>JAPMOR010074694.1:15469-36976 GCA_026543865.1 Argiope aurantia
TGTGTGTGTGTGTGTGTGTGTGTGTGTGTGTGTAAATTTTCCTCAAACACATTTCCTTTAAGATTATAACATTTAGAATTATACAGCTTTTAAAACCTAACTCTATGAATAAAAATGAAACTGAAACAATTTGCAAGGTGCAGAAATCGATAAATTTTCCTCAAACTTAGCACAAAATACTAACTATAAAGCGCAAGAAAGGGTTTAGTGAGGGTTTCTAGAACAATTAATAATTGTTTTTTATTGTTTTAAAACTATGTTTCCATATATAGAACAAATTAATTCGTCTTCAGATTGATTTAAAAAATTCTAGATATTTTAAATCATTTTATTTATTTTCCTCATCTCGGACAGTTCTTATTTAAATTTTGTATCATCCTTTAAAGATTATTTACAGCGTATTCCAGTAGCTTTAAAAAATCATCAGGTATTGTTTATAATGTTTATAAAAAGCTGTGAGATTTAAAAGTTGCTTGGTTTTAATAATATTCAGATTTTTAAAAAGAATACACGCTATAAGAGGATTTTGTACAGTATAATTATAATTTTATTAAGAAGTAGTATGTTATTTTACGTATTAATATTTCTCATATAAAAAATCATATAAGTTTATATGAATGCATCTGATTGCATGAGTATTAAACTTCAACAAGGTGTTGTTATTAATTATATTTTTATTTTCTAGCATATAGCATTTACACCACTTGCTCCACCAATATTTAATCGGATGTGACAACTGTAGCTTTTATGTTCTAAGCACTCATAAATTTGCATATAAATACTGAAATATTTGGGATATTTAAATGGAAATTATGTAACAATTATATAATTAATTTTTTTATTAATAAAAGACATGAAAATGCTTTCATCATGAGCATCCTATCAACTAGTAAATATTGTAACAAATAAAAAATTAAATTTCAACTTAATAATTTTTTCGTAACCTAAAAATCTCTATCTATATTTACAATATTCACTTACTATAAATATTATCGGAAGCAAGATACGGTTATATATTAAATACAGTTTTTATGAATGAATCTTAAATAAGGTTTCGGTAGATATAGCATACTGCTGTTTTGAGAATTTTAACCAAACTAAGAATAAAATTGTTTTTTTATATATTTAAAGAATAGTGATAATAAAAGATCAACAATTCAAAATATATTTACGCAGTACTCAACGTAAAGAAAATTAAAGCAAAAAATTAATTGAACAATGTCACATTGTATTATTTTACACCAGTCAGGAACAAATATATACTGAATTGCACGATAAAGTACAAAAGCACTGAATTTGAAGAGAAAAGATGTGAAATTTATGCAGTGCTTCAGCAGAATAAAAAGTTTATATAAAAAAGTTAATTAACTAATAATGTCAATACAAATATGGTGTTATATTTCAAACATGGATTTCATATTCTTTAAATATATTTTTGAACTTTTCTCATTTTCATTTTATTGTTAGTCTTTCCGATTGTTATAAGTCTTCTTAAGATCCACCTATACAGAATAATGCAAATCCTGCATAAAAAAGCAAAAGCAAGCATAGCAATAGGATTATACAGAAATCATCTCAAACATAATTAGGAATAGTTAACTAATTTAAATATAATTGAATATGAAAGTATACATTATCAAGGATAAATAAATATTTATTAATATCATTGGACAAAAACCTTTCATATGTTAGCCGGAAGAAAGGATGTCTCCAGTTATCAATGAATTCCTAACGAATGCATTGTTTAAAAATCTTTTTAATAAAGAATGAGAGACTAGATTTTTTAAATATTTGACCGTATTTGATTGTAGTCATATCAAAGTGGTCCATCTGCTCTTTCCTAAATTTTCACATATTTTAACGCAAATGAGATTGATAAAACTTTGGACAAAAATATGTTATTTTTGATATCTCTATGTAATAAAAATTTTTGATTTGATTGAAGAACTTTTTTATATTAATATGTTAGATTGACTATAAAGATTTTAGTTCCTATACTATTCTCAAAGATTTATTCTACCGCAAAATTAATTTTTAATAGCTTAACCTAAAGAACTTTCAAGTCAAGCGTTAAGCCACTGCTTTACTTTTTCTAGAATGTAGGCATGATCAAATAAATATCTCAAAACGCATTAATCTGAGAAAAAGTGTGAGTTTGCAAGTTTCCCGTTTCACAGTCTTTGCCTTTGTTCTACAAAATAAGTGATTTTTTTTCCCTTGAAAATTGAAGCATTTGTATTATACATGAATAGGACGATAGAGTTATTTTCCTTGATTCATAAAGCACTAAATATTTCGGAAAACAATCGTCATTTATTAGTCTAGTTGTTATATCTTTGGTAATAAATTTGTTCTAATTTATTATGTTTATTTCATTATGATAATTATCTGATTAAAAAAATCTGGTTAATGGTTAAAGTGAATTGAAAAAAATATGGGCAGCAGCCATTGTGACGCTCTTTTGAAATATACATTCTAAAAAAAAGTTGCTTTGCTGTAGCCAAATTAAGTGAATTTTCTATAAATCACTGTGATAAGTAAACTGTGCAGTTATAATTAGGTTTATTTAATTACAAAATATCTGTTTCCTACAATCTAATTTATCAGGCTGCAATAAATTCATAAAGGAGTTTTACCGATTGCAATTGATGATAAAAAATAAAGTGTTATAATAACTTTATAGCTACACTAAATAAAGCTTTTCCAAGTATGAACTAAATTTGTTAAATAAATTACCACTTAAATTTTTCTATCTTCACCCAGTATTGTAATTATGCAATTTAACTTTTCTTTCAGTTACTCTTCTCGTAATTGCAAGTGTATCTAAATTTTGAATAGACTTTGAATGAAGGTATCTTAATAAAACGATGAATAAAATAGTTATTCATAGAATATTCATATGTGGTACATTAAGAAAAAAACAACGCTTGCAATTGGGGAGGGAGTGAAAAGGAATGGTATAGTAGCTTGCAATAGCTCCGAGAGGGAAAAAATAATAACAATAAAAACACATGCCTAAAAGTGAAGATGGGGATTTCAAATTCAAAATCTTAATTTTATTAAATTTCACTAAAATGCAATGGCTTTATGCCTAAATATATTCATATAAATAAGTTCATGGAGAATAAAAAGTAGTTTATTTTTCACATGTAAATTCTTCATATCCTATTAAGGATTAAACAAATGAAAAAGTTTATACATATATTTACAAAATATTTTCTCCTCCCTTCTTCGAAAGCAACATCATCCGATCTTTTCTGCTGTCTGTATTGTTTATGGCAGAAAAAGTGGTAATTTTTTGCTCTTGCGCGCTACCTTATTTGACTCAGAATCGAAATACATCTGAATTCCTGCTCGGTGTAGCAATCTCAATTTAAAAATTCTTTTAGGTGGGTGACTATGCTGAAAAAAAAAATCGATTTTAGTGGAAAAATACCGAATATTTTCCGATTTCCATCATTAATTATTTATTTCTGAAAAGTTTATCTTATAAACCCGTTTGAATTTATTTTCTACATTCATTTGATATGGCTTCCATTGTTAGAGTATGCCTTCGTTCATTTAACGTCATATATTAACCAGACACAATCGATACAAAATTGAATGTGTGTTGTTTGTCAAGATGTGTATCGCTTGACATTGATTACTCTGAAAGACACATGAGCGTGAAACAGGTCAAATTAGTGCAACAAAATCAGGCAGCTTCGGTCTAAGAAGTGGAAATGACGAAAAAAAAAAGAATCCATGGGAAATAATTTCACCAAAAGTACCTCTCTTGAAAGCAATGGAAGCTCTAATATTCTTGCGAGTACTGATTTCAAAGACAAATAGAGTTTTTTTATCCTTTCTGAAATTGAAATGATTTATAAGAATAAACATACTATTAATATTTTTTCCCATTATCACTTGTGTTGGCGAACACTTATACATTAGCTCTTTTCATATAATTATATATTGTGGAAGCAATGTTCACTTTCAAAAAATTAATTAATCAAAAAAAATCTTATGAATTTTTAAATTTTATTATATTATTTTATTAAGAATCATTTTGCATATGTTATCATTATCCAATACTAAGCATTTGTAAATTACTGTAGTCCGATTAATTTGTTTTTTGTTGTTATTGTTTTATTTTATAAATATTAAAAATAGATCCAAAAGATTAAGAATTTTATTAAAATCGAACCAAATTCAAATAATAAAAAACATATTCCTCGTTAAAATTGAAATATTTCTATGATCATGCTACAACAAATTAAAATGATTTAGTTCTACAATCCGTGTTTCGATCTATGAACTAAAATATAAAATGGAATGTAACCATATTTTTTCTAGAATTAGATCTCTGAACAACTAAATCTCAAAATTCTCATTAAAAAAACAGATTCAAATATTAACATTCTTTTGATAGTCGGTAAAAAAAAACGATATTTTTTTTTTTTTTTTACAAATACTCAAGTAAATTTTTAACAATGAGAGGAAAATTAGAATTAGAATTTTTTTTTAATTAAGAAGGTGAAGAATTTTAATGAGCTGCTTTAATTAAATGTAAAATTAATTATTAAGAGTTATTTTGAAGCTAAATTAGAAAAATTGTGCCCCGTCGGATTTGACTTGTCTCCCTCCCCCCGTCTGCAAACCCTTTAGCGCTGCTTCTGAAAGATTGCAATATTCATGAAAAAAAGAATCCCTTAATTCTATCAACACAGGGTTTCTGAAAACATTAAAAATCTGAGTGCTTGGTGGCATGCCTGATTTTGTACTGAAGGAGTTTTGTATTTATAGCATAAAACTTATTTCCTGTTTTATCTATTTGTTTGAGAAAAAGCGTAAGAAACCTGCTTCAGCAAATTCTTGTTTTTCTCACTTTCATACATACATCTTAAAGACTCATACTGTTTTAATTGTAAGGGGTACAGCTACTATCTAAAGAAAGCAGGCAACCTCCTCCAACCACCACTGCATCACAAATTTATTTAAAAAAACTCGTGCATGCAAAAACGTTCTGTTGAACTTTTCTTTTGAAGTACAATTGAGTATTTTCTGAAGTAGTCAATTGTATGGCCCATTGCAGCTAAATATTTTAATCGAGATTAAGAATACATGTCTGTATTTCAACTAATTTATTTATCATAGATATCATTATGTCTCATTTTGTTATTTTCTCAAACAGATCTCCGATGAGTGCGGCCAAATAAAACACGTTCTTGTAGTAGAATGTTCAATGGAACGGGACAGAGATTCCTGGATGACTCTGATTCAAACAGCTCGATACACTCAAGAGCAGAATTTGGAAACTTTTGAAGCTGATGGCGCCATCTACTATCGGGCTATAAAAGTTCGCATTTTTTTTTTTTTTTTTTTTTTTTGTAAAATTTAAAAATAAAATTCAATACTAAATGCTGCTGCAATAATCATCGCTGCAAGAATATTAACTAAGATTATTTATTTTTAGAGATATATTTAGGGCGGCGAATTTCTTAGCTTATTTGCCAAATGAATAAAATTCTAAACATTATAAATTATGAATGGAAATATGTTAAAGTTACAATAATTTCTTGCCAAGATAATTGATCCGATTTGCGTTGTTTTATTATTTAGCCATTATAATTATTTTTACATTCATTTAGCTATTACAATATTTTTAAGCATCGAATATCTTAAATAATATTGCGTATAAATGTGGATACAACACAGCCATAATCTTTATATTAATAATGAACGAAAAGGCGTCTTGACGAATGACCGTTTCATCTAGAGCTATCAAATTTGAAATACATATGCTTTTAAATTTTAAAATATGCATCTAGAGGCGATTTCTTTTAAATTTTAATAAGATTTATAAAGATTCTAATTTTTTTTTTAATTCAACGAGATTTTGACGTTTTTCGTACTAACTTCTGAACATGTTATTACTCAAACATAATTTTTACAACATTTTAAAATTTAAAGAATTATTTTTTAATTAACAAATTTATCTGAGTACAAATTTTTCCTGAGTTTAGAAATTTTTAAAAAATATTTTTGTATAATGTTCAAATATATATTTTATGGTTACACTTCTTGACTATGTTTTTTTTAATGGATTTTTTTTAAATTTATTTTTACTTTTTTTATTATTTATTGAGAAAAATGCTTTAAAAATCATATTTTGTTTTAAATATGGTGTTTAAACCTAAAACTTTGCTTAAGCTTTGTTGCAAACCATAATTGAAAAAAAAAATATTTTATAAAATTTTGTATTAAAACATAGATAAATTTTAAGAACTATAGTAAAGAATTTCAGCGAACTACTTTTGAAAAAAATTTTGCAATCCAAACAAAAAATTGTAATTGACTTTTACAAAAATTTATTGTAAAAATCAATCCGAAATACAAAAAAAAAAGTATTTACTTCATGATAATGACAAATAAAGATGCATAATTAATAAAGATATTTTGAATACATTTTTGAAAAGCTGTTATTTCTATTATTGTCCAACAACACATTTCTCATCTTTGCTGTGGTACATTCTTTGTAATTCCTGAATTTGTATCTCATCATTTTTTTTCTCTGCCACAAAACAAGTGCACTATTAATCTTCATTATCTGATAAGATATTATTTCATTTTTCTATTTCCTTTTTGTTTAAATACGTTTTTTGAGATATTTTTAAAATATGAAAGAAAAAAATAGCAAAAAATATTTTCGATAAATACATATTTGAATTCAGGTCTTCAGAATCTTAAACATCCGATATAGAATATAAGTGTGGCAATCCAAATTTAAATTAAATATATTTGATCACTATTGTAGCTGAATTATTTTCTAAAAGATTATTTCTTATTATCTAAATTATTATTGTTTATTTCTTACTATTGTAGCAGTTGCATTACACTTATCTTCTCTTTTGGATACTAGATGGCGATACCTGTTTAAGCCATCCCATATGTAATCCCATAATGCATTGCGATTGTAATGAAAAGGAGATGTGACGCTGAATTGTGAAGCGCGCGCGTAAATGTCCTGTCTTTGTGTTTGTAATTGTTTAGTGTGTGAATGTGATTATTAAAGAAATGTTTCCAACAACATTCGTCCTGTTGCTTCCTGCACAGATCATAATAATCCACATACCACCACACTATGTAATTACTTATTATTCTGCTTATCATTAACTACCTATGGTTTTCGAAATGAGCCAAAAGTTGCCAATTAAGAATGACGCAAAAATATGCCTATAATAAATAATTTATAGTCAAACGGCCAAAAATAGTACCAAATATAGCTTTAAATATCTTAT
Organism: Argiope aurantia; assembly: GCA_026543865.1. Taxonomy (NCBI): domain Eukaryota; kingdom Metazoa; phylum Arthropoda; class Arachnida; order Araneae; family Araneidae; genus Argiope; species Argiope aurantia. Next base: position 22,750 of record JAPMOR010074694.1, read on the forward strand.
TTTACAAGTAGAAGTTTTCAATTCAATTCCGCGTAATTAAATATGGTATTCTTAAGCACTGAAACAAAGTTAAAAGCATATGTAACCACAAGAGCAAAGCATCAATTTTTTTCATACCCATCTCTATGTTGTAAATGGATTTAATAGCATTTTTAGCATGTATCTTATTTGTAATAATAACCATTAGAGATTCAATTCTAGTTCCACAATATTTTAGAAGACATTTTTTTAGAAGAGTATTTTATAGAAAGGCTATGAACGGAATTTAAGGGTTGAATATAACCTCTCTAAATACTTCTTGCACATTATTTTAATTTTTATTTATTTTTTATCTTGTTTGGAATTGTAATAAAAATCTAGTATCCCCCCCCCCGCCAAGACAAATCAAGCCGCCTCTTCAGTGAAACAAGGCATCAATCGCGTTGCTGATGCGACGACTGATGTACCTTTGAGGAATGATTACATAGTATCTTATGTTTCAACTCTGAAATAACAAATTTTAAGTATTTTTTGTTTATGTGAACAGAGTATCCAAGCTGGTGAAGAGCTTTTGGTGTGGTATGGACGTTATATCGAACATTGTTTTGGATTGCCTTGCTTTGAATCGCGGAAGATACATAAAAACTGCCTAGAAGAGACAAGTAAGTTACATCTTAGAATATTACAATGATAACCTTCTGAATCTTATTATTGAACGATTCAGAAAACACCCCAAAACAAATGCATTAATAGAAACTTTTACCGGAAAAAATACTTCGTATACCAATGTTGAATACCAATGTTCGTATAAAAATGTTGAATTCTGTAACATTAAAGAAATTTTATTATTAGGTAAGAAAGTGAAGATATAGGTTGTAGCTTGATTTCTGTAATCTTCGAGTTATCGATCATAACTAAACTGCGTGCAATTTAAAATTATCAAAATGGTGTACTTACGGTAAGTGGAAATTGAGTTCAATTAAAATTCATTTTAATTAAGGAGATAAATGCATAATTCTTCATCAAAATTAACCAAAAGCAGGATTTCAACGCTGCTTCTTGTTTGCTGATGTTTTGATCAAGTGATCAATAAAAAATAAAGAGAAGGAAGAATGGAATGGAGTAGAAAATGCAATTTCTGTTTCTTTTTATTATTATTATTATTATTTACCTATTAGTGATTGCGGTGATAATAAAGTGACTTGAATAAAAATTCATATGGTGGTTTTTCTTTCACAATAGAGTAGAAAATATATACAAAACATAATTATGATTTCAAGTCAGAAAAGAAAATAATAAATTTCGAAAAGAAGTAAGTAAAATTGTACCAGTAAGAAAGAAAGCAAGAAGTAAAATTGTACTTTTTTAACTGCCAGTTAAAGAAAGTCTGACAGTATTCAGAACAAAGCATTTAGTTAGAATGTTAGAATAATAAGTAAGTACTAAAAGACAAATGGGATTTCTTATTTAAAAAATTAATCAATAACACTAATTGAAAGAAATTTGTCCTTGATTAATTTATCTAATTTGAAATTTCTATATTTCTTGCTGATACTTGAGTTAAATTACTAAAGAGTTTTTAATTGATATTTTTAAGTTCTTTTTTTTAAAAAAATAGCATAATAACGTGCAGCTATTTTTAATATTTTTTTTAATCTTCTGGAAAATATATTCCTGCCTACGTAAGAGCTAGAATTAGCTTTTAAAATTTCCAAAAGGGTAAAATGAAACCTTTTTAAACAGCAATAATTAAATCTAAATATTTGGTGCATTCAGGAGTGCTAAGTCAAAAAAAATCGAGGTGTGCCCAAAGAATTCTAGAGAGATATTAGCTAGCTATACAATTCATTCTTTCGAAATGGGTGGGAGGACATTTGTGTAAACGCAAACGGAGGAGTGCAATTTATCTTTGTCACGGGCATTATTTCTACGGATAGGCCTCTGGACTTGAGCCAGAAAACTGTGTCATGAGGCCAAAATGCTTTTCATAATGCAATTTCACCAAAGGTTAAAGAAAAATTGTTGCTAATTATGAAATTTCGAAACTGATCGAATCAGTCGCAACGTTGTACACTTTTTCTAAAGGAAAAAAAAAATTAGTGGTAATGTGGTTAATCTAAATTCACATTGATTCATCCTTTGAAGTTTTGAATCTTTCGAAACTGGAAGATTTCTACTTATTCTTTATCATAATTCAGATCAATTTCAATAAATTTATCACTTTATTTTACAATCATTTTTTTTATAATTTCTTTTATTTATCATAAACATAATTTACAATTGTCAATCATCTTTGGTGCATTGCTGCTTTCCAAGGCTTCCCGGAGGAAGAGAGGAAGAAGGCGAAGTGCGTGATCTGCCATAAAGGGTTCAATTCGCGGAGCAACCTGCGCTCCCACATGCGAACCCACACCCAACAGAAGCCTTTCAAATGTGACGTCTGCCAGAGGAGATTCAGTCAGTCATCTACGCTCAGAAACCACACGCGACTGCACACCGGTAGGTATCATAGGGCATATTTTCATTTCGTGCGCTTTCACATCTCGAGATGCGTACTATTTCATTTCCAGAGCTACTCAACAATCTGTTTGCTCTGCATGGGGCTTATTTTCAGCGGAAAAGGCATATTTTCTAGAGATCTTCATCAAAGATGTTAATTATATTTGTCGTTCATTCCCTCAGGGCCAGGATAGCCTGGTTGATAGGGCGTTGGGTTTGCATCCCTTGGGCTGTGAGTTCGCACCCAGCCGGCCAAAGACTCTCCGCGCACACAGTGGCTGGTGCACGCATAAATCTGACGTAGCAACAAAGTCTGCAAGTCGAGGCAAAACCACTGGGGGTACTGGATCAAAGGTGATCGTTCCTTGATTCAGACCTGAATTATGATTTGTGGATGAGTGAATGAAGTCACGCCCCGTGAAAAAAGCTGTGACGCATGAGTAGTTAAGACGTATTCTTGACTCTAGATGGTGCTACTGAAACAAGAGAGGCTGAAACTAGAATTTAAATAGCTGATTTCGTCAGCGAGCTTGTCTATGACAAGTGTCGTAAGCAACAACTCATTCATTCTCTTAATTGTGTTAATTATTTTAAATTAATATCGTGTATTTTTAAGTAACTCTTATGATATTTGTAAAGATGAAATTCTGTAATCAATTTTTCATTAACTTTATTAAATGCTAGAACATAGAAATCTTATACACTTGTGCATTTCCGAAAAGGCTCTATTTTAATAATTTCAGAACATAGTTATTGATTAGTCATTAATTTAATTAAGTCTGATTTTATACTTGGAGTACCACTTGGTAGCAAGTTTAAAAAACAACAAAAAGCAGAAAATATTTAAATTTCTTTAGAAATTCTATTGTTGACTACATTAATAAAATTAAATATTAAATTCAGTATACTAAAACAATTATTTTAATTCCTTTCAGATTTCCAATATTATTTGTAGAATTAAACAATTTGGTTTCGTATCTAATAGTGCCAGACTATGTAACAGACAATTTGCTTTAAACCTTCATCTACAGATGTTAAGCTTCTCAAAATGCGTCATACATATAACTCTGTTGTGAAATTTCTGTAAAGTAAATAAAAATCATCATTTTAGGAAATAATACGGTTGAAAATTCATAATATGCTGATAGATCTACTAGAGATATCAAAACGATTTCATCTGCACTCAGATAAAAAAAAAATCAATCAATTTTTGAAAATGGGTAGATGTGCAAGTTGAATAGTCTAGATTAGAATGTGTAAAACAATAAAAAGCGTTTTTGTTTTGCTTTTATTTTATCTCGTTATTTTATTTTTGTTATTTTAATTATATAGCTTTGAAGTAGATGAAATGTAAAGTTAAAAATCAGCAGCATTTAAAAAATGTCTTTGAAATTGCCCCTCTAATGAATAAAAATTATTTATTTTTCATTTTTAAAAGTATTCTTACATTGCTCTAAATTTAAAAAAGAAGTCGAGAATAAAACCAAAATAGTTTAATGTTTAAAAATCGTCACTTTCATGAAAAATTCCGGATGGATTAGTTGCGCTCGTATAGGTAAACTTTTTTATTTCACCCATTTAAAATCAGTAAATTAATCTTAACCATTCAAAACTTGCGAGATCAACATTTTATGAATTTTGAAAATTTTTATGTTGTTAACAACAGTTAAATTTATCTGTTTTTCTCTTCAACAACCACGCGACATCGATTTTTTTCCCGTTGTGCAAACTACCCGGCGCCTCTGTTGACAAGTTGAGTAATAGATTATATGCCGCCATTATTTATGATGGAAAAGCTCTACGAAACACTATACAAGCTGAAAATGAAAAGCAGCCATGTTCATCGAGCAAAAGAAGATATTGTGTCAATAAATGCTCAAAGAAAATTCTTCATGTTATTGTGCACTGCACAGATCTCGTCTTTCCAGCTTTCAATGCTGATATTCAGTTTTTTATGTCACATTGCTACAAAATAAATTCGATTCAGTTTCCCATAAACATTGTTAAAAAAAATTGGGGGAGGGGGGATTATTGAATATTGTACATTTAAACTTGCTTTTCAGGAATAGCCTATTCCTGAATTATTTTTTCTTATGTTTGGAGAAAAATATTTCGGTGATTAAAACTTTCTGTTCTAAGATATGGGATAAAGAATAAAAAGAGAAAGAATTATCTTCTCAGTGCAACTGTAATGAGTTTAGTAATATTATTACAGCAAATTAAAAAATAATACCAAAAATTAAATATACATTTTTCGAAATAATAAGATATAAATAACATTTTTTGGGTACATAATAACACTGCAATTTCAACGTATAAGTAGCTTAACAAAGATTTGAAATCACTTTGCACGAACGCCTTCTTCACGAGGCAGAGGGCGTTTTATCGCAACTGAGCAATACCATGTTCCCCGAAGAAACGAACAGTTGAGATTTCAGGACGGAATGCAGCCACATCTCGTAATTCTAACTGTCGATGCATTGTCGGTTTCAGAAATGTTTTCCAAAGAGACGAGTAAACAAAAATAAGGTTGAATGTAAAAAAATAATAATAGTTAAATTTAACAAAATGGGTAGCATCATACTGAAATATCTTTTCTGCTCCTTGTTCATATGATATTTCTTGTTTTCCTTTCAGGGGAAAAGCCATACAAATGCAGTACATGCAGAAGTTCTTACTCTCAACTCGCTGGGTTGCGCGCCCATCAGAAAAGTTCTCAACATCAACCTAAATTGCATCTTCCAGAAATGCAAACTCTATGTTAAATACCAGCATGCATATATTTTTCATAAATTGATATTTATTTTATAGTGAAAATAAAAAAAAATAGTTCACTTTGATTATTCAAAAAAGGGGGTTATTTATTTACAGATTCAACATAAAGAATTACCAATTAAAAATAACGCTGAATACCAGCACAACTGAAATGATATGAGTTTGATCTTTGAAAAGTTTGCATCAAGTAAAAACTATCGTTTGGTGAATCCTTTTGTCCCAATGATAGTATATAACTAATTAAAGTTAATTCAGCTGATGAATGTTCAATTCAGTCAATCCTTCAAAAGAATAATGATCATACATTCTTCAACATAATCAATCAAAATATACGCATTTGCTGAAGAAGTAGCCATGGCTGATTCAATATATTACTTCCTTTATCTACACAACCTCCATTTCTTATAGAAAAAAGGTAAAATCATCATCTTCATATGCCTCCTTCAGCAACGAGTTGTTCTGCTCCCCCCCCCCTTCCTTCCTTTCGCTTAATCTTCTTGTTTTTTTTTGTTTTTTTTCTATACTTGACGTCAGTCAGTATCAAATCATTCTTAATAATCAGCTTTCATAAGTGAAAAGTATCTATGCATACATGTAAATCACATATGTACCTTACTTATATCACAAATATATATGTAAATCATATGGCAGATTTTTTAAAAATATCAGTCTTTTATTTGGTATAAAATAATAAATATTATTGGCCGTGTTTCTACACCTAATATAGTTTTTTCTTCATACAATAATTTATTCAAAACGCATGTAAAATATAAGAATCATTACATTAAAATTCTGTTCATAATTATCTTACGATGAAAATGCTTATATAATTTAGAACCTTATTTGTATTCTAGAATAAAGTCCAAATATGAAAAATAAATGTTACTTGTAAATGTTGCATCGCACAGGTTTGGTTTAAGAATTTATTAATCTGTTATCTTGCAAATAACCAATATAAGCAATAAATAATGACACACAGAAATTTTGATTTTACTTTTTTTTATGTAATTGCTATCGTAATTTTAAATTTAAAAAAAACTGAAAAAAGCCTAAACTCATGCACTTTTGATACTTATATAATTTTAATTTATGGATATGTCCTAAATTCTTCGTCATAAAAGGTTATAAATCGTTTAATGATTAATAAAGCCTTGATTTTAATGAAATGCATAGAAAGGAAGTGAAATTAAGAATAAACATACATAAGCTTCATCGCAAAATTTAAAAAAAAAAAAATCATAAAACATTAAGGTATCAAATGCTTATATCTTTTTTTTCTTTTTTTTTTTCAATTTTACATTTTAAGCATGGCTACTAAATAAAATCCTTATTTCCCATAATTTATTTTTTTTAAAACACATATTTTACAAATATTTTTTTTTATATAAAATACATTATTATAGACAAGGTTTGAGAAATACAAGCTTTAATCTAACGCAATATCTTATTGAAAAATTACTTATATTTAAGAAAAAAATCATGATTGTAACTTGCATTGTAAAAAAAAGTATAATAGTTGATTTTTTTCGAAATTTCAAAGAAAGCTGTTAAAAGGGAAACTCCCCTTAAAATTCAATAATTTCTTTTTTTTTTCCTATTTCACTTAATTGTAAATGGAAGAGAAAGACATGAAAAAAAATAATTCTACGAATGGTATTATTACCATGCTAAAATCAAAATATTACATGGCAGTTAGAAATAACAACAACCTGATAGAAAAAACTTTTATGTAAAAACTGATTTACGTTATGTCTAAATTTATTTCAAAATGAACGAACAATCTAATTATAATGAAAAGAATGGAGAACGCTAAATTTCATCTATTTTGCTCTCGCGATTTAGCTACTTTGTTTAGATATAAAAGGATAGAAGAAAAACAGATAATCCTTCAATGAATTTAAATCAATATTAAATGAAGGTTTACAGTTTTTCTGTAATGAACATATACTAAAACCCTGTTGCTAGCCTGTTGCTTTTTCGCTTAGAAACGCTTAGCGAAAGACGGATGAAATTTATTCTGCTGTCTTCATACCAAATTTGTAGATTTCTATCAAGTTTTGAGCAAAATCCGTTTGATGGAAATCTGTCTGTCCGGCTGTCCGTGTATAAGTGAACATGATATTTACAAAATGAAGAGAGCTAAATTTATAAAATTCGGTACACGGATCAGATACTTATAGACATATTTAGTCACCTATCAAAAGTTGTGCCAAATCCCAACGAGAAGTTAACCGTCTGTCGGTTTGTATTTTCAGAAACATGTGAACGCGATAACTCAAAGACGAAATGATTTAAATATGTCAAATTTAGTATATGATTTTATGACTAAAAGTGCCGTTTTGCCGCAAAATTTGGTTTTAATCAATTCGGAAACAACGCGTCCAAAACACAAATTCACCTTTAATAGAGAATATGCGAGAAACTTCTGAAAACTCATTGCATGTTCATTGATTTGTTTTATTGCTCTCTCATATGCATGAATAAATAAATTAACAATCCTTTGTTGGGTTTAATCTGATGCAAATCTGCAACTCTGATGATGCGTCAAATATTCTATTTGCTCGCCGTGTTTTTGAATTTTTCTACACCAGAATAGAGACAGGCTTCTTGAAAACGGGTTTCATTCAAAATGTGATACAGATCTATAACTTTAGCTTAAACAATGGTACAAAATTCTATCAATACAGCCTGCAATTACTTCCGAGGTATCTTATTCCCAGACAGATATAATTCTTAAAACTTTTTTCAGTCTCTTGGAGATTTGAAGCGTGGAAATTCATCGAAGTATCGAGATCGAATTTGTTTCCACGAATATAGTATTTTTTTTTTCCTTCATATATTTTGTATATGAGTAAGTAAAAAGAAATAATAAAGCAGACAATACCACTAAAACTGATTGTGCCAGCTTAGATGAGTTTCAAAATAAGAAGCCGGTCACAAACTATAATCAATGCCTCATCACAGCCGCAAGTAATAACTCGGATGCTGAGATCCCATTTCAAGAATCATACTGTTACAAATATTGATTCCCAGCACGGTTAGTTCACTCACTGAAAAGCCCGATTTACGATCAGCTCTGTTGGATGCTGGTCGAATGCCGAATCAGGGATCTCAGAGCCTTGCGACAAATTTGGCGACAAACAGATAATACTAGAATCTTCCGGAAATTTGGCGATAGAGCCAATAGGAACTGAGATATGCCTGATTGTTCCAGAACTTTTTCTTCCCGAACGAAAAACGGTTTGATTCTTAGCAGAAAATAATCTTGGAAAGAGTCGTGTATCGAGTGGTTTAGAGTCGCATAGCAAGTCAACAGCGAATAGTTGTATCAGTCCAGCGATCCACAGTTGTTTGGTGAATTGATCTGTGTGCCGAATCCTGGTGTTTATTATAGAAGCAGCATCGAATCGTGTGGAATAGCTAGTCGTGTAGTAGTGAGTCGGCAGTTGGATACAACTAAAGCGAAGAGGCAGTGGAGATTTGCAGGCATTTGGAGAGAAAGTAGAGAGTAGCTACGCAGATTCCTTCCTTTTGGGGAATTCTGCCTGGCCGTTTTGTGTGCTGTGGTTGTATTACTACCGATTACTACTTTTTTTCTACTGTTTGTTGTAGTGTGCTGCTGTGTATTACGTGTGCTCGTTTCGGCTGTATAGTTGTTGTCTGTGTATTCGTTTCTTCGTGTTTAAAAAAAAAGTCGTCGTTCATTACTAAAGGACTTTGACTTCGTCGACTGGCAAATCGAAAGAACCCCCTATTCATAACAATATGCATGTATCTCTGACAAGTGCGCCCAGTTTCGATTACGAGATTTTTAAATGTGCTGCCAAAGAGAGTTGGTTTCATTTTCTCTCATTCCCAATTAGAGGCTGAATAAATGGAAACGGAAGTCTGAGATCGGGGCATCATTTCAGTGAAATTTTGAAAATGTAATATAATTGTAATTGGAGGAACTTTAGAATATTTTTCATTATTAAAATGAAGTAACAAATAAAAATTTCTGAATAAAAGTTTATAATACTTTAGTTAGATTTATTTTCTTATATTGTTTAAAAATTATTCCATCGTTGTATTGATTTCATAAATTTGATTATTATTATTATTATAAGTTACTTCAGATACGTAACATCATAAGGAAAACCTTTTCTACGTGACCTTGAAATTTAAAAAAATCGATGACGCAATTTTGATGATTCCTTTCGATATTTGATTGATTGCTTCTATTCGATGATACACACTTGACTGCCGCTTTTTTCTCTCCTAATTTCTCTTCCCTTAAAAAAAACATTATCTTCTATGATGAAAGTCATTGTTTATAAACATGTGCATTATGAAGAAGAAAATGTAAATGTTTTATTTTATTTTATTCGTTACTATCTTAAGGTATATGAAAAAGTTTTAAAATCGCATTTTTAGTTACTCTTGTTAAGATTTCGAATACAAATGCAATTCAAAGCTAATGTAAGAAAGTTAAACTAAGTCACCTGATATGCGACTGATTGATTGTTTTCATTTGGTGAATCAATATAGTATGTTAAAAAAATGTACAAGGGATTTTACATTTTCCATTCCATAATTTGAATATAAGCGTGTAGTACGAACACAGGGGAGTTTTCAAGATATTCAAGAAAAACTAAAATGGGAACCAAAAAACATCGCTGCAACATCAGTACCGATGTTCGCAGAGAGCGTGGTCATAATTAGAAAGATAAATTCAGTGAAAGGATAATAGGCATTCAGTAGATGAAAAATTACCAGAAAACATAGGATCGCAGGTAACATTTATTCAGTGAAAATCGCAAAAACAAACGTCGAAAAGACAATGAGTCTGGCGAAGGAAATGGCCCTATGAATGCAAGGTAATCGGGAAGAAGCCTTCTCGTATGTAAATTTTTCATGTTTTCGAGAAAAATAAAAGCAACGAGCAAGTAATGAGCATTTCAGAATTGATGGTCGTTCAATTTCATTCGCAAACAACGTCCGATTTCACGAATGCAACTAAAATGTGCTGGTGCTCCATCATGCATGTTCTGGCTTGCAATTATCGGTGTTCCCGGCAGTAAATCGGGAGGAACGTGTTGCAAGAAAACAAGGTACTTTGTGCTGTTGAGGCATTCGGGCAGAAGATACCGTCCCCATAGATGATTTTGCCCAGATGTTAATATCAAATTGTACGTTCGACGAGATAGTGATTTGAGGATTTTCAAATTACCCAATATTTGCATTGTGGGTGTTGAAGACACTTTCTCTCGAAAATCAGGCTTCATCTGAAAATAAAACACTGGCAGAAAAGCGTGCATCTTCCTATGTGGCATCAAGCATCCAGCTTGCGAACTCCACTTGATTTGCGATTTTCACTGAAAAACGTAACCCGTGACGCTATGGTAATTTTTCATCTACTGAATGCCTATTATCCTTTCACAGAATTTATTTTTCTAATTATGACCACGCTCTCTGCGAACATCGGTACTGATGTTGCAGCGATGTTTTCTGGTTCTCCTTGAAAACTCCCCAGTGTTCATACTACAAGCTTATATCCAATTATAGAATATAAAATTCCTTACATTTTCAAGCTTTTATTTTTCTTCAAGTTTTAATATTTTTGCAAATATGGGTTTTAAACTACTTTTTCATTTCCAGTAAATTACGACCACCTTGATCATCAAATCCGCATGTTACCAACAAGAAGAAAAAAAAAACTTTTAAGAATGCGCTTTCACTTAAAAAAAAGTCATAATTGAACCATCATTTTTTTTATTAATTTCTTAGTTTCCAACAGTTCTCGGATTTCCTATATTTTTGCGATTTTCACCTATTAAACGGGATCCTAAATTGTATGGAGATTCGTTACTCTTGATCACCCCTCCAAGCTTGTCAGTCGAATTCGGCAACACTCTGTATATATATATATATGTGTGTGTGTGTGTGTCCATGCAGTTCCATTCTGCAACAACAAAAAAGTCAAGCTGTAAATCCACGAATATTACCACTTTTATGACGAAAAATATAGTAACCCTGTTTATATCAAAGTCGTTTTTAAAACACTTTCGGTTGAATTCCATTGTATCCTTAGTTAAGTCGGAATCAATACATTTAACTTCTGCTGAGGGGTCACAGGATCTTAGCTTCTCATGTAGCTTTGCTCAGATTTGTTTTGGATTTCTAGACGCACTTTTACTAGAAGTTTAAATTAATCTTGAAACAGATTCGAATTTTGACAAAAATCTCATTTGCAATCTCAATGTATAATAATTACTCGAATTGGCCGTATGGAATTTTCATTAATGACGCATCGAAAGAACTCTCGATGGATGAAAGAGTTCTGGAAAATTTATGAGCAATCTTCCAAAAACGAATAGTAATTGGGGGGGGGGATAGCTCAGAAACATGGTATTAGTGTCGACTACGCTTATCAGACGCTCTGGTAAAAGAGAACATTTAAAAAAGTAGTTTTATAAACAGAAAATTGACTTATTAGCCAATATTATTTATGCCACAATTTGTTTTCCATTAAATCGTGATTTCTTAGAATATCAATGTGGATTTAAATTCAAATTGTTCATGTTTCACTGTTCTAAGAGCTTCTTCCAATACAGAAGAAGGAATTGAAAGTCAATTTCCTTCAATTCCTTTTCTTCAGAATTTTGATTAGAAAAGAAAACTTTTTTTTTCTTTTTCTGAGAACAATCCAAATTCACAGTATTCCAACTTATTCTTTACCCCTTTACTGCAGATGTGAGGGACGTTTTCAGTTATTAAACTTTACGATTCCTTTGCTATCTAAAATCTGCAATGCTTTGATGGATGCATTTGACGATTAAATTGCTTAAGAAGTGATGCAATTACTTTGAGAGCAATCAAAATTTAGTTACTGCAACCTCAATATTATGTCTAAATAAATAGAATTATATACATTTTAAGCTTACAGTATACAGGCAATCTAATATTTCCATAACAGAGCGAATGGAATGCTAAGGATTGAGACAGAGTTTCAGTCTTAAACTTATTCATATAAACAATAACTAATTTACAGTTACAAAGTATAACTTCCATTTCACGATTTCAAGCTCATTTGCAGTTTTGGTTAGATGAGATGCCTGCAAAAGTATTGCACTTATCTTGCAAACATCTCTAATTTAGAATTAAAAATTGAATTTTTATCAGTTTTTGAATCAAAAATTTTATGGACAGTTCTAGTAAATTCTGCACACAACCAACCAGGCTGCCTTGTGAATACGTTACAAGGGGTAAGCACATAAACAAAAATGTCTAACAAGTCTTAAAATACATCTGTCTTTAAAAGAAAATTGCTACTAAGGCATTCTATTTCAATTAGATGTGTTCGAATAAGAGTAACAGCCTGTTACTAATATATTAAAGCAGCAGACTTAAAATACCTCATGAAATAATTCAGCATATTTCTTATTAAGTGTATATATGTACTTTCATCTCAATACCACTAATATTTTCCCAAGTGACATTATTCAAAAAAAAAATCATAATCAACAAACAGTAACAGCTAGACAATAGGTTGATTGGGTATGAGCATTGCAATTTTCCAAAAATGATCGTTAGCCTAAAAAATTAGAAATTTTTTATATTCCACAATATGAAAATGTATGCAACAGTGACAATAAAAGAAATTATTACAAAATGAACTACAGCAAGATTATATATATATTCAGTTAAATTTATATTCAACTTTAAATCCTAATTGGATAAAAAGAAAAGCCTGCTCATTTAACTTTTAATTTAAATTCAAAGTAAATTTTGTAGCAATAATGATTTTGCATACTATTTCAAACAATATGTGAATCTAGAAGGCAAAAATCAATTCTCTGAAGTTATTAGAAGTATTAAACATAATGTTAAAATATTACAAGTTAAAAAATAAACAGAAAGGAACTGAAAAGATAAAACACCAACAATCGCCAGAACTATTGAAAGGAATCATAATAAATCAAAATACTCAACCTTTCAATTTATGATCCTTTGCCATTGTTATAAAAATACATTTAGTATTTTAATGATAGCTAAGAATATTTTTTTATCAACTAACAAATAAAAAGACTGACTTAATTTTTTCATTATTTAAAAAAGGCTTAAATTTGAACTTGCTTTGAGAAAAAAAACATCAAATATAAAAAAAGCTGACAATTATTAAATTTATATACCCAAATGTTACTGATTTTCTCTAATATCTTAAAAGCCTTTAATCTATTCCATTCTGGTTCAAGACTCAAAACTCGGGTAATTGATTTCCTTCCACTATTCTTATAATGCCCTCTACAGAACTTTAAACAAATGTTTATTATATTCAAATGAATAAATACACAAAAATATACAAGATGAACTTTAATTATGCTTTTACAGCAAATTTTCTCATAGGCCATGCTCGCATTTTTTTCTGTTCCTTGGGAGTCTTCAGATTCTTCTGTCTCTTGGTCAGTTCTCGACGCATGGCTCTAGTTTTTTTTGGTCTCAAGTCAACAGGCTTGTATTTCTTATTCTTGTACAACTTCCTCAAATTTTCCTTACGATTCTGGTTCATGACTGTCAAAACTCGGGCAATTGATTTCCTGACAATATAACTGAGAAAGAAAAAAATAAAGTAAAAATAATGCATAGAAACAAATATATAAGGATACAACAGACTTTATATTTCATAACTGTATTCAAAATATTAATGAGTATACTAGCCCTTAAAATAAAAAAAAAATTTAAATTATCCAAAATATTCAAATTTTATAACAATTTGAAATGACGTCAATATAATTAGCTTTTCACTACATACAGCCATATTTAAAAAACATTAATTTTATTACTTCTCTTTTAAAAATAATCATCTCAAAATTAAGTTACTCTTAGAATTTTCTAAACTGAAGTTCTTCTAAAATATTAATTAACAAAGCATAAGCTCAATATATATGCAAGTTTATTAATTGAAATATTTTTAATGGAATTAACATTTTTCCTA
>JAPMOR010074694.1:36986-101331 GCA_026543865.1 Argiope aurantia
GCTTTTCAGGAGAACGAAAGTATTAATACATCATTTGAGATCTTGTGGAAGGGGATAACAATTTTCAAATGGACTGTAATAATGGCATTTCAATAATATAATTTGAAATATTTAATCTGAGTCGCATCATAAGCATTCAACAGTTTTTCAGGAGAATGAATCTATTAAAACATCACCCAAAATCGAGTAAAAGGAGATTCCAATTTTCAAATGGACTGCAACACAGGTTGTAATTTAAGCCTTAACTTTTTGAAAAACTATAAAGCAAGACATCACCTTTGCAACCCAAGAATATGAGGAATCTGAATTATTCTTGAAAAGTCATTCTGATCAAGTACTGACTTTTCAAGGTACAAAGCATCAATGCGTATTCATTTCAAAAACTACATTAAAATTAATGATGATTACTTTTCAGATGATTTGTAAGGTGGAAAATCTACAGACAAGCATAACTTAAAACAGACATCAGGCTATATCAGTTATCTATGAAAAAAACTGATATCAGGATGTATTTTACAGAAATTTGAAATACAAATTATTTCTCTTCATCTATATGAGCCATATACATTCACAAGTCTAAGAAAGAATGTTTTTGTAGGTATCAGAAATGAATCCTTTGATTCCTACTAGAAGTTACATTTTACTTGAAAGTTATGTATACAAATGATGTATGGCCTTTTCATACATCAGAAAATGAAATATCCTATTGCTAAATAAAATAAAAGTAATTTCTTAATAAATCTATAAAATGGAAAAGACTTTCATGCCATGAAGTTACAACAGAAAAAAATAGGCACAGACAAAAGCTAAAATTAGAAAGACCCAATTCACATATATTATGGAAAGCCTCCAAGCAATCAACTCGAAACGAGTTAATGCAATGGCAGCCATAAGCTTGGAAATATCAAGAAAAATTAAATGCTTTCTGAATTATATGCCTCCGATTCTTAAAAACATACCGAGCAAACAAAGCTTCAAAAATTATATAAATAGCACATTGGTATCAAATTTTTTTAAAAATCTAAGATGGTGAGATTTACGGTGCAGCGTTAATACAGAATGATTAAATTTTACACCCTCTGAATGTATTGGTGGGTAATAGAAATCAACAAAATCTTCACAGCTAAAATAAGTCCTCTCATTACTTAACATGTAATGTTACAATCCAATATAAGCATTTCATATTAAATAGCATTATAAAGAAATATATGAATTTCAGACATCTTCCTTTCAATAGATGGGTGAAGTAAAGAATAGTGTGCCCCCAAGTTTGTCGCCAATATAGCAACCTACCGGAACGCTCTTCTAGCAACCCTAATGCTGCTTTGTTTACTACTTTTTACAATGGGCAAGTTGTATATGAACTACAACTATATAATGAAAAATGTTAAATTAAAAATATTAAAAAAATGTTGATTCAAGATTTTAATTTTGTTCTTTATTATAATTAAGTTTATTAAAAAAAATTAAGTTTATAATTAAAAGTTATTTTCTTTCTTTTTTTAAATGAAAATATTTATTTTGCAATTTTTAATTATCAGTATGCGCTTTAAAAAATCGTCTGAATTCTTAATTTACGAATTCGTCTGCATTCTCACTTTAAAAAACAGCCACAATGGAATTCTTCGCAGTACTCGTAATTCTTTTGGTGCCTCAACGGTTGGTTCCCTTGATAATTTGTTAATCGGCAATTGTGCAAGAATGGATGTCAGGTAAATGGGATGGTAAACAGTATTCCGAACCTGCAGAACAGATAAAAGACGAGTGGATCTTTTTTTTTTTTGCCATATTGGCAACTTTAGCTTTAAAATTTGTCGCCAAACTTGGCGGTACCCGTCTCTAGGATTTAGCCAAATATGCAAACCAATTTAAGCAGGATAATATATGGAGTATACCAGGTAGTTTTCCATTCTTCTCAGCTTCATATATCTGCTTACTTTTCCTATCTTTGCATTAATCTATTTAGAAATTTTAAAAATCTCACTGAAAATAAATTTGAAAATTTTTAAGCGATTCTTACATGTAAAATTAAGCAGGTTCATATTAATCTTATACTATCAATATAGTTAAATTTTGCATGTAAAAACAGAATAGACAAAAAGTACTTGTCTTTGGGGAACTACAAGTTGTTTAGTTTCTGAATTCACACTGTTGGCTTACTTTAACCTTTGTTTTAGAAGCACAGAACTCAGATTATTCCATTTAAAATAAATGAAAGAAAAAGAAAATCAGCCACCAGAAAGAAATCCATGTCAGACATTATGTGCTAATCCTTACAATTTTAAATTTAAGTAAAACAAGCAATAAATTCGACCAGAATTATATATGCTTAGCAATACATTGCATGAGAATAAACTTATTATCATTTGAAGAGTATAAGCCTGACCGGTGAATATGTTTCATTTGGTAATATCAAATTATATTTTACTGCTGGAATCCGATTAAAGATAATGCTTGCTTTAATTGACGATAACTACATAGAGAAAAACATACAAAAAATATATAGACCTCGCTTCTGATAAAATAGTAGATGTAAACAATTGCAGTTTCACTTTGCATACATCAAAAGGACTTCACTTTCATGCAATTGATTATATAACCAAAGTTGTACAATCTTTAGTTAGCATATATACAAATACTGTTTAAAAAGTAATATATGTATCGTTTAAATTATACATATAATAACGCATAAAATAAGCACTTACATTTTGGATAATTTTGAAGCTGCTCCACCAGTCACTTTAGAAACTCGTAGAGAGGCTAATTCCTGCTTTAATTCTTCCAGCTGCTTCATCACCTCATCCTTCTTCTTGCCTCGCAGTTCTCGTGCTTTAACTTTAGCCTATAAGTCAAAATCAACTGTTTTACCATCTCGATCAAAAACCAGTAGCACTAAACCAATTTTTAGAAATTAATATATTTGTATGTATAGCATTCTGATACACATGTCTACCAGTATCATAGCATTAAAAACATGTTTTAGAAATATGTCCAAAGCAAATCCTAGATTCAAAAGAAATACTGTCATTCTCATTATCATGACACACATGCACCTAAATTAACCATCCTACAACATCAAAGCTTAATTACCGATTTTGGGATAACCTTTAAATTATTTGATTGGCAAACACATAATAAATTAATAATTTACTGATATTTTCAAATAAAATTTAGTTACTTACCATTTTCTTGTATTTACAAACCGCGGCGAATAAATTACTTTACTAGTAAAAGCGATTACAACAAATTTTGCCCTGATGTTCCGAGTTGAGACGTTATTTAGCTGATTCTGTAAATCAGTAATGTTATAATTGATTGATTGTCCAAAAAATACAAGGCTAGGATAGAGATGATATTTTTTTTCTTTTATTTCTCCTTTAAAAAATGATGATCCTTTCTTTTCCCTTTTTATGTCCTCTTTAAAAAATAACGTTAATAGATTATAATGAAAATTTTTTATTCAAAATACGGTTGCTTCTAATATAGACTTTGAAGCTTGGCAACAGATAATAACGATGCTATTTTCTATTTTTTTTTCTCCCAACATTTCTCCCATTTATTTTTCTATTTAATGATGATCAATTCGTTAATATTATAAGTAGCTTTAATCGAAAGAAAAAGTTTTTAATGATTTCCTCCTGCATAAATACATTTCTCAAAAATATTTTCATTGTCGTGAACAAAACAGAAATAGTTTTCAATGTTTCATTAAATATTTGCTAGCGTAACTTTCCTCCATTGCTTAAAGCTAAAGAAGAAATCTTTTTAATATTTCTATAATTTGCAGGAAGCATAAAAAAAAGTGACGTTACGATATCGCTATGTTTAGAAGATAGATGACACAATAGCGCTATGATATTATGAAACTGGTCTCTATTGGAAAAGTTCATATACATAGTCAATAATACATATGTAAGACAATTAAATTAAAATAGGTTTAATGCCTGATAATTTGGCGGACTCAAGGGCATGCAATTTTATTTAAACATTTTAATTAAATTGAAATATAATCATTACAACCAAACTTCACCTAATGAGCAATTCTCATAACAAGCAAACACGCACAAAAGTAAACGACTTCACGAGAAATGATTCGTGGAATGAGTGGCGAAGACATCATGACGTCACTTGCTGGATTAAGTTACATCAATCTATGTTCAGCGCTTTCTTAATGAAAACCCTTTTATCCATATGGAAGAATTTCTTGCCAGATAACTACTCTGAAGGTTTGAACAAGTATCTAAGGAGTCTTAATCAACGATATTGTATCTTTAGCCAAAATTATGGAACTAGAGATGGATAGCAGATACACCCATGAGTTGGTGGAAGAATTATTCGTGAAAGGAAAATTGTTACTGTTATTATTATTAATATTTTTAGAATTACAGAAGAATATATGGACCTGCATTTTGTGTTCTCAACAAAAATTATTGTTAATTGCTAATGGAAATAATAATAAAAGTAGCTATATTGCCAGATAGTTACAGATATATATAGAATATATAAAGCAATCATCTTCCTGTGAAATAAAAGAGATGCTGAAAGCATTGAAAATTATTGCATCGAACGTTGAGAAACATCACCCTTATAAGGCAATAACTATTCGCGCATTAAAAGTCATTAAAAATAATGTCAGTGTCTCATTTTCGCCAAATTTTAAAGCATAGCCAAAAACAAATATCTTTAAACAATTTTCTTATAAACGAGTATGCATTAGAAATAATAAATTATATTATTATAAATTTGTCTTTTTTTTTTTCAGGAAAAAGCGCATTGCCCTATTTTACATGAATTTATCGACGTATGACTCTGTTTTTTTAAAGTCCAGATTGTAAACGCTCGATACATAAAATAAAGATTTCTTATTTAGGATATTACGACCAACGATTGAAAGTGTTTTAAAGAAATTAAAATCAAACACAGACTACGTCAATTCCAAGTAACAGCGAGTATCTCACTCTTTCTATTTATTTTTACAACATAATCCTCGTTTCCAGATGCAACAGCAGAAAAACAGTTTCATTTAACACAAATAATATATAAAATATCTTTGCAGCAATTACTTCAAAAACAAACATGAACAATTATAAGAAATAAATACAGAACATTAACAATTATTTATAATATTTAGTTACTTGTGACCACAATGACTTTCGATGATGAGTTGCGTTACTCACAACCTTTTCCTACAAAAGTAAAATTACGAAAAATAGGGGGGGGGGGAAGCAAAACCAGGAATGTTCAGAAACTAGCATATGCGGCAAAGAGAACTCAGTTTTAAATTTGAAGGAATAAGTTTGATTGACGCTCACACGCATATAAGTCAGCAATCTCTATATTTCATTTATCAGTTCTCTTTTACTTTCATTTCAGAGACATTCCTATTTTTTATATTGCTTCTGATGTGTTCCAGCAGCGAACAAGTGATCATTTATTTCTTCATTGATATTTTCAACGCATCAGCAGTTGCAAGCTAAGAAGTTAAACGGTGCAGATATTGGGATAAAGACCATATCTGCACTGTAGTAATGACTGGCTAATGAATCTATTATAAATTCGAAAATTTTAGCTTCTTTCGATATTTTGAACGTGAATCTTCCTTTTTCTTCAATATCCCAATGTCTTTGCCATTCATATTTTATTGTATTTTTTAAATTTAGTTTTGAAAGTTCCTTCTGGAATGTTAAGATGAACATTATATTCATCTTGATTCAATTCTTTCTTGAATTTTAAGATGAACATTATTTGCTGCCTCATTACGTGCTGCTTTGATGTGGGCTTTTACACAATGCAGGGAAATGGAGCAATCCAGCAATTCACGAGCTACCGTAATAATATTATGTTTTGGTTCGGATTTTTGTAGAACTTTTAGAGCACTGAGGATGTCGATAAATATATGGAAATGTTTATCTTCACTATTCTGTATTTCATTAATTGTTTTACTGAAATGAATTCTGCCTGAAAATCCGAATGGTGACTGACCAGACGATAAAGGTGCTCTTCCGATTTATTTGGCTCAAAAACGCAGAAGGCCACTCTAATCCACTTAATCGCTCGAATCTGACCAATATCCACTTAGTTTGAAGTCATAAGTAAAAATGGTCAAATGAATGTTCAGATCAGTTCATAAACCATCTTGTCGTATCCCTAATTTCTAATATTCGCTGTGTGATTCAAATTTCCAGTATATGTGTTCATTTCTGTAAAATCAGTCTATTCCTTTTCTTGGACATAATGTTTTAGCTTATACATAGATTCCTATTCATAAATAAAGTCTATTGGTTCTATTCCACAAATAATTTGAAGTGTTGCAGTAGAAATGGTCCTGAAAGCTCCTGTTATTGTTGAAAGTACTTTTCTTGGATATTTGTAATTTTCTGATGCCAGCCAGTTTACCAGCACTTTCTGATGCCACCCAGTTTACCAGCACTTGCAGTCTTCCAGTTCATTTGCAGCATAAATAAGGATTCCGTAAAGAACTTCTTTCCTATTTTGAACCCTCCCGCCCCCCATATAGTTGTAACGTGTTTGATCATTAAATCTGTCTTCTAATATAACTCTTAATATTTTAAGTTACCCTGTGCATTTTATTAATTTACTATTAAATGAACAATATGGAGAGTGAAATAGTTTCCCGTGTAAATTCTATTTTTGCATTCCTGTTCCAATTTTCCAGTTTCTAAAAAAAGGTTTTGCGATTGTTATGAATTTTGCCCATAATTAAAAAAATATTTAAAATTCAAAATTCATATACTTAAAATGGTAATCTTTTTATTTAAAATGGAAAGTTTTCTTTTGCAAATATTAATTTTCCTTTAAATAAGAATTGAAGTACTATGTAATTTAGAAAAATGTGATTACTTTTCTTTTGTAAAACAAATTCAACTTAAATGAAAAATCTATGACAGTCTAATATAAAAAACACTGACAAACTTTTTCTTGAATTTATTTGCATTATTTTTGATGGGTGATTTTGGTACTATCAGATATTTTAAATTTTCAAGACTAGTGTTAAAAAAAATGTTAAAAGATATTTCAGCTTTTAATTCAGAAATCATAGCATGATGTGAGTGACTTGATTAATCTAACTTAAAAAAATATTCTCTTAATTATATAGTGATGATAACATGTACGCACAAAAAATTGCATTTAATATCATCGCCAAGCAAGTGAGTACAAATCCAGCAATTGAAACAATGAAAAGCATCATAAAAATATATATTTTCTTAATTTATTAAAATTAGTGAAAAAAGTTATAGCAATAAAATTGGTTTTTCTACATTAATAAACTTTAAAATCAACGAGGAAAAACTTTAACATTCCAATTAATTTTTAAAAAAACGATAAAATTTTGAAAAATCCTCTAATAGTGAGTATTTATTATCCCAATAGTAATTTCATGCTATATTTAATAGCTCCAAGTTATTTAATCTGTTGCACAGAGCTGTCTGAAATATTTTTTCATTGGACAAGTAACAATTTGCAGACGGCATGACAACTGATTATTATCATGCCAAAAAAGAAATTACATTTACAGCTAATATCTAAACTTTTTTTTAATATCATATTGAATATATTTAAAATATTTGATCGACGGATACAAGATTTGTTAGTCTTCAATAATTTTTGAAAATTAATTTTAAGCATTGAATTTAATTCAGCAATTTAAACTGAGAATTCGTTTTTCAAATTTAAGATATTATTCTGTTAATATTTAATTCTCATTTAAAGTATTTACTACCCCATAGGGAAATTTAAAACAATGAAAAATGTTTTAAAAAGAACATTTTAAAATATCTTCTTAATTTATTAAAATTAGCAATTTTTTTTTCTAATTTTAATAAGTTAAGATAGAAATTTTCAGTAAAATATCTTTCCGTATAATAATGTTTTTAATTTAAAAAAAAAACCACCAGGCAGATCAATTTAATCTCAGTGGTGCAGCAAAAATAATTGGCATTTATAAATGTTAATGTTACAATTCTGTAGCATTGTTTTCCTACAATATAAAGTTCACCGCTGAAACGAGATTTACAAATATTCTCAATGCATTCCAAATAGATACCAGCTAGATGACAATTGACCTTAACCACAAAAATGAAGGTTCTAGAAAATGCAGTAATTTCTGCAATGTCTCTATTAGAAATGGAGATTCAGATATCTTTCAAGAAAACTTGATACATCATCCCAGAGATTATATAAACAGAGGTTCTCACACAAGAAAATTTTCCCTTGAGAGTGTTTGGTAGTGCACTCTGAGTGCTATTACTATTTCGAATTAACGCCCTACTGATCTCTGTCATGAATTTCTATGCCTGCTGTTCTCCGAGTATGCCTAAAATGTCTTTTTGCTATTCGTGCGTTGCGAAATAACGTACTGCTTTCCATTATTCTGCATATCGAAATTTCATTTACTGAATGACTTTTATAATATACTGTTCTTTGTTCGGCCCTCTCCGTCATATTCGTATTTAAAAGTAAAATAAATGCATAAATATCTTGTTTCAGTGATCTTGGGTAGATCCATACTTACTTGGTTTCTACCCTGTTATGCACTACTTTGTGTCATCTTATTGTTCTCCTCATAAACACCCTTTAAATATTTTAGCCTAAGCTTTCAAGTAACATGATAAATCTATAGAAATAAAAAATGTAAAGGGTCGTTTTACAAAATCATAAATCTCCGAAAGTTCTTAGCCGATTGCTTTGAAGATTTGACACGGTATTGTGTCCGAACACGAGCATATTTTTATATACTTATTATATAAATGTCATATATGACAGGTAAAAAAATACCTTTTAAAAATATTTACTATAGTATGTGTAAAAGCAACACACGCTATAATAAATATTTTATGATTTCATTTCAATGTTTCTAATTGCATTGTTACAATTTTCAGATTTCGATTTATTTTCCTTTTGATTTAATTGTTTTGTGAAACATAGCTTCGAATTGAGCTATGTCTTTTATCATTGAGAGTAAAATGTTATTTTTTAATTTTTTTTTCATTGTTTTACAGTTTGTTTTTTAACTGCTCACTGTTTTTCATTTCGTTTGCAATGCAATTGGCAGTGAAAATGAGTTGCGTAAATTGATTTCATTTGAAATCGAATTATATTATTGTTGACCTCTTCAGAGTTTGAGCGGATGGAAATATTTTGCTTTTTATTGTACTGGAATTGAGTTGTGTCAATATGTCTGCGTTTGAATATTGAAATATTTTGTTAATATTTTCTATTTCTTCTTTGTTTTTTAGTTTGTGTTTTGTCCTTTTTTAATATTTTCGAATTTTACATGCTACAACTTGGCATATTCAAAGAAAATGTGATATTCAGATCATGCATCACAGCCAAATGGATGTTTTCATTGGTTTAGATTACATGGGTGTTTCTCACATGCACAATTATATAATGCATGTTCTAAGTCAACAAACTAGATAATCTCCATATGTACATAGACACTGGGGCAAGAATAGTATTCAATACGCAATCTTTAAGAAATAAGTTAAATTTTAAGTAAAAATAATTTTATTTTCTAAACATTGGTGTATTTACATTACACACATATAACACATAATTGCTTGCATACATAAGTATATATTATCCACATCATTCAGACTTCGTTTTTCATACAGCACACGGGATCTGGTTTCTGACATACAAAAAACACACTTCTGTACTCATAGGACATCATTGATCTTGGGTTTTGGGCATAAGGTGTAGGTATATTTAGTTCCTCTTTCTGTTTGAAAAAATAAATACATAAATAAAATGCCATTCAAGTAAAAAGCATAGGAAAATCAGATTTTATGTTTCTTTATAAATGAACAGAATATAGTACACACATAATTTCAATATATAATAAAATAGATCTACTATTTATAATTTTATGTTTAATTTATAATTAACAATTACAGATTAAACATAAAATATATAGTAGTCTGATTAATAGAGTTAATCTCTGCATGATATGGTATGATTATAATATGAATATACATAATTCAAGAATTGGAGCTAACATTCACGCAAAAGTCACAGGAAATTTTTCATCCTGTTTTTATAGCTTTTAAAAAAAGGCAATTTTAAAATACACTTCTAATCTTGAGGTATTGGCAAAAAGGACAATAACTGAGCTGAAATTCCCTTCCCAAACTTCCACACCAGATTAGAGCAATGGTATTTGCTCCGAGAGATTTTATACCACTTTCAAATGAACTGAATTTCAAAACTAATTCAAATTATATATATATGCGTGTGTGTGGATCAGCAATTAGTGAAAAAAGATTAAAAATATATTGTTTATAAAGCAAAACAAAACAAATTGTTATTATCTAACTATTGCAATACAAAAAGATTCAAAAACACATAATCATTTTTTTTTCCTTCCAAATATTCTTATTGGGAAGAATATTGATATCTCCAGGAGAAAATCAATATTTGGATGAAAATTTACCAACTGCTGACTCAAGTTACTTTCTACAATTAGTTTATTGTAGTCTGAAGTTGAGAAAGCATGCACACATATATAAGTAGTCAAAAATACTATCAATAATTCCTGGATACTACTGATATTTGAACAATTACCTGAAACAAGAAAAATGGTGTTCCAAAACCTGTTAATTCAATTAAAGGGTCTTAATTTGATGGCACTTTCAATTTTTTTATATGCAATCTTCTTTAAAATAATTTCTGACCCATTGATTTTCATCTTAAATTTTCAGGTAGCATTACTTAAAATAAATATGAAAATGCCATTTCATAATCCACTAATACTGTAAAGAATCTGTGAAACAGCTTTTCTGGACAGCTAGTCATACTAAGGAAAATACTTTTACAGATATTTTAACGGGTGACAAGCTAATCCCTCCTGGCCTTTGTGACAAAATAAAAGTCTTCGAAAAATTACAGCAACATCTTTATTAGAACAAATTTTGGGATCTGGCGATTAAGATATGGTTATTCCCTATCAGAGATCCAATTAAAATTAAGTGAGAAGTGAGGCAGTGAGTTGAGCAAATTGTCTCCTTGGAATTTTGAACTGAAATTTCTCAAGTTGTTTTATTCAGAGCATTTTGTGCTGTACTGCTATTTAACACATTCGTTGCCACAATTCATGCCATCTATCTATTTAGATGACCCCTTCTTTGCTATCTTTTAACTGTAGTAGAGAAGGTGTCATCTAATAACATAGATGTTTCATACAATTACATATTATTTGTAACACACAGGTGCATTTGTGGCAGTCAATGTGTTAATTACATTTGTTATTTATGTTTGTGTTGATTTTTGTAAGTTTTTTTCCTTATTAATTACTTTCTTATTTACTTTTAAAACAGAAAAATATGAACCTAAAAGTTTTTTTTAAAAATTTTTTTGAATTAGTTTAAAACAAAGCAAAATTTTGACATTTTTCCACCATAATTTCCAAAAATATAACAGCACAAAAACGATTTTTACACCATCTTAAAATCTGAAAAACTATCTTATAATGATACTGATTTGATAGCCATGCAAATCTTTCCTGAATTGCAGCAATTTTTTTAATTTTTTTTTTTAATATTGTATTGTGTGATTCTCTCCTGTGCCAAAAGCTAAGAATGAAGGATTCTGTGCATACTCTCCAACATTGGCTACTCAGACATCCATAGCACTTCTTACAGATATGTTACATATAATGAATAATCAGAAATTATTGAAGAATAGATATTTCTAATTAATTAAAACATTAATCAAAATTATTTAGCAGACATTTAAGTAAAATATTTCTAAATATACAAATAAAATAATTTTAATTAAAAAACACACACAATACGATTTTGTTGATCAAACAAATTAATACTATTTGTCAGATAATTACATTTTTTTTATTAAATAGCACACATTTATACTTTTTTAAAATCATCACTGCTCAGTTTAGCATCATAGCAAATTCCCATATGCATTTTGTCATGGGGAATGTCTCCAGTGTTTTTGCATTCATACAGGAACAATATTCCTCTTTTTTGTTTTTAAACCATGCTAAAAAAAAATTTTCACAAATTCTCAACATTGGCATGAGTGAGTATTCGTAAAAAGAGTATTTTTAATGTTTTCTGTAGTTTTTCACAATATATCCATACGTCTACAGTTTTCATCTAATTTCCGCAGTAATGACAGAAAATCCATAGTTGTTGGTGGGTATGATTCTGTGTAATATCTATATAGTTTACAAGACCAATAAGAAAGTAAAGTTCCAATATTGTGAAAGTTAAAAAATGGACGAAATAGACAATTACACTTTTCATAGAGTTATGATGTCATAGGACACATACTTCACAAGAGCACATTTAATTTGAAACCAGGCACAGTGTTCTTAATTTCAACCAATCATGTTATAGATTAGTGTTGAAAAGAACAGAAACTTTAATTTTGAAAGGGGAAATGTAAACAAATTATTATCTTTTGAGTTTGAATTATCTTTTTCATTCATTTTTTGTGAATGCAATCCTAAATGTCAATTCTAATACAAATACAATTTTATAATCAATGATAAAGTTTCATATGTGACATTGTGTTTCACCACATCCTTGATCTAATAGTACAATATTATCATATTTTACATTGGTTTATATCGAAATTACATTATAATGGACAAGGTAAGCCTTTTACATCTAAGCTGAATAATGAAACTTTTTAAATCATGATAAACTACTTTTATAACTCAAACACATTCTTGAGAGACTATAACTTTGCTTTGTACTTCAAATACAAGCACTATATTAAATATGGGAAAGATTACCTTATTAGGGTAGTTAACTACAGCAAGATTAATTATGATTTAAGATCATTATTAATAAATAGAAGTTTCATCTTCTATAGTAAGTCAAAGATTATAGAAGAGGCAAACTAACAGAACTTAAATCTCCAGACTATTTATGATTCACTTCTTTTAAAATGCCTAATGAACCGAATATTGTTTTTATTTTATGTATTTTGATAAACACACACACACACACAAACAAACAAACAAACCCCAAAATCTTGAATTACTGACTGTTACAAAGTCTTTTCTTTAACTCAATATAATCAGTCCTGCTGCCTAATTTTCAACACACACACACACAAAAAAAAAATCGCCTTTTGAGAATTATTAAATATATCTTTGGAATATTTCATATGCCATTACTTTGATTTCTGTTACAAATATAATTCTGACATTATTAACATATTTAAATGAATTACGTTAAAAAGAAAAGATTCAGGTAAACAAATCAGTATGGAAAGACAAAAATAAAAATTTGTTTATTATTACAGCATATCTTAAATGAAGCAACTATGCATCATTTAAAAGGAGTCATAAAATAAATAGAACTAATGAATTTCATTTTGAAATGCAACAGACATTACAAAAATCTTGAAATGCAGAATTTGTTTAAATTCTTAATCTTGTGTCATACGAAAGTAGAGCTGTGATTGGTCGGCAATTAAGATACTGCCTCCAGTTGAAAGATGAATATGCACTTATGCAATATGTCCATGGACTAGTCTCCATAAGAAAATTAAAATAACACAGCTTTAAAATCTAATGATTTGATGGAATCCTGGACATCAAGTTATATCCCAACAATTTAATTGAAATCAAATATAATATCCTTGGGGAACACAAGAGGTAAATAGTAATAAATACTCACCAGCAAAATAAAACCATATTTCAAAATGATTGACCTAATTTCTTCATAACTTGGTTCAATAGAGTTTTCATTGGGTATATCAGCATGATGATAAAGAAGAGGACCTAAATTAATCCAATAGCCACCTGGTTTAAGAATATTCCATGTAGTATCAATGTAATCAATTACATTGTTGGCAGTATCAATGAAGAAGCAAGTGCATATGCAATCCCAGACATCTGGAGGTAAAAAATTTGGTATTATTATTACTTTTCAGCTATGACATGAGCTTGGAACAAAAAAAGTTAAACACCATAAAATACTAAATTGTGCCAAATAAACACCGAGAAATAAAATTAATATGATTAATTGGACAATCAAATGAATAAATTAATAAAACAAGTTCTTAAAATATTAGAGAATTATGATATAAAAAATAAATCAATCTCAAGAATGGTAAAATTCAATTCAAGAAAAGTTGGTATCTATATTTTTGCAAAGATGTGTTATGTTCAAGATAGGCCTTATTTGTCATAATTACATTTCATAATGAGCCATCCAAAACTTTTCCCTCTCTTTCTAAATTCTTTTTTTATTAAATAAATGTTTGCAATTACATTAAAAAATTTTGAAGGAACTTCTAAGATTAAAAAAAAGTGTTTTAATTAAACATTTTCTAAAAGATGATGCAGATTTTGTATCATCAAAGGATTACGATTTCACTTCCCTTGTTTCCTCTCCCCTCTAATCATCAAGAGGATTCTGTTACTGTGTTGTCTATGCAATCCAGTCACACTATGTGTATAAGGTAAATTGACTGCTAATGAAAAAGCAAAAATTGCAATCTCATAGGCGACTGGAGGAAAAACAGACCTAATATAACAATGATTTGAAATTAGAAGAAAGAAATGTTCTGTTTACTTGAGAAATTCCAACTTTAATAAAAATAGTCAAATAACCTTCTGTAAATCTAATGACGAACAAATAGAAATTCAGTTAATAGTAAATATATTGTTATTTTTCAGATAAATTTTATTTTTGTGGGTAAATTTTGAGAAATCGAAAGGAAAAAAGCTCTACGAAAGTTTTCCTGAATCAAATGTTATTTCATCATATGGCACTGAAACCTACTGTTTACAAAATATTGTATAATGTTATTTCAATAAAATTGGATTGTATGCACTTTGCAAAACTTTTTTCAATTATCATTTCACACTACTGAGGACTGCATTACAAAAATTATATATATATTTCAAGAAACACACATAAAAAAAACTAATTCTTAATCAGAATTATCATTTCCAATTGCATTTTAATTGAATTTCACATTACAACATGGAAATAATTTTATTAATTATCTTGAAATTAATAACACAACAATGTCACAGAAGACAAGGTGCAAGTTTTATATAAGATTAAAATTCTCTTTAATCTATTGTATAACTAAATTCGTTTTTATTTAATTTAAAAGCAAACTGGCAATAAATAATCAAATACTAAAGATGTTTATTCACACTACATACATTCCAAATGCTTATTTTAGAAGCATTATAAAAAATATATAACAAACTCTATTGATTATTGCTTATTTCAACTTAATTCTCAGGAAAAGATTTAATAAAATTATGCATTTTTTTAAAGCAGATAATATATAATTAATCCATTAGAAGCTGTTATGAATATTTTTGACAAAGTTTCTTTAATGATCAATGGATTATTAATTGAACACATAACAAAGTTCATCATTAAGAATGTATGTGCTTTAAAAACCTTATAAGCAATATTTTTAATTTGGGATTTTTATAATTTAAAAGTCTCAAAAAAAACACATGGGTTTGATTCATTGTAGTAAAAGATCCTACAAACAACTGGTGCAAATCAAAATATGTTATTGAGATGATATGAGAAAGGGTTTAAAAATTTAATAAATGGTTAAATAAAATATTTAATCTTTAGACTATGTTTAAGTAAAATTTATACTATCCTCTTCAGATGCAGATTTAAATGAAGAAATAGAAAAATGATTTCTACTTTTCCAAGTTATTGGAAGATCAATCTATGTTCATCTAGACTACCCATCGAGTTACCTATTCTTGTCTTATGACATTAGCAATAAATCTACAAAGAGGCATGTAATGACACAATAGTGCAAACTTACAATATTAGAAAAAAGATTATTACAGATTCATTTGCAAGAGTGATTCTTTAGTGGTACAGCATATGTGTACCAGACAATTCACAGAGATTAATAACAATCCATAAATACTACTTATAAGAAAAAGGCTAATTTGAATTGAAAGTACATAAACTATTAGTTCAAATCTTATAATAAATTTTCATGGCAAGCATCATGATTGAGAAAAGATTGAATAATAAAATTGTACCTAAATTGTTATAAATTTCGATGTAACTACCAGCAGCCATTGAGAAATCCACCTTTTCAGGAATATCACATGGATTGGCATCTGGGAAACGCACCATTTGAACCTGATCATAAGACTTTAAGTTGTTGTAATATTGGTGAACCCAAGGATAAATTTTGAAAATGTCTACACCTTGACACCTAAAGATAAAACAGTTTTAGATTTTTAAATATTTTTAAAATGAGCATTGTACATATTCAAGTTAAAAAAATGTTATTTTAAATATGTTTTTGTATAATATAATGCATATATGAATATATAATGCCGCAATAAATTTCATTAGTTAAATATTTAGTGTATTTTTTATTTATTTTTTGCAAGCTTAGAAATTAAAAGCAGAAACAATTTTTATCCAATACTATAATCTGTGTTTAGCATTAAATTTACTTTTACCGCAATAATACATAATTGAAAATTTTAACACGAAATCAGAAATCCATCAGATTGGAATTCCTAAATATAACGTTAATTGTCTTCAGATTTCTATAAAAAAAATGAAGAAAAGTAATTGAGTATAAAATATAAGCAAATTATTTAGTACTAGATTTTAAAAAATAATTGAATCATTAAATAAAAACTGTTGATGGCTTTATACTTTTAAATAGGGATGATATCGGAAAAATATTTTATTTCAAAGTAATTGAAAAATAGGGAATGAAAAAGAAAATTAGGTCTAATTTTATTGTTCATTTCAAAAATATATTTTAAAATAGACAATGAAATCAAAACTGAAAAATTTCAACTACTCAATAACATAAATCCTCGTTCTTTTAAATAAAATTCCTAAGGAAAAAAAAAACATTTAATTGAAAAACATAATGTTCCAAGAAGCTGCTGCTCTTTTACATTCCAAAAGTAGTCATTAAACATTAAAAGAAGAATATACAATTTATATTTTTAGACAAAGTAATCATAAAACACTTCACATGAAATAGGATCAACCCTTAATTCAAAAAACAATATTGATAATAAATATTTACTAACTTGTTTAAAACAAAATTGGAAGCAAAGAGCATAAAAAGGCTAAATTCATTTCCTTGGCAAGAATAGCCCCTTCGTGCAATTTCATATGGCAGTCTACCTAGTCCAGCACCAGGAACTAGAATTTGTATATTTGATTTGTCCCTATAATACATTAAATATATGATATACTTTGAATGAATAATGAACATAAAATCATGGAAGAATTAACATTTTTCGTTTAGTAAATTTATATCTTAATTTAGTTCTTTGTGGAACTTTTTTTAATTGAATAACTTTAAGTATACAGAAAAAATATTTTAAAGTAGGCTATCCAAATTGATGAAAGTCAAGATTGTGACGAGAATACCAAATTTCAGGCATAATCTCTCATCATGGACAATACATTGACTGAATGCTTGCACTTAATGACTGAGACCAAAGACATAAGTGTAGAATCGCATGTATTAACACGCAAGAGCACTGTATGAAATAAGAGCAGGAATTAATATGAAAGTACGATGGACATGTCTATTTGGATAGTGCAGTGAAATTTGGCTTTGATGGTCCATGGCAGCAGAAGACCAGCTCGTGTGCATTTACTAACAGCACAACATCTCCTATTTGGACTCGTATCTATATTTGTTAGATCTTAGACGACTTGAAAACCAGGGCTGAACAGATAAATCATGATTTCAGTAGGGTTTTTTATAGTAAAATGCAAACCTCATGAAGCCATGGATCCAAATTGTCAACAAGGCACTGTGCAAGTTGGTGGTGGCTCCATAATAGCACGTGCTGTTTTCACAGACTGGGTCCTCTGGTCTAACTCAACCAATCATTGATAGGAAATGGCTGTATTCAGCTAACTGGAGACCATTTGCCACCATTCATAAACTTCATGTACCCAAACAACAATGGAATTTTTAGGGAGCACCATATCAGAAATGTTTGTGATTGGTTTGATGAACATTCTGGGCAATAACAATGAATGAGTTGGTTCCTAGATTGCCTGACATGAATGTCATCAAATATTTATGGAACATAATTGAGAGGTGAGTTGGTGCACAAAATCCTGCACTGTCAATGTTTATACAATTATAGATCAATATTTCTGTAGAGGATGTCCAAAGACTTGTAGAGTTCATGCCTCATATGCCACATGTTGCTGCACTTTCCCAGGCAAAAGAAGGTCCAACATAATATTAGTAGGGATCCCATGACTTTGTCACCTCAGTATATTATATATATATATATATATGTAGCATAATTTTGATTGATGGCAAAGAATATGGCTCTTTTGGAATTTTAACAATGATTTATTTTACCGTGTCAAACATAATTAGCGACAAAGTTAAAACACATTCCTTTGCACCACAAGACAAGAGCAAAAGGGACAGAAAATTTTCTTTTTAGTGATTTTTCAAAGAGATTTTGACAGAGATTTCATTGACATGTGCAGACTTAAGAAAGGAAATCTTAGGTATCTTTGAAAAGAATACTAGGAATTTTTATTCTTTCATCATGGTGTGGGAAACAAAGAGTCAGTAATTTTTTTTAGAGTGTGTGTTGGAAATAAATAGAAAATTATTTTGATCAGGAAAGAAGACAAAGTTTTAGAATAAAGTAACATGGATTAATTTAATATAAAAAAATTAGGAAACTAATAAGGATTTAAATTAAATTATATCATCACATATATATAATTTCCAAATTTCTTTAATGAAACTATTGATAGGAATCATCATCTCCAACTTTTAAACAAAATTTTCATAAGGCATTTACACAACATCAAATCATGTGTTCAACATCTATGGAAATTAACAACAAATATTTCAAACAGAAAAGGAAATCGATAATACTAATACATCAATCTGAACATAAAATATAATTAATACGATAATTATTTTGTAATAAAGCAAATTTTAGCAAATATATGCAGGGAAGAAGATTTACACTTTGTCCTCGGGAAACCTTAGGGCAATTTCATCCAGTATAGGCTTAAAAGAGGCATCTCTCTCATCTTTTCCTTCGACACTCCATTCTCGATACAGCTGTTTAAATATGGACTGAACTTTTTCCATATCAATCATAGTCACTTCAGAACTAATAACTTTCTATAAATGGATTAAAAAAATCAGTATTTAGGCATGTACAATTTATGCTGCATTTTTTTATGCATTGTAATAAGCTTTTAATAATTTTACCTTTTTCCTAAATTCATAGATATTTCTTAGTGCAACTCAAACTGCATACACATTAAAATCTACCAAAAAATAAAATCACAGACTATATTTAATAACTTCAAATAGAATAGTTCATAAAATTTAAAATTTACATTAAAATTATTTTTAAAAAAATATGTTTAAATGCGAGTTATACCTTTTTAAGGATGCAACAAAGCAACTTGAAGAATAAACAATTATCCCAAAGATAAAAAAGTCCTACCAAAAATCTAATATATATCATTTTATATGCATGATATACCTTTCTTATTTTATATGCATGATGCATGAAAAGGATTCAGAAGACATATTTGAAAAAGTTAAAAAATGAACTGGAGGAGAGGGAGAGGGAAGGCTGCTACTGAGTGAATATACATTCACACACATAAAAATCAAATATCAATGAAACAAAAAGCATTGTAAATTTTATAACAAAATTTTAATAAAATGATTGTTGTTTTAATGATAAATAATACATAAAAGTTTGACTAGGAATACAAAGAAGCATCTGTTAGATTTGACATTAAAATTACTCCTAATAAATTGTTGAATTATAATTATCAATTTATTTTACTTTCGTCAAATTTACAAGTTAAACAGATTGAAATGGTAGGTTGGTTTGAAACTTTTAAAACGTTAATTAATTCAATGATTTGCTTTAGTGCATAGCATTCAATTGCAATTCTTAATAACAATTTGTCATAAAATCAAATTTACCTCAAAATTATTTAGAAAAGTTATTCTTAAACTTCATCTTCTTCAATAAATGGTTAACGCAAATGAATATTTCTAAATTGACAACTTTTCTAGAACAATTGCTATACAATTTTATACACTCTATGTATTTAAATATGTATTTCGCTTCTCAGCTTTGAATCTTCTGTGCGAGAAACCTACCCTTGAACTATGTCGAAATCTCATTATACTAAGAGATGCATTCTTTTGCTGATTTTTTCCCCCATTATATACAACTAAATATATTTTATGTACATTTATATATGTAAATTATAATTTAACATTTACTATATAACATATTAACATTTATATTGTAATTTATAAACTTTTATATATATACATTATTTATATATTTTATGTACAATTAAATATATAAAAGAATTTTTACAATACAAAAAGGTTAATCAATGTCACAATTTATTAAAGAAGGACATATTAGTACTTTTGTAAAATTTTGAATTTACTTTTTTTATATTCTTGAATATGCACATAAGTTATTTGTTTATTATATACAGTAAAATTGCATATAAGCAGATTATTATTTTTTTTATATTACAATTTAGTAAAACTTAGAAATGTGTGCATGGTTTAGGGCAATCATTATAAACAATTCACATTGAAAGAAGACATAAAATTAGGTTAACATTGATCAAAAATCAAATGAGTTAATTATTGTCTTAAAATTAGCATATTTGACTAGGTGTATATTAACGTTTTAAATTGTTGCATTTAATTCCATAAATATTTTAGTCATATTTTGAGTTATTTCTAAAATAATTTTTTTTTTCAAATGACAGGGGGGGGGGGACTTATGTGTATTAGCTGTAGAATTCGAAATAAGTACAGTTATTTCAAAATAAAATTAAAGAATGCAATTCTGAAAAGAGCAGATTATACTGAGGTGATTGCTAAAGAATTACAACAATAATTATTGATAGAAAGAAAAGCAAGTCTGCTGGAGTGATCTTTCCAAACATTTCCATATACTCTATAAGAAAGGTACTATCCTTTGCGTAAAAATGTGGACCTACTTTAAGTAAGGAAATGACTGCCATGAGTGCTCAGATTTTTATTTTTTGAGTTCTATAAAGCGCTTTGGAAAGTAGGAAAATCAGTACTTGTTTTATCCATCAGCTATTGGCAAACAACACTTACAAAAGATCCATCTTTACTTATATCTAACATTTTTACAGAATCTGATGATCAAACTTATGTCTGTTTTTTGATTAATCACTAACATGCAGTTAATATAAATGTACCAGAAAATTGAATTTGTATGTTGGACAACTGAAATTCGGCACAGAACAACAACTGCATAATACAACAAATTTCATTTACTTAAAATATTGCATCAAAAAGTATAAACAGATAGGCAGTCAATTCTTTGACAGACATGTTTTGAAATTTGATAAGAATCCACATTTTACATACTGTACATCTGTGAACCAAATTTTATTAATCTAATATGCTGTTTTTGAATTATTATTATAAGTATGCAAAAGTATAGATTGACCAAAATAAATTCCTAGATGGATTTGATTCCAAATTAATACAGATCTAAATTTTTAGATGTTTAACTTGTGCACCAAATTTCATCTATCTAGTTCGTTAGGCTGTCTAGTTATCATGTTCACATTCAAGTTATCACATATTTGCAGATTTCCTTTAAATGGATTTTGTTCAAAATTTGATGCTTTGTTGAAAAAGGCATTTTTTTTTTTTTGATTTATGCATTTGGACAAAAAGAATTTTCTGGACTCAGGGAGGACCTGACAAATTTCGAGTTTAGGTTTTTTGGCATTTCAAATGCTTTTGAAAAGCATATTTCACATGCAAGAGAATAAAAAGGATTGTTGAAAAAAAAGAAACAAATATGACAAAAAGAAAAAGATAGAAAGAAAAGAAAGAAAGAAAAATAAATACTGGTATACAGAAAATAAAAGAATTGCAAACAAACAAAACTCAAACAACACACACACGAGAGTAGACATTCAAGCTGGCAAAACTTTGTTTACAGGCAATGATTTAAAACAATGCTAAAAGAATGTAGTTATTGAATGCTAATACTGATTTTGATCCTTAACTTTGAAGATCAGTATAAAAAAAAATAGAATTTAATTCCAAAGAGAAAAATAATTTATTTTTGAATCTATTTGAAGTAAAGTTATTAACGGAACTCAAATAAATTATATATTTGGTCAGTTTCCTGCCAGGTGTTATGCTTAAATAATTACTAAGTGAGCCAAATGACAATGCTCAAGATTGTAAGCATTTTAATAGTACTTGGCTGTGAAACAAATATGGAAAGACCGGGGCTGTGATTGACCAAATGGCAGAAAAGAGGAAATCCAAAAATGTGACATAAAACAATGCACAGAAAAATAATTAAAATAATAAATATATTAATAAAAATAATTAAAATTACAGACAAAATAGATTTTATATTCATTTCAAAACATTTATAAAAGTAAGAAATTTATAGAATATGATTTTCTCAAAGACATTTTAAGAAGTATATTGTTCAGGTCAAATTTAAATATATGTAGGACAACAAATATGAAGTGAAAAACAGTACTTTATTGTAAATATAAATCAGTAGCATATTTTAGTAAACATTTCTTTAGGAAAAAATTTCTACAACCTGGGACCTCATCCCCCCCCCTAGATAAATATTATTATATAATATTTTCTTTGAAGTTTCCTTTGACACTAGCTTTTTCCTTAGAACTTAATTGCATGCCCCAAGCACTTTATTTATTTATTTTGAGAATTTCTGCTCTGCAGTTCCCAGCTAATAAATTCATGTTTTATCAGAGAGTTCTGCTGATTTCATCTTTAAAATAGTCCTTATAAAAAGGAACTAAAATGCAGATTTCCTTTGTGACATCAATCCATTATTTACTATCTGAATGCCATCAAAAGACTCTACATTTATTCAAATCAGAAAAATCTTTCATTAATATCAAAGAAAGAGAATGCTTTCAACAAATAGGATCAATTGCTGACGCAGACAGCAACAACAAATCATCCGAAGGCATCTTTTGTAATGTTCAGTCCTTTTTTTTAGAATTTCTTCACTACATCCAAACTGGACTTTAATGTTGAAGCAGAAAGTCTTTTCAGAAAGAGTACTTTTTTTATAAAAAAAATTTAATTAATTAAAAGTAAGACGAATTTTGGTGTTTTCCGCAGTGGTTTTCAAATTTAAAAAAGCCTAAAAATTAATTTTACACCATTTCAGAATTATAAAAAATTACCTTCTTAATGATACCAATATAACAGTCATGCAAATGTAGGTTAAATTTTGATATCCACCCCACTCCTCGTATTTCCAACAATAGCTTCCATTGTTTCATCACTTCCTCTGTTAATGATAACATGATTTTTCTTCCATTGTTGAAGATTAAAGAAGGATTTTGTTTCAAATCCTTGTAGTTTACAAGACATATATAAATGTGAAGTTACAATGCCATGAAATTTAAAATATAGTTGAACCACACGTTTACATTTTTAATAGAGTCATGATGTCACGAAACTGCCCTCCATTTCATGTACATAATTATAATATGCAAGACAATTAAAATAATACATCTTTAATGTCTGGAAACTTTAGATTATCACAGATTTAATAATTATATCTAAATGACTTACTTGAAATTAAACCTAACCAATATTTCCTCCAAACCAGTAAGTCATCAAAAGAAAATATAGTATTATAATATAAAATAACAACAATGATTAATAAAGAAAAAAATAATAAAGAAAATAATTAATAAAGAAAAAAACATCTATTTTTAATTTGAATTCTTATATATATGAATTACAAATTATTATGAATTACTATTATTTTGATTATATATATCAAAGTACTATTAATAAAGTCCAATGTAAAAACTGGCATATAAAAAAATAATTATATATAAAAAATCAGCATCTTTAGAAGGGAAAAGCTACATTTTAAAAATATATACAAAAATATTAAATTTCCAGAAATTTATTTCAAAAGTACAAAAAAACGTCACGTCTTCACTTAGTAAAATGTATACAATTTAATACTTATTTTGATTTTCTGAAGAAAATACTTTGAATTTTAATTTAACAGAAAGAAATTATGGATTTCAACAATAAACAGTTTCCTTCATTATCTGTATATTACTATTATTGGTAATTGCACATTAACCAATGCCAGCAAATTATCTTCAAAAATGTCATGTTTACTGCAATCAGTGATTAATAATCAGTGAAAGATGTCATATTACACTATTGATTATGTTTGCCAATGATATGAAGTTAAGCCTAAAGTTCATCAAAAGCATGAATTTAAGCCAAATTTCATCAGTGGTATGCACTTAACATATAAGCACCCTATTATAACACAGTCATGTTTCCCTCATCAACCTTTTCTGCATAATTTTCATAGTATTTTTACTTAACTAAGTAGTTTCCTTCAATTTATACTACAATTTCCCTGATCAATTAAAAAATTTAAAGAAGCATATTATTGTACTTATATTTAATAAAGAATTGATTCAATATAAAAAAAGCATGAAAATCTAGTTTCACCCAATGGGAAGGCAAAATTGCTATTCTCAAATTCAGTTAATTGTTGTTTGCTTTGTATATTATTTTTTACTTTAAAATGAACTCAAAATATATTTTAAAGCAGTAATTTTTTCAAAAAGACAATTTATTTTCTCTTGTGTGATTAGCAATTTGTTTTGTCTTAAATAAAAGTAATTAACTTTCATTGTTAAACTTGAGTGATTCTAGATAGTATCATCTGGTTAAAAACTTGATTAGGAAGATAGAAATAACTATCACAAAAATAAAATAAACAATCCTATTTCAGACAAATTTATTTAAGCTTAATTCTTTACAATATTAGTACTAAATTATAGGTAATAACATGCAGATTCTTTAAGACACAAAGACCTTAAAATAGCATTTCAGAAACTATTTTTCCTTGGCATTAAGTTCTTGCATTGAAAGAATTCTTTGCAGACCCCAGAAATTTTATTTAATATAGCACTTGACTAATTTATGGATACTTAAACTTTGTCTATTTTTTATAATTTTTACATTGCATCTATTTTTTTTACAATTAGAAGTAGCAATTAAGACATTAATAATATTGTTGGAAAACAAGATGAGAATATCGTTTTATAAACAAGAATGCGTTCAATAAAAAGCTATTTTAAAAAAAAATTAATAAATTACTCTGATAAAGAATTTTTTGACAAAATTTTTGGCTCAATATTTATAAACCCGATGTAAAGTCAGATCAGAAGATAAAAGTTTTATTAAAAAAAAACTTGGGATGATGATTATTATACAAGCATGCCCTCCAATGTTGGTTACTCAATCATGAATAGCATTTCTTAGCAAATAAATCACATATAATATAACAATCATTGAAGAGTCGATATTTCAAAGAAGTTAACTAGTTAAAAACAAATATTTTTAAACATTATTTAATTATTGAAGACATTTATTATGATTAAGTATATAACTGAAATAATCATACAACACAATTTTGTTGATTAACTAAATTAACACTATTTGTTAAGATATTTACAATTTTGTTTCATTAAATAGCAAGTACTTTTGCTTTTCTTAAGTCATCATTGATCAGCTTAATATCATAATAAACTCCTACATTCATTTTTGTTATGAGGAGTGACTCCAGAGTTTTTGTATTCATAATGGAACAATCTTTTTTTTTTTTTTAACCATACTAAAAAATATCAGTACATTGTTATGAGCACAGATTCATGAAAAGGGCATTTTCAGCATATTTTGCAGTCTTAAGTATATATATCCATTGTTTCTAGTTTTCCTTTATGCATCCATAATTAAATGGTTTTCACCTAATTTTAGTAGTAATAAGAGAAATTCCATAGTTTCGGTGGGTATGTATAAGAGTTTAATTACTTTTACAAAAAAAAAAGTAAAAATTACTTACAATATCTTCACTGTGATCAGCATTTTGAAATAAGTGAGCTACATCCTTTATAATAACTTTGATTATTTCGTAATTATGCTCAATTGCTACTCGCACTTGATCCAAATGAATTCTGTAGCCTTTCAAAAGGTCTTGTTGGTGAGGTGATAAGGAAGAAATGTACTTTGTAGAATTGTACAGCCTCTTCAGACTATGCAATCTAAAAGAGTAGGAATTTATTAGAAAAATGATACTAATTATATCAATTCAATAATAAATTTCAATAATGTATTTATATCTTAAAATTAATATTCTAAATACTCTTTAACTTAGTTTGCCAGTAATCATTTGTTGACATGAAAGATGATGTATTATATTGCACACAAATATACTAAATACAAATTTACAAAATTTATAACACAATGTGATATTTGTTGCATATAGTGCATATTTTGGTTACAGACAAGTTAAGGAGAAAAGTATTGAATTCTGAAATATAATATATATGCTTTTCTATCAAAATCGAAACAATAAAAATTTCTAACTAAGTATATATAGTTATAATGAATTGGAGAAGCTAGTTTGTAATCATTACTTACATCCCCTTAATTTATCATCTAAAGTTTTAAGATATTAAACTTCAATTAATCCAATAATATTCTCACAGAAACAAATTAACAAAATAAGTGTGTAGGTAGGGGAAAATTATCCAGCACTCAATTTTTTATGCATTACAGAACATTTTTTATAATTTACATAATATTTCAAAGGATTATTTAATAAAAAAATTTCTCACTCAACAAACAATTCTGTGTATCACAGTAAAAATCAATTTTCATGCAATAAACATCCCATTAACTTTTTTATACATCTAATTTTATCTAATTTAAAAGTAACAGTTTAAATTTTTTTTTTCATTACTGCCTACTTTTGAAGTTAAAATTAAATTGCAAGTACAGCAAAAGTATTTTAAAAGCACATTTTAAGAAAAAATAAACTACTTTTTATTGAAAATTTCTTAAAAATAACAATTTTTTCAAATTTAAAGCATTATTTAAAAATCCTTCTAAATATCAATATTAAAAATTATTGTAGTTCCATTAGTAAATAATTTCTAAAATAAAAAAAAATCATTTAGTAATCAGCAAAATTTGTAATAGAAATTAATTTTAATAATTACTAAATTTAAAAATGATATATAAAAAATGAAAATAAGTAAAGGGAATCAGAAGAAACAGTTTTGGATTAACTTATATACACATCGAAAGCACTTAATTGGTTAATCATCCAATATACAACTTCAATGCTTATATGAGTACAAAACACCACTCTATACCCGAACAACTAAAAGCATTACAATTACAATTATTCATACAGTTTTACAAGTATGCAACTGACTTCCAATTTTTATCTATATTTACATTTGCTTCTAGTTTGGTCTTCACTCCTTGAATGGTATAAATAAACTTTGGCATTTCAAAGAATAATAAAGAAGTATTATAAATGCACAAAAAGCAATTTTTTATCAACAAAAGACCCGAGGCATTTTCTATTACTATTAAATGTTTGCTTACTTCCAGAAAGTAATATGCAATATTAAGTTTAATTTGAACAGATTTCCTCTTTTAACATTATTTCAATATTTCTGACACCTTAAATGGATAGTAAACTTTTCCTCCACTTTTTCATACATCCCAAAAACACTTTTATCAAGGCAAAAATAGCGAATTGTTCTAGAATCAAAAATAAAAATCTTACTAACACAAGATTCTTTTTCAGAAATTTGCCAGCTCCACCTACAGAAAAATTCAACATACATCTATTTTTTTATTCTCATGATTACCTGAAAACTCATTTCAATTTCTATGCAAATGTAGCGAAATCATGCTGTTCCATTTGACCACAAGCAATATATTTTATAACTGTAAAATTATTGGCATTTTGAACATGATTTGTGCTCATCATTCAGATACAATTAACGCATGAAAAGACTGGATGCATTCTTGATCACACAATTAACATTTTGTAACCTTTTATCTTCAGCTAATAAAACTTAGCAACAGGTTCTGATATAAAATCATAGTCTGTTAATCAATAAAATTACAGCACAATTAAGTTGGACTATTCTGGAAAATCTGCAATCATCTTGTATGCAAGGTGTTTCCCATGTAGTTTTTGTATTATTTAATTGTACTGGAATTTGACTAAATAAAGTGCATTAGTTTCTTCTAATTTCATTTTGGTTAAAAATAATTCTGTAAAAAATCTAGCAAACATTCTGAATAACAGGATAAAATGTTTCTACGACACATTACCAGCTTTCGTGAATCTTTCTTATTTGCAATCAATCATTTGATCAACAAGTCAACAGCTCTGGATATTATAAAATTATCTGCTTTCTATTGGTTAAAATTGCTTACATCATTTGGCTTCACATACTGTCCAGATGAAACTTCATTTCCTGAAATGAAACTAAACAAACAACAGTTTCTAAGAAGCATTTTCGTATCAAGCTTCCTTTCAAGAAAATTCGATTAGTCCAAATGCTTTGGAAAGCTCAAAACAGAAACAGTTTCCTCTGTTATGGAAAATTATAATTTTCAGTCTGCTTTAATTAGAATTTATGCATTCCACATATCTTGGATCTACCAAGACTACATAATTCTGTTCTCACAACCTTATGGCATCACCAGTGCAACAAATTGCAAGAAAAAACACAGAAAACCTTAAAAACATGTCTTTATTCCATCACAACACATAAGAGAAAAGAATAAAAACAAGAATCATGAAGGAAGAAAAAAAAAATGATGCAATTACCACATCTAGTGGTAAATTGCTGCTTTTGTGGGTAGACTTCACATTTTTGATTATCAAAATTTCTTAAAATAAGATATTCATGGCTCATAAAAACATTCCATAATAAATATTGCAATATTATAAAATCTTACAACTAAAACCAGGAAATGGTTTTTGTTATTATTTTTTTAATTTACAAAAAAAAAATGGATTAGTAAAAATTGATACTCTAGATACAAAATTAAGTACTTTACAATGGTACTTTAAATATAAGTACTTAAGAGAAAAAAGTACATCTAGAAAAGGAAAAATTCTAAAGCCATTCTAGCCAGTAAGGATGAGACTAGTAATTCAGATGAAATACAATCAAACTGTTTGGCAAATATAGGTATTAAAGATGAATATAAACTATATATATGAGTATACATTTCAAGAAGAAATCTCTGAGGAAAATGAGAATAGAACTAAATACTGAATAGCAATCACAACAGAATATTGTGCAGTAACTGCTATTATATAAAGCATGCTTCAAGGCAATAGCTTAATAGCTAAATCAGACAATTCCAAAGATCCTGACACACACAAATTTAAGAGTGAAAAAGAGCTATCATGTGTGAATGTAACCTAATAAGGATAATAAAATGAAAAGATGGAAGGCATCTCAGATAATACAGATTAAATATCAAAATTAGAAATTTGTAAATATATTGCTGGAAAAAGCATTACAACCATCTCAGATGAAAGGTATTAAATTAAAATTAAACAATCAATATTCCAAAATAACAAACTGGTAACAAAAGACAGCTTCTAAAGAATATATTTAGAATCATATAATTAGGTATAATGATATAACTATAGAAGTAACATCTCTATGATCAATTTGTATTATTCTTCATAATAATTACATAAACCAATCTAAAGGTATTTTATCTACAATCATATTTTATTTAAATATTTCATATCTAATCACAAATCTTGAAAATAAATATTGATTTTTGTAACACATATTTGTTCAAGAGAAATTCTTCATTGGCTGAATCTGAATAATAATACATCTTTTTACAATCCTTTTAAGCAGATAAATGGAAAAAGAGAGAAAAAAAAATTGAAGATGAATAAAACTTAAAACAGAAGAAATATAAAAAATTTCTACAAAAAATGTCTTTTATAATTACAAAATATTTCCTGAAGTAGAAACCAAAACTTTTTTCGAGCTATGAATACTTTCATATAAATACAAAACAAAGAAAAAATACATACACATGGTAATCAAATTTTTAATTCACATTTAATGCTTGAATTATAGAAAATAATGCTTCATTATATTTTCATACAATCTGTTTTTTTATTTATAAGTTTTGATCAGTTTAATAACTTTTTTTGCAATTACAATTCATTATTCTACATGTTAAATTTTGAAAAATTTTCTATTAAATGTAAGTCATCTTTAATTACATTAATTAAAAAATACA
Source organism: Argiope aurantia (assembly GCA_026543865.1). Taxonomy (NCBI): domain Eukaryota; kingdom Metazoa; phylum Arthropoda; class Arachnida; order Araneae; family Araneidae; genus Argiope; species Argiope aurantia. The sequence continues at coordinate 67,188 of JAPMOR010074694.1, forward strand.
AAAGATTAAATTTATTTGAATAATTAATATAACCGATAAGCTTAAAGATTATGCAACACTGTAAAAACAAAGTATGCAGAAATTAGTCATATCAAAATCTAAAAAAATATAAGTTCTAGATAACAATATCAGTAAATAATCACTTGAACAAAATACTGATGGGATTAGACTAATACCCGAAATACATATAAAAATGAAAATCCAGATATCTTTAAATTGTTACTTATTAACAAGCGTAAGAAATAGATTAAAATTCTAAACTTCTTAAATAAATACAAAATACTAAGCATTTCAATTAAATAGAAACATCTTTCAAAATTTTTCATCAAAAGAAATTTGTTCCCACGAAAACAACAAGCAAAAATAAATTTATAACTCACAATTACCCGAAAAACATTTATTAAAATTGCTTTACGAATTTCAATAAATATTAAGGTTTACAGAAAAAAAAATCGTTCGTACTTGTAACTTCTGAAAGCATTAACAATCCGTTGAAAATGTTTTCGTTCCAATTCTTCTTCAGTTTCTTCAGGTTCACAGTCATTAGAATTTTCTTTATTGTTAATAGTTTGATTGGCATTATCATCAGGTAAGGAACTGGAAACTAAAACATTATTTAAACTGTCAGTTTCTTCCATACTGTGAACAGTCTAATCCACTAGCGATAGGCTCTGTAGCAAAAGTAAACAATGAAAGGCAGGCAAGTACTAGCGTCTCAATCACAACGTCTATCCCTATGGGATGGGCGAATCCATCCCAAACCAACTTTCGACAGGTAGGGACGTTTGACCGAGATGGGCAGCAGGGATAAACGCTGTCTTTTAAATGTTGAGTTGTAGCTCAACGCTTATCCCGGTACAGTTGAATCGTTTTTCGCTGGAGTGGAAGAATGCGTTTTCCAAGCAAGGTGTCGACATATTAGTTTAAAACATATTTTTCAATGACCTTTCATCTTATTTAATGGATATTTAATACAAATACCATTTAATCAAATTTATAGCAAAAAAACAACAAACGTACAAAAGCAATATTTCAGACAATTCATTCTCGGGTGGCTTTTTATTTGTTTTCTACTGTTTTTATTATTATTACTAATTCTATTGCTGTTTTTATAGGGTTCTTAATTTCCTGATATTAATGAATCTTGAAATCATTTAAAAGTATTTTTGACCTGACGAATGTTTCCATTAATACCTCTTCAAAACTGGCGATTTACTGATTTTGAAAAAAATTTAATTGTAATATGATAACATTCCTTTATAGAAAAATTTCTGAATAATATGGAAACATATTTTTCATTTATATCTGTGCGCTATTTCTGCAATAAATAAAAAAGATGTGCCTATTAGAACTTTATATGATTGTATGGATATAATATCTTTATAGCCTGAGAAAAAAATATTCTGCCAATGGTTATATTTGCCTTCACATTCCCAGAACAGTGTAGTACGTCTACTTTTTTATAATTCCTAAACTTCACATTTCTATTTGTCTTAATATATTACCATGAACTGAAAAAAAAATCGTATTCTGCTATTTTTAAATTTAAAATATGACATGAGAACATTTCAATTTTGTAATATAAACTAAAAGGTGGTTTTTAAACCATAGATAGTCACAAAAGGCATTGACAAATTGAAGTATCTGAAATATATATATAAATAGAATAAGCTACCTGATATAATCTTTCTGTAGAAGTATTTTCTATAATATGATTAGAATGTTGTTAATTCAGAATATAAACTCAAACACAATAAATTTGGAATGGATTTAGAATGTTTTCTGATATTTTACCTTTTCTGCAGTCCCCATTTAAAGATATAAAGCCAATTTTTTTCTGAAATAAAAATATCATTCCCAAAACTGTATCATGTTCTCATATCATAAAACACAAATTAAGATATTATTTGGGAACTTTATATGTTGCACATTTATTTTCCATTAGCCAGTTGCAGTTATATAGTTTCTAAAAATAATTATGCTATGATAAATTCTTTTTAAAAAGAAAAAATTCCAAGTAAAATATTGCATACATAGATTCATAGTGTACATTCTTTTAGACTGTACCAAGTATTCAAAAATTGATTTAACGATAAAATGCGAAACATCGCATGATTTGTGAGAAGATATACTAGTGTTTAAAATACTTAGGAAAATTTTTCCTTCTTGTCGCTTTCTTTATTTTATTGATTCTGAAATTGTAATTATGGTAACCGTGTTTTTCATTTGTAATATTTTTGTTATATTATGCAATGTTCTCATTCTTAATAAAGTTTACACATTTTGCTTAGCATTTTATATGTAGTTTGTGCATTTAATATGTGTCTATTCATTGCAAAACCCTCTTGATAATGTTAATTCCTTTCATTAAGATTTTACACTGTAAATTAGAGCCAAATAAATCAATTCAATAGACATAAAAAAATTTCATATTAGTATTTCAATTTAGTTACATGCTAAATAATTTGCTGTTTTTATTACTTGATTTTTGAAAGTTATATAGTAAAATATTCTACATCCAAAACATCTCCTATTATGCAATATCAATGTTGGACTAACTCGGTCAAATATTCATGTATAAATGTTTTTCATTGTTAGTCTTATAAATTATGAGAATTACCTATATAATTCAGTAAATAAATAGCAGATTGTAGTAATTTTTTTGAATCACTACCCACTTACCAAAGAAATTTTTAGCAGGCATTCAGCTAAATGTAGTCTTATGGGTACCAATCTGTAAATATTCTTACTATTTTCTTTAACACTGTAACATTTCTATATTTTATGTGAATAAATATTTTTCCTATACCTATAGCACAATTATGAAAATTACATATATAATGCACAATATGCATGCATAATGGTACCTATGCTAATTGAGAGTATATTATCTATGCTTATTAGCCGTTCATATTTTGATTTCCTTAATGATTTCGAAGCAAACCTAATGAAAACAAATATATCATTTTCTTAACTGCCTCACAAAAATTAGCTGTTATGCAAATATTTAAAACAAGTTTTAATCAAATTACTTTCATTTTGTATACTTTGCAGACTTGCTATAACTTTGTTTCTAGAGTGTCCATCCAACTTTATTTTATGTTTATTATTTTTTATTGTAAAACAATAAAATAAATTTTGTTTTACATATACATATAGTTGTGGAAATAACTATTTTCATCATATTCTTTTAATTTGTGTTGTAGTTTTTTTTTTTTTTTTTCCTGCCTCCTAAAGTCAAATAGCACAAATTAAGTTTTCGAATGATGAAATATATTGTAAGCTTTTGAAAAATTCTTTCTTTCTAATAAAACTACAATGCTATATTTTTTAATAATTAGATACAATATACCAATTAAGAAACTAAATTGCATTTGAAATTTTTAAAAAATCTGCCTTGAAAAATTTAGATTTGTTTGTATATTAAGTAAAAAAAGTATTTCATTTCTTATTCTATATTCAATAGAGATAATAGAAATTTTATAAAATGTTATTTAAATTTATTAAATTAAAAATTTCTATAAAATATCTATTAACTAACATTGAGCTTTTTACCATTTGTGAGCAATGTCTGTTAAATAGACTACATCTCAAAAAACAGTTTGTTTCTGTAGGCTCTTCTAAATTTAGCTTTTAGTTTTCCAGTTGTGATGCAAGTGAACTTGCTAATCATTATTTCTTTTTATCATGATTTCATATTTGGTAAGGATATCTTTGTACTTTATTTGATAAACACTAAGATGAGAATCTCATTTTGCCATTATTTTGTTGTTAAAATATTAGAAACTTTAGTAATGTGTAAACTTACACTATCATTTTAATAAGATAAACATTAAGATTTAGATTAGAAAAATTTTGACAAATCAAATAAAACCTTTCTCATGATAAGGTTTATATATATTATATTTCTTTTTATGACTTACAATGAAACCAACCAAGATTTTTCAAATAAATTAATAAATATTGCAATTATTCACAAAAGGAAGATAACACGATTACTTCATTCCCAAACCCTGTAAATATGATTTTATGTCACGGAACAGCAATCTGAAAGAAATTACCATGAACACATTTATTTACATTTTATAGCTGTATAAAGCTAACAATCAATACGTTTTATTCTTCACCACTCTAAAAACTACCTAGTTATGACATTAATTTATTAAAGTTTAGTCAAAAAATTATGTAATACAGTGTTATATATTATTTATTTGCTTTAGCTTTTATTTCATATGTTGATTCATTTGTTTATATTATACTGTTAAACCAATAAAAATTTGATATTTGACTATATTTCTATTTTCGAAGTGTTATTGCTTAGTTCAAAATTAGCTTGTTATTTAATTTTAAAATTTTCAGGATATTATATTCATACTCCTAAACATGAAAAAAGCAACTGCTGCATGATTTAGCAGGTAAAATTAATTCTTTCCTAACTATAATTTTTTTGCTCCAATTTTTACTTTTCTTAAATTAATTCTTAAAACTTCATTTTGCCATATTTCAAAAGTTTTGTGTAATTAAACTACAGGGTGACCATAAAATAACTTTCCCCATTTGGAGGCATCTACAACTAAATAGAATGAAGCCAAATTCCACTAACCCTCTTTTAAAAAGTTTTGACATGGGAACATATTGGTGCTACTAGAAATAGAACATGTGACATGCTGAACATTCAAGCTTTCTATTTTTGCATAATATATTAGTTCAATATCACTTTTTTTCAGTTATTAACTGGAAATTTTAATGGTTTCATTTTTTAAAAATAGAGATTTATTCGTTTCCTATATTCAGAATGTCAGTAACAGGCTGCAATATTGTGAATATTCTGAACATCTTTTTATCAAAAAGACCATTATATTAATCTTTCAAGAATATTTATATTTTGAAATATACTGAGGAAGCTGCAAGTATTAACATGAAACTCTATATAACATGATTTCTTAATAACTAGAAAAACAAACCCTAATTTAAAGAAAACCAGTATTAAAAAAAACTTATATCCTCCGAAATATTCGCAGGGAGTTACATTTTAATAATTTTATGTAATTGAATATAATCTTATACTTGTCATAAGAAAATTGAATTTAAATAGTCGTATGTTAAAAAAAATCATTATAAATTATAATTCTTTGCAACTTTAAATTGTTAGCAGACATTATTAAATGTTATTTTTCAAATAACACTAATTGAACTAATAAAATAACTTCATCAAATGAAAATATTTTAAATATATTTACAATTGTGTCATAATTTATGTATGACTAATTTGTTACAAAAGAGCTTAAATTATCAAAACATGAATTGAAAATAGTTTTATTTCATGCATTAAAAAGGTTCATATTTTTATAGCTCATTTAATGAGATTTATCTGGTAAGTAATAAAACTCAATTTGTTTTATTTATTGAGAAGAGGAAAATAATTTGTGATAATAAAAATTTTAGAAATTTATAATATAATAAAATAAATCTCAATCAAACATTAATAAAATCAGAATCCATTTAAGAAAATTGTTTCTTGAATAAAGGCTTGACTTGATATACAATAAATATTACAATATATAACTTACAATAATAACATGCTATGTCTATTATTACACTATGATCCCCGAGTAGGAAATAAACTTTGTGATAAAGTTGTTTTTACAGTAAGCACTTAATAAAATTATTTTTCTAAATTTATGCAAAAGTTGCCTTACTTATTTTTTTAAAAATTAAGATGACCTAGATCATTAAGTTTTGGTTATATGTCTTCCACTCACAAAACGTGTTACTTAAATTCAATAAGTTATTTCATTCCTGTTAGTTTATTATTACCTTTACAAGAATTTAACATGCATTTACTTAAAACTACAAAGAACAAGAGTAATATAATGACAAAAAAAAATCAACAAGTATGAAAATGAAATGGTTAATGATTTGTTTTATTTCCATATTACATATTATGAAACAAATATCAATATCACGTTACCTCTTCATTCACAATGTAATTTTATACATTTCTAAAAATTATATATGATCCGTTTATGAAATGCAACACAAGAAAAAATTTGTAAACTGCAAAACAACATTTTCAAAGATAAGAAGTATTGATTTAAAAATAGACATTAATAATGGGGAAAACTATATCCACATTTACATGCTAAAGTAATGACAACGTATTCCCTCGTGGTCAACGAAAAACGATTCAACTGAACCGGGAAAAGCGTTGAGCTACAACTCAACATTTAAAAGACAACGTTTATCCCTGTAGCCCCTCTCGAACAAACGTCCCTACCTGTCGAAAGTATGGTTTGGGATGGATTCGCCCATCCCATAGGGATAGACGTTGCGATTGAGACGCTAGTCAGGCAAGTAGGAACAGAGAGTCAATTTCGTAAATAGCCACCACAATTCACTATTTTGCCAGATTAGCAAACTCAAATTAAATAGTTTTAATCTTTTAAAATTGAAATAATAAAAAGCAAACAGTAAATCTTTTATAAGTTTAAATATATATTACTCAGAACTAATTAGAAAATAAAAATACTATGTCTGTTGAGTTTCTTATTTCGGTGAATAATTAAGAAACTATGGACGTTTTTTTTTATTTTGTTTAATTTGGCATAGGGAACTTCCGTGCTCCAAATGCACTTCCGATTTAATGCTCCATATAATAACCCTACTTTTAAAGTAATATCAGATCAAATGCAAAGTTCAAATAAATTCTTCCTCTCGTATCTCAGTCAATTCATTTGTTATTTTTTACAAAAAAAATTATTTTTTTCATATGTTGCTTTGCTTTAATTTTATCACACGTGCTTACATTATTTACTTTTATACTAAATACATTCGAAATTTAGATAATTTCTTTTTCTTGTTCATTCAAGTTATTCTCAATATTCTTTACAAGCATTTAAAGTGGCTTTATATCTTTTTTCCCTTGAATATTATGCAGTGCAGGTGATTCTAAAATAAAGCATTTTCTATTCAATTATATATTATAGTTAACAAAGAATAGTTTATCATGAAAGATTTATTGATTAAAAACAGTTCTGAATAAATTTCAGCTTGCTTATAAACAGTAATTGTCATCTTTATTTATACCAAAAATGTAGCAGAATAATAATATTTCCTAATTTCAATATATTACTTACAGAAAAATTCTTAGAATGTGTTGCATTAGCATACTTTTTTTGTAATCGATCGATAATTACCATATATGGTGTATATTTCAACAATTTGTACTTTATGCATAGGTTCTTACAATAACAACAACATACAAAAGAGGTAGTTAATAAGCAGTTAATACCTTTTATTAATAAGAGGTAGTTAATAATCATTTTTCCAAAATGGTTCCAATACAAAATCTGCAAATGCAATATCAAATATCTTAATAGGCTTATTTGCCAAGACAAGTAAATTTTCTCTGCTTATTATTTCAAAGACATAGTATTCAGCTTTGGATATTCCTTTCATAGAAGGAGTATTTCATAGAAACGTAATATTGTAAATCGTCCATAAATTGCTGTCATTTCAATGTTAAAGAAAATGCATTTACACATATATCTGTATGTATTAAGGAATGTAAAAAAAAACAAAAAAAACAACTTTTTGATTAAATTAACCGTTTCCAAAATTGAGAACCTGATTCAGCATTGAATAGGCTGCTCATACTTGGAATCGTGGTTACGAGACTAGCGGCTAAAGCCCAACACGGTTGTGGATTGGATGGGCAAATCTATTTTATTCGTAGGTAAGTCCGGTTATCATACGCAACCGTGTTGCTGTTTTCTTCCGCAGCTATGTTGGATAAGCGTTAAAGCATAATCGAGGGTTGAAGGAATTTTACTGCATTGAAAAGGCAGATTGGGTTTTGTTTTAAAGCCTATTTATTTGGATCTCCACATCTGTGTTTTCTTAATTTTTTTATGAATAATAGAATTCAAGTTATGTAATTTTTTATAGAAACACTGCATCCGAAAACGAAACAGGGTATTTTCAATCACTTTATCAAATAAACGCTACTCAAAATTATAAGTTGCTCTACCAACTCTACTCAAAATTATAAATTGCTCTACCAGCTCATTTTTATTGCTCTACCAGCTCATTTTTATCTGCATCATAATACTTTAGTGATAGTTTCTAACACAATTTTAAAATAAAAAAACTAATTAAAATTTTAGTGAATTAAATTTTATATTACTAATAACTTACTATAATTGAATGAAAATATAAATTGCAGGTACATTAGCTACTGATTAAATACCATTTAAAGGCGCTCTTTCTGCGATTTAAATGTTATTTACAGATATACTAATTGTGGATTAAAGTTCTTTTGAGGTTACGAGTAATTTACGAAGATTTCTTCCCCCTTACCTTTGAAGAAGTATATATTTATATATATTGTTGATGGACTAGGGCTCGGACCCTTTCACTCAATCGCTTTTTAAAAAATTTAATTCCATCATTAAAAACTGCTATTAAGATGTTATTTTTTTAAAATATCATATGGGTTTTCATACAAGAATTATATTATTCATTGATTTTTCATGTTTTAAGGAATTAATACTTCCCCTTTTAAGTATATTTTGATAGTAATTAACGAAGGAAGGCCCAAAAATCTCCAAATGGTACGCCAAAGTGCATCAACCTATAAATTACGAGAAGAAAACAAGCATCTGTATGTGCTGTTTATACAAAAAAATCGTATTATCGCCAATCTTTCTCTATTAATTCATAAGTATCTCATTTTTTGTTACTGTAATGAAACGCAAGGCTTTTTGTATTGTTTATTGAAATATCTATTCTCTTGTTTTCATTCAATTACTTAAATCTATGTCAACATGTTTTTTTTATTATTATTTTACACTCCTTTAAATGAAATAAAGAAAAATTAAATTAAATTGCTAACTAGGCAGTCCTTGTAAATTTATAAAAATTTCAAATAAAAAAGTAGAAATACTTTATTTATATGTAAATAGAAAAAAAAAAAAACACATTTATACAGAAATATACATTTTCCAAAATTTCTATTAAAGTCTCTCAAGGACTAATATTTTTAATATAATTTAAAATAACATTTAACTTAAATACAATAATTAGTTTTAAAAAATTGTTATTGATGATTTTGTTTTGAGGTCTTCTTCTTTACTATAAATTTTCTTTGTTTGCTAATATGTTTGTTTGGTGGAGCTTTGGATACTTTTAACATTTCCTTTTCTGTATGAGAACTACTAGTCGAAGCAGTGGCTACCTGAAAACTTGCTTTTATGGCTTTGATTTATTTCTTTCACGTCTGAAAGAGGATGTAATGTGTTCCATTCTAATATTGTTGACTGCAGTTCTTTTAAATGTTAAATCATTCGGTTTTTCCTAATATTTAAGTATTCAGTGATTTGAAGAGTTGTAACTATTGCATTTTTTTTTCACAAACTTGCTTTTCTTTTTTTTCATCAATATGTATACTTAAATTGTCTTCAATGTTATCTGCATTTTGTTGTGAGTTATCATTCTTTTGTGGTGATGCACCCAATATGTACTCCTCCAGCTACACCTGGAGACATAAAAAAGTAAACACGACGATTTAATCTGACCATGTGGCCAGATACATCAACCATTATCTATCTTGAACTAAGAAAATCAATTATCAGAGTCACTACAACAATTGCCAAACTATTCTTTTCTTTTGAAAAAGCAGCTTTACAGAATGGCTGTTGATTGTAAGAAAAAAATATTTTTCAATTTCTCTGATGATATCACTCTTTTCGTAACCCATAGATTTTTGTCAATTCATTATTCAGCAAGTTATTTATGACTGATAATGAGGGTAGCTTAGAACTGTCCACACATGCTTCTTCATAATTTTCATTAATATGAAGCTCTAATTCCATTTGCAACATCTGTTTTGCAGAAACTGCGGTATACCCTAATTTAAACAACTCTATCAGATGCTCTCACGTTAGCTCTGATAATGGTTTGAACTTTTTAAAAGCAGCACTATCAAGCAAATGATTATGTGAATACAGAAGCTTGCATAAGGCAGGAAACTCTACAACTTCTGGAAGTGGTTCTTTGTGTTTTGGTAGCGAAAAGTAGCTGTAAACAAAATAATTAGAATATTTTAACATGGATATATTCAATTCCAAAAATAAAAGCAAAGCAAATTTAAGTTTTTCAAAATATAATTCATGATAATATTAGAGATAAAAACTTATTGTTGAAAATATAAGAAATAATTATTGATATTGAAAAATAATTAATTAAATGAAGGAGATATTAGGCATTAACACATATTAAGAAAAATATAATCTGATTTTTTTTTTAAATTAGTTCTATAAGTAACTAAGTGACAAATAAATCCAACAATCACACTAAATAAAAATTTCTTATCTCTATCTTTTGATAACTCATGATAAAAATATATAATAAATTCAATTTTATTTTTATGGAGCATAGGTTTAATCATAAAAATGAATTCATTAGTTAATTATTGATGAAGTTTTATATTAGAAGCTTAGATCACAATGTCTATAGAATAGGATAACCATTAGTTAAAAGTTACGAAAATAAAAATATTTTTTATGTACAGATTATATACATTATATGACAAATCTGAAATGTTTTATGTTTATTTTTATTTTATGCTTATGAATTTAATCTATATTTGTAAGCTATTAAAATAATTCAGAATTTCTTATTAGTTAGGAATTTCATTTTACACTTAAGATATGTAATATTAGATAAGACTGGATTATGAAACTATTGAAATTTGCTGCAAAGGTACTACATAAAAGTTTGAAACTTAAAAAAGAAAAAAAGATAGAAATTTAAGGGTAATCCTTATCCCTGGGCAATTCTTAAAAAGCCAAACTATGGAAATGTTGTTCCTGCATTGTAAGACACAGGAGAAATATGATTTTTTTTTATTTTTTATAACAGAGTTTAAAAGCCAGTGCTTACCATTGTACATCAAGTATCTGCAATCTGTTTCTCAATAAATACCATCAATGTTTCATATATTTGATTATATATTATTATATATACATTATTATATATATTAATTGTTATTATTATAAATCAAATTTAAATAATTAAAAATTACCTTTGAATAGTAATTTTAAGAACTGCAAAGCATCAAGTATTTTTACTTTCTTTCTTACATTTTAGTAACTGTAAAAATAGTTTTCATATAATTAATAATAATAAGAGCATTAAGTGTAGATGAATTTCAGTAGAAGAAAATAAATATTATTTATAAAGTATGAAGTAGTGTTTTAAAAATTTCAACTAATAATAAACCAATCTAAAGTCTTTATTTTTTTTTATTTTAACAATATTTCAAATGTGTTTAAAGATCACAAATTTATTAAAATTATAAATAAATCACTATTTTATTCCAATTCTTAATTCTTCATTGGCTGCAAATGACCTAGCAGATACAACTTTTAAATTCAATTCAGGTCCAGATCTGAAATTTTAAAAATGTTTTCTTAACATAAAATGTGCTATTATTAATGAAATGTGCAATGTGAAGATCACAAATAACAGCACACACACACAAAAAAAAAATCACTGGGTTTTCTTTTGTTCATTGAACTGATCAGAAGATTGAAAATAGAATAAAAAGAAAAAATATTTCCATACGAGGAAAATGCATATAAACTATGCACCATTTGCTAAGTGCTGTGTAACAAGGGAGGTACCAAATATCATTCATACCTCAAACAAAATGAACTTTAGATCAGACTTTGGTTAAAAATATATATCAATATATAGTACAGAGTATGGAAGCTCTAAAGCTTTTAAGGATTTGTAACACTAAAACAATTTAAAAAACATGAATAATACAATATTTATTATAATGAAATTTGCTGCAATTAAATATATCTGTAGCTAGACAGATACAAATATGTCTCTTGCCACAAGCAAATAAACTTTAAATCTAACCTTGTAATTATCTAAATAATAAAATAAAAAGTGTCTAAAATTACACATGTAATGCATTTGAAGTAGTAAAATACGAAATATTAGTTATTACTTGTTGCACATTGTGCTGGCTTATTAAGTCACATTTATAAACATTAAGGCACCCAATTGATTTGTGTGTTTTCTGAACATGCCTAACTGTTTGATTTTTGTTCATATTCTTTAATCCATTTCCTAAAATATGTGTTAAAAATGCAAGCAATAACTATTCAAAAGAGATATATAAACTATTTATATATTTATAAATCTTGATATTAAGTTAATAACTAAATAGAATTCAATTCAATTTTCTGAAAATTCCAGTTTGCTGAAAAAGAACTTCCTAAAAGTTTAGAGCTCAAAGAAAAGACAGAAATCTCTGGGCAATCCTTAAAAAATAAAACTACTGGGAATGTTGTTTCTTCATTGCAAGATAAGTCAGAAATATTGTGATTTTTATCCAAAACAGAGTTGAAATATTCGAGGAGCAGCTGGGGCTCACCACTTTACAACATTTATCTTCTATCTGTTTCTTGATACATACCATCAACGTTTCATATTTTAGAATATGAATTTATAAGTGAAGTAATTTTTTTATTGCCTTAAATAAGACTTTTATCTAAATTTGAACTCTTTTTTTTCCCCCATAAAATTATATAATTTGTTGTCAGATAAACATAGATAAATTTTAATATCATATTTAAATTTAAAAAAGCAGCAAAAGAAATAGTTTGATTTTTAATTCATTTATTTTGAATCGCTCTTGATTCAATATGTCTCCTCTTGTGATATTTTATATGCATATTCAGTGTGAATTGAAATGATTTCTATACCATTTAATTTCATCCAAAATATCTTAATAAATATAATGCATTTGCAGATGGTCATCTAATGGTAATAATTTTAATATAAAATTAAGAAATAAATCTATTCTTGCACATGCATATTCAGTAAGAATTATAACGATTTTTATACCGTTTAATGTCATCGAAATATCTTAATAAATATAGTATATCTGCATATAGATATTTTATGGTAGCTTATAAAAGCTTGATTTTCAAGTCTTATTTTAATAATTCTTCATTTATAATATTGGAAATACGGAAAACAGCCAAAATTTCATCAATCTCAATTACTTTATACTTATATTTCTCTGGAAGATTTATTTTCTCCATTTTGAAAAAGAGCAGACGAAAAAGTACGCATAAACCAAATTGGTTGCATCAAATACAGCACAGAAAATTCTGTGAAACAGAAATCTACCAATTAGAGCACGTCGGTATCCTTAGTCTGCACAATTTGGGAACTCCTGCAGTTTTGTAAACAAAAACTAGTCTCTTCCTCTTAAACCTTGTCCCTACGAAAAAATTCGTCTTTCAATGGACTCGTCCGTCTCATACACAGCGTGTTGGATTTTAGCTGCTAGTGGTTACGAGGTGTGAATTTGAAGTGAAATCAAATGAGGTATGTTAAATAAAAATAAAACACCTGAACGCAGACAAGCAGTAAGGAAGCATGAGAAAAGTGTTAACAATGCGAAATATTAGTATATCTTTATTTTATGTTGTTTTTGTTCCTCCATTATTAATTTCAATATCTAATTAAGAAAGGATATGGAAAAGACTTTAACATCAATATCAATATTTATTTTCCATTGCCGAAAAAACTGTAATATTTAAACTTCACACAATGGCCGACTCCAAATTTGAACCAGAAAATATTACTCCTCTGCATCAAATTATTTCTTCATGTACCGGTGCTTTATTAACTTCTGTTTTCGGTGAGTTATTATATTATTTCATTATACTGTTGAAAAATGAATATATTTTTGGAATCTACATTAAATGTTTTGTTCCGTCATTACGGCTGAAATTATTAAAATTTGCACGTGTCTTATTGAGCTATTGCTACATTAATATGTACATAACATTTAATACAAATTTCATGTTTTCCTTAACGGGATCGGGTCAGCAAAAGTAGAAGATTAATCTAATGTGTGTGCATGATGATTGAAGTTTATATATTGCTGGCTCCCAAATGTTTAAAAGTAAGGTTCTTAGTGTAAAAGTAATCAAGCGTATTTTATAAGAAACTTTTATTATATTCATACATTTGAAGTGAAATAATTTTATGTAAAAATAAGAATTGTATTTATCTTATGCCAAACTTGTCAGTTTTAAGAATTGCTTAAAACTTTCATTATTTCCAATCTTGTTAAATACAATTGAAGTTGGTTTTAAACCATCTTCTTCTTTACTCAGATAAGGAAGATGATACATTTGGGTTCTATATTAAATAAAAAAAATTTTGATTAATTTGTAACATTCTAATGTTTAAGCTATATGAATATTAAGGAGTTATAATATAATATTCTTACTCAAGGAGTTATTTAGATAAAATTCTCTTTTTACAGCTGAACCTGAGAATAATGTACAATTGGAAATTGTAATTTCTTAAATGTCATAGATACATTAGTTAGGTTATTTAGTTATTTGGCAAGTTTTCTTCTATAAAAATTGGAGAAGGGAATCTGTACTATGTTCTTTAGTTGTTACCTTCTTTGTTTATATGATTATCTAAAAATTGAGTTATTTAGTTAATTAAAGGCCTTTATATAAAAATACTAATTTGACCATTAGGAAGATTATGTCAATTCTTTTTAACAGAATTTTACTTGAATTTTTTATAGTAAGGTGTAAATTACTAGAAGAATTTACACCTTAATTAAGAATTTCTATTTTTAATTTATGGAAATATTCATTTTTTTAATAAAATCATCTTTATATAATTCTAAATCTTTGCTTATTATTCACTTATATTTTTCAGCATATATACATAATATATTATTATAATAATAGTAGAAATTTATTATATAATATGTATGATATTATAATAATAGACACAAATGCAGTAAACTGAAAAATAAAAAAATATTGAAAGAAAACACAAATTATTATTCATCAAGAGATAAATTGTCCCATGGTACTAAAAATATTAAATTTTTTGCATTAATGGCTAGCAATTAAACCTTAAATAAAATTCATTACTCCTCTTTAGATGTCCATGATGTTGTCCATAAGTCTGGAATAACTTAAAATAACTATCTATATCCACTAAATGCATAAAATGCAACATATTGTAGGAAAAATAAAAAGTTGAGAAAATTACTTACTGCCTATTAATAATGTGTCTGAATGATACATAAAAAAAAAATTCATTGCTGTAATAATAAAGCAAGCAAACTATTTTTTTTACAATATCTATGTTATTACTTTCCCCTCATTTCATGCGAGTGATTCTTCCTCCTTTCAAGACTTGGATGTAGCTGTGTATTAAGGATACTAAATTGAAAATACTATGTGATCTTTTATTCTTCTTATATATGTGTGTTTAAAAAAATTATTGAAAAGCAACATTTTCGTGCGACACAGTAATATTCAAATAATGTGTTAAATTTTTCTCTCGGAAGTAGAACATTCCTAAAATCTGCTTGAAAGCTAATGGTGCCTGGCATTCAGCTGCTTAAAGTATAAATTAGAAATACTTGCAAAATCTGAACACAACATTTTTCTATGGTTTTTAACTCTTTTGTAATTGAATTTTATCATTATTTCTCAGTGTTTATGAAGTTCTGTTGTTGTTGTGAAGCCTGTCTCATGTCTGAAAATTAGGGAATTTAGCTGATTTAGTTTGCTGTACGCCCATTCCCACACATATATAGACCAAGATAATAAAATTGTTGTTGAATGTATTAAATTCAATATTAAATTATTATAACGATAGATTTCAACAAAGAAAATTGTGCATTATGATTTTTTGTAATATTCTGTGTTAACCCATTAATTTTCATATTTTATTAAAAAATATGTTTTTTGTTTGCTTAGTGTAAATTTAAAAAAATGATTTTTTTTTTTCTATCTTAAGAGAGGATTTGGTTATTGATATTTTGATTTTTCAATTCCTTTCATAAATAGCTCTTTTGGCTAAACTAAAGAATACAACATAATTGTCAAGCTGTAATTCTTTGTTGATATTTGACAAGTTTCCTAGGGTTTTCCATGGTTTAGCTGTGATTGATGAAAAATTTATACTGTGTCCTTTAATTTTATCCACTTGCCAAATAATATGAAAAAATTTCAATTCATAAGAAACCACTCAATATTTGTACCAAAAGCTTTTAAAATCTGAAGAGTAAGGTTTGACTGGAAGCATAGTGAAAAATGAAATTGAGTTCAGACAGTTTAATCAATTTGATGTTGTTGTCAAGATTAGTAATATTATTATTCAGATAGAGTTTTGTCATTATTCAGACTTCAAGGTATCATATGATGGAGAAAAAAAAATAATAATAAATAAAATATTGAAATTATCCTGGAGAGTAGCTGAAGAGTTTACTTAGAAAAACTGCAGATTTTTGCTATCTCCTTTATTCTTGTCATTCATATTTAACTAACATATATTGTAGCCTTCTTCATAGTGCTGACGAATTATGAAGAACCATATCATCAGTAAATGACACAGTATGCATTTCTGCACAGCATAAAACTATAAAAATCATTAGATTTTTATTTTTAATAAGTGTTTCATTTATTATGTTTTTTTGTTTTTTTTTGTAAAACTAAATTTGATTCATGTATTTGTTACTTCTAAATTTAGAAGTACTTCTCTGTTGTATTGATTTCATAAAGAAACCTGCTAAATCTTTCCAATAACTGATTGTGCTAAGGATTCTATTTGACGAGGATTAGGCCCTACTTATAGGAAATAATGTGGTTTTGGATCATATTTCGCATCGCATATTGATTAATCTTGTATCTTTTCTTTTACTGTTTGACTTGTTCTTCTCTATGATCTTAAAAGCTAAATTTCACTTATTTTAAAATTGGAGAAAATAGTCACATGAAGTGTGCCACATTGGAGCTCAGTGCATTTATTAAATCTAAATAATGAGGACAAATTAATTGTATCAGCAGCTTGTAATCTGTTGCTTGGCTTTGATGACTTGGCATTTTTTATCTATTACTGCATTATTAGGAAAACAACATCTAATAAAGTGAATTTTACAAGAAAAAGTATTTTCTAAGTTGCTTAATTCAAGTTACCAAGGTATTTCTTTCTTTCTTGGGTTTAAGGAAATGCTGGGAAGAAAATAAAAAGTTAATCTCCTTTTTTAGGGGGGGGGGAGATTATTGATAGTGAAATTTTGTTGTTTACAATTCTAATAATTTGCAACAAATATTTTTTGTTAGTTGAACTTGTGAATTTTACGTGTTAAATTATCAATAATTTTGGTATTATTTCATAGTGATACTATAGTCATTATATCATATTTCATATTGCATGACAACCTTATGTCATGAAATATGTAATTTTTTTGCCAGTTTCATGGTTAATGTTCTCACTTTCACTCCACATAACAGAAAATGACATTTCGCATCCTAACGTATGCTTTGTCTTTTTTTTTTTCATTTTAATATAAAAAATTATGATTTTAGTTTATTTCTACTTAAGAAGGATTTGTATATTGGTTTCCTTTATTAGTGATTTTTTTCCCCTTTTAATTCTCAAGGCATGTGCAATTCCAAAACATTTTTGTCTCGAGGTTTTTTTTTTTCCCCTCCAAATTATTTGTTAATTTTCTTTAAAACAATATTTTACACCACTTAAAATTAAAACTTCAATTGTAATGGAATATTGATCAGTATCGGAAGATCTTTGTCAAATAAATATATTTATAAATAAAAAAAGTTATAGAAAATAAAAGATAATTAATAAATTAAATAGAATAAATTAATAAATGCAAATTTCTATGATCTATATTTAAAAAATCCATTTTTGAAAAATCGAATATTTTATTTCACATAAGTAATTTCGTCTAATAATACTAATGATGTTTAGTTAAAATTAGAACATAGTTATTTTTTACAAATTATTAGGAGGAAATTTCTGTTTATCTTTCATATTTGTGCATTTTGAGATTGCAGATACAGTCAGATTATTAAATAGTCAAATTGGGCAATTGCATAGAGGCCCTATAACTTCAGGAAACTTCAAACACTCATTTTTTTTGGTAGTGGGGTATATTGTCAATGATTTAATTTTGTAATTTCATGGTAATTATAAAGGCCAAACAGTTGAATTTTAATAAAATCAAGTGTTTTAATTAATTTTGGTATATTCCAGTTACAATCCTGATTGTCATCTGCAAGTTTTATAATATTTTATAATTTTAAAAAATTGTGATGCTTTATATTTTAAAATTGTCCAAACATATTATTAAATATTAAGATTGTATTAAGAAAAGTTTTATAATATTTAAAAATATTTTGTTTAAAATTATTTAAGAATTTTATTTGTGCATTTTTGATATGCAGTATACTGAAACTAACTTTATAGAAAGTAGAACAGCAAGTAAACTTTTTCTAATTCAACTTGTCAAAATTTACTACTTAAAATTACTTGTATAAAGTCTAAATTAAAATTAAATTAGTTTAAAGGTTAAATTAAACTAAAAGGGCTTCCGAGATTTGAATTTCCTAAGGGTTTCTAAAAGGTTTAATCAAGTCCTGTGCAGATATACTTTTTTTTTTTTCCCATTTCTTTGAAGTCTGAATTCCTTTTATTACTGATTTTTACTTCAAGACAACCTTAATAAATCGCTGTTGAGTTTCCTGATTGTCTTTATCTCCATTGTTTATTACAAACTGGTTTTCCATTTTATTCGGTTATTCAAGAATCATCTCAAGGTGAAAACGGATTTGTGTGTTCTCATCTGTCGGAATCAAGTCAAACTAATGCAATGCTTTACGTTTGTGTATTTTATTGCTCTCTGGTATGACGCAACGTATTTGCGTCCTCAGATGACAGAATTAAGCGGAATCGCATCAAAAAATAACCAGTGCATTCCCGTTCGGAATATTAATGACGTGCAAATAAGCTCTTCATTATTATTATTTATTTTTATTTTTTTCATTTCAAACAGGTTTTTTAAAAAGAAAAGTTTTCTCTCTTTAAACATTTGGAAGCGTTAACTTTTTTTTTTACTTAATTCAATAAGGTCAAAATAGAATTTTTTTTTTTTGGCAGTTCGCCACTTTTGTTTTCTAAACTCACGTGTGCACGCGTTCAGAGCTCTTAACTGTAGTTTATATAAGCACGGATGGCATGTAACTGTCCTTTTATTCAGATTTTGAAGGTTATAATTGGTAGTGTTTTAAATTATGTTCATTTTCATGGTTGGAAATACATTGTATAAGAAAACCAAGCTGATTTTCAAAGCATCTTTATTTTTAAATTTAAAGTAAAGAGAAGATTAACATAAAGGGGGGGGGGTCCCAATGAAAAGTTTATTTCTTCGTTCATTCGTTTCTCTCAGCATTCAGACGATTTTTTTATATAATTAAAAAATAAAGAATGAGTGAAGCAAGAAGCATTTGTAGCATGAGACTGAGTAAGTGTTATGGTATTTTTTACGAAAGTACCATTGACCATCGTTTGAAGTTCTGAATAATATTTAGAATACTAATTTTCCTTTAGATATATATATTTAAAAGTGTGAAAATTAATAATAGAAAAAAGAATTCAAAATTTTTGAACGTGAAAATGACGGTAATATCCATATTTTGAATAACTTTTGATACAACTTCTCACAATGAGAAAAGATTGTATGATCATTTAAGTCAGCAAAAACATTTTTGGTTATAATATTTGTTTATAGAAACTTTTTTTATTTAAAACTTTATGCGTATAATTATATTTTATAAAATATGCCATCAGATTTCATTACCCTTTTTATGATATAGCCGATATACTAAATTATTTTCGTTTTTAAATTATTAATTATATAATTCAAATCTTAATGCTCATGTGTTAAAAATATAAGACGTAAATTGCATTACTTTTACTCTTTTTATCATAATTTGCAAAAACAATTTGATAATTTGTTGATTTTTTTTTATTGAACATTTATAAATCCCCCGTGCGCCACAAAGTATCACACGGGGCTTACAGAAATAAGTATGTAACACATTACAAAAAGAAAAAGAAGAAAATTTAATAGTTATGAAGGATTACAAATGTCAACAATAAATTTACAGAAATTTTCAAAAGCACTTCTGGTGGAAATAAGTTGGTGAAACTCTGGAGGCCAATTTATATTCATGTCCTACATTCCATGTTGATTTATTAACAATGATAAAACTTATGACTTCATGAAAAATAGAAAAAAAAATATTATTGAGAATTAATAGTCTGATAAAATTAAAGTAAAAAGCTTACTTGCCATATGATGAATAAATTTTATCTTCGAAATTAGCACTGAATTATACCTTAAAACTTTTTTCCCTCTTCTAAATTCATTTTCCTGTCATGTATGTACTTTTAAATTTTCCAAAATTTGTATCACTAAAAATATTGTTTCATTTCTATTTCATAATATATTGTTAATTAAATTGCTTTTTTTTTATTCATGGCAAAAATAAAGTTTGGCTGCATATTTTATTTATATTTGATAAATTAGTTTGTCCTTTAATTGAATTTAAATTTTTATCGAATTTGATTGAATGTTCAGTGCTGATTGAACTTTCAAAACGGTTGAGAATCAATCGTATCAATATTTTCCTTTCAGAATATTGGCTTTGAGACAGTTTCTATGCGCATAAAATAGGCAATATCAATGAGAATACGATTGAATATGTTGTTCTTTTACTTTCTTGCACAATTTTAAATTTTTTTTTCTTTTCTTTTCAAATATTCAGTTATTTGAATGGTTTATAAAAGCCCTCCATTTAAGTTATTTAAGATATTTTTTGTTGAAATATTTTATTTTTATGATAAAAATTATTTTTAACGGTAGAATTTTCAACCTATAATTGTCTTCTATGTAACACTTTTTAGTATTATAATTTTCAATTTTATAATTCGATTTTCGCAATCGCCTAAATGTTAATAGAATAATCCGAAATGCTATTTTGTATTCAGAAACATAAGCTTTTTGTTTGGATGTTGGTTATGTTTTCGATGAGTTTATATTAACGCTCCTGTCATTTATCTTATGAGAGCATTATGAGAGCATTTCATTATGAGAGCATTTATCTTGTATTTGCCCATGTATGTGTTTTAATTGCTTTGGAATGGAAAGTCTTTTCTAAACCTTTTAATGTATTGCAATATTTTGTTACAAATGTATTGATACTTCATAATACTGGCTGATTATAATTAGCCCCACTTTCAAAATGTTGTAAATAAGCCCGATTCCAGAGACACTGCAGTCTGCTGCAGTATATGTTCTTTATCGGTTTTTTCAACTGGTGGCAGAAAATGGACAGCATATTGAACCTGTCTTGCGCAAGTTCAGTGATAAATAACAGGCGTTTTCATTATTGCTTTTTATGCAATTTTTGACTGAAGGATAGTTTAAAACCGATTTTTCAAATCCTGTGGTGGATGGGTTTTCCACTAACAATGCCGTGACTTTTGAATGACTTGAAATTCTTTTTTTCCGTCAGAAAATCGAAATAGTCAGTGCACATTGATGAGTCCAGTTGATTTAATGTGCTACTCACGCCAAAGCCGTCGTATTTCGATTAAAAATGTTTCTCTAATTTATCTTCTCAGACCCCTAACATGAACTCCCGGAATAAAAATGACCCAGAAAGCCTTTAAACATTGTTAGGCTATGATGACGAAACTGAAAAAGAAATGGATGAAATCGTACTACCAAATACAACTGCTACAAATGAAATTTAAAAAAAAGGCAACAGAACCCAGAAATTGCAAAAACATTTAGAAGACTATATATTGTACAGTATGAAAGAAAACCTGAAAAATAAATGCTTCTCCACATCAGACAAAGGGGATCCTACAAATTTGAGAAAATTACTAATATTTCGTATAGAAGGAATCCAGAAGAAAGTTATTAATAAAGAAATTGACATTTGAAGCGAAATTAAACCTGGCAGCTAGTCTCAAACGCAAACATCGTCTGTTGTAGAAGATTGTTTCAAAGGAAATACGACGAGGCAGGAAATTTCTTAAAATTCAAGACAAGTTGCATAGAACTACTTCCAGATTCCTGATGTTAATTTTAATGAGACTTTTTCACCAGTTATCAAAATCAAATCACACTTATTTGAATTCTGCTCGCGGTTTCTGTTGAAATGGGATGATGATGAACATTACTGTAGCATACCTCAATTGTTCTCCGAATGAAAATATATATACGACTCAACTTGAAGGTACTTCTGAAAAGGAAAGGAAAATCTAGTTTGTCATTTGAAAAGAAATTTATATGGGTTGCGATAATTGGGACTTGAATGGGATAGATGCTTAGATGAGTACCTGAGACAGTTTGGACAAAATTGCTCAATTGCAAATTCGCGCATTTATTATTATTAAGAAAGGGAAATTATTATTGGAGTATATATCGACGACGTGCTGATGTTTGGAAAGAACGAAGCAAAAATTGAAGATTTCAAAAACAAAATAAAGCAAGCTTAGAAGCTAAAGATTTAAATGAAGCGGAACATATATTCTTCTTTTTGAGAATTAATAAAAAAAATTGGTTAATAGATTAGTTATCTTATGCCGAACAAACTTGAATATATTTAAAATGGAAAATGCTAAAAGAGCATCAACTCCATTAAATTCTGACGTGAAATATCGTTCTCATGAGCACGATTCTTAAAAATAAATGTATCCTACAGGCAAGAAGTTGGTAGTCTCCTGGACTCGTATCCATATCGGTTAGATCCTAGACGACTTGAAAACCGCGTCTTGGATACTTAACTTGTGATACACGACCAGAGCTGTCGTATCTAGCAACATGTATGAACTAATTTAACAAACAGATGAACGTTGGAGAAGTATAAAGCATATACTGAAATGACAAAAGTCATGAAATAGCAATGTGCAAATATAGAGATACCAGTAGTATTGCATATACAATGTATAAATGGGCAGTATATTGGCAGGGCTTTCATTTGTATTCATGTGAAAAGGTTTCTGATTATGGTCGCACGACTTTGAATTCGGAATGGTAGTTGGTGTTAGACGCATGGGACATTCCATTGCGGGAATCATTAGGGTATTCAACAATCCGAGATCAAGAGTGTGCCGTGGAACCTAATTTTAGGCATAATCTCTTACCATGGACAACGCATTGACCGACCACCTGCAAATGACCGAGACTAGCTATATAAGCATTGAATCGTCAGTATTAACAAACAAGCAACGCTGTGCGAAATAAGAGTAAGAATCAATATGGAAAGAACGACGGACCTTACCGTTTGGACATTGCTTCGAGATTTGGTTTTAATGGGCGATGGCAGCAGAAGACCGACTCGAGTGCGTTTATTAACAATACGACATCGCCTGCAACGGCTCTCCTTGGCTCGTATCCATATCGGTTAGACCTTAGACGACTTGAAAACCGCGTCTCTGATAGATGAGTTATGATTTCAGTGGGGTTTTTTGATAAGATTCGAATATGATGCAGATCCCACGAAACTATGATCTCAAGTTGTCAACAAGGCATTGTGACGACTCCATAATGTTGTGTGCTGTTTTTAAATTAGACTTTTTGTCTTAGTATATATACAAATGCCTAAAAGTAATAAAGGACCAACAACTACTTTTCAAGAAAACAAGATAAAAGTTACATTTTTCTGATGTTGATCTGGGCAAATGATCGAATCGATCAGCAGGTATATCTTTGTATTAGGTGGAACAGCTATTTAATGGTATATTAGAAAACAGAATTGCGCAGCTCTTTCATCTTCTGAAGCGGAGTATATCGCCATGTGTCAAACAGCTGAGAAGGCGCTGTAGATTAGAAATCTAATTGCTGAAGGAGTTGCAGATAACGACCTGTCGTCGATGAGTGTCAACAGATATTCATTGACAACCAAGGAATGATGTGCATTACTCAGAACCAGGTAACTTCGAAAAGTAGCAAGCTCATTGGCTTGAGGTATTCTACTTTTGGGATCTTGAAGAAAGAGGCACATTGATTTTTGCATACATACCATCGAAAGATGTCATTACTGATATACTCACGAATTATTTCAACAAGCAAACTTTGCGTAGACTCAAATGTGCATTGATTTGTGATCTCCTGCTTGAAGTGGGGTTATATCAGCTAAAGGGGAAAGTGTTAGAATTATATGCTTATATATTCATATATCAGCATATTTTATATTCATAGTACAAGAAGTGACAACCCATTTCTTGTTCTGCATTTTTAATTATTTCAATTTTTGCTTAAGTCTGTGTCAATATAATATTTTTTCTAGTATTATATTGCTTTCTGGCAACTCATTTTATCGACATTAAATCTATTTTATTTGATTTTAACACTCAAATCTAGCAAGTTATGTATAATTTGGAAAATTATTTAATCAAGAATTTATTAATCTTTGATAATAGATACGTGTATTAAAACAACGCTTATAAAGAAGAAAACGTAATTATAGAAATAATGACTGATATAAATATTCTCACTTATAGCAGTTAATATTTAGTTGGGTAACCTTTAGTATCAATTACAACCTTGTAACACCCTCCCATGGTGCTCATTAATGCTCTTATTTCCGCAACTTTTATAATATGCTACCATAATTCGATTATTGCCTCGATTAATTCGGTTCTATTGTTTCTGTGTAAAAAGTTTCTTTATTCAACTTTAAAGATTTTCATTTCGCTTGAAATCTGGACTATTCCCAAATCATTTCAATAATTAAATACGAATGTTTTAACATCAGTTTTTACGTATAGTGAATGATATTGAATCCTTTTGAACTATAATGCATACTTGCGAAAGACAACGATTTAGGAACGAGTACTTTATTTATGTATTTTCGAGCATTTATATAACCATTAATAACACATTCAATTTTGTTATCATACAATTCCATATCATGATATTAACTGGGTATTTAACAGCAAGTGTAAGGCATTCGGGACGGAAGTATCCAATTTTTAATTTTTTTCTTTACTTATTTGTCATCGCTACCGAATACTGAAATTTTGGTCTCATAATTAATCCAATTAATATGAGTTTTAGCCCAACTTATTTTCAAACTTTGCCTTGGATTTAAAAATTGCTTTTTTTATGTGGAAGTCTTGTATTTAGATCAGATTCTTGCAGTTGGATGATCTTTGCACGCAACTTCAAATTGTATTGCATCATTCCTCTTTGTAGTATTCTCGGAAGACTTTTCTCCTATCAAGTAGATAAAGCTTTTTAATTTTTCTGTCATGACTTGATGTTATTTAGTTTTCTAGTGACTGATGTTTCTTAAAGAATTTAAAAACACCGCGATTAATTGGATTTCATTTCATTTTCTTAATAACGAAAGCTTTATTCACGCAATAGTAAAATTTTACATCATTTTTTGAGGGGGAGGGGTGCATCAACCTTGTGCCACTATTTTTTACATTTTGACAACTCACAAAAGGTTAAAAAAAAAAAAGTGACCAACACTTCATAATAATATTAAAAATTCGAATAAACTTTCTCTCATTTCCAAAATATGGTATCAAGTTCCTATCTTTTGATTGTATTTAAACATTTATGGTCATTAGGTACATTCAAATAAATTAATGCTGTGTCGTATGAACGTAATAATGTGTGCTCCTTTCTTCTGGTTGTTTCGAAATTACTTTTTAAAATATAATGATAATTCTACATAAAACATCACATTTTTGGTTAAATTATCTTTAGAATGATTTGTAACTGTATAATAATACTGCAATTACTAATGCTGTTATGAACCATTAAATCATCAAAATGCACTTTTACAATATTTATTCATACTTAGAAATAAACTTGCAACATTTAACGAATTGACGGTTAGCCGAATCAATTCATTAGCAAGACTCCGAATATAAAATGAATGCCAGTGATAGAAAAACCTTAAGTCTCTCATTAAGGGATAGACTTACTTTTTTTAGGAGTGCAGTTGCAAGAGGTACAAAAGTGTTGTTGACAATATAAAACCTGTAGAAACGAACATAGAACGTTACGGAAACTTTTGATTTATGCTCAACATGCTCAAGTTACTATTGTTCATGTAACATGACTTGTTCGCTTTTCTTTCGAGCAAATTCACCAACTTTCGACAGGAAATCCGTGCCTAGCTTTTTTTTTTAAATCTAGGGCTTTTCAGCCACCTTCTGTGTGCTCGTTATTTGCCGTTTTCGTGCATGCATGCTTGTCGAATGATTGAATCGGACTCGAGGAAAAGATTAGATCATTGCGACGATGTGTGACCAGATTAAAGTATTCATTTGCAGACTGTGCTTTAGGAAAAGCAGGTGAAAAGTGAAGGTTAATATATTTTCTGGAATGGATCAAATCATGCTTAAGGAGAAATGCGTAGTATAAAGCACTCACAGTAAAAAGATTTTTAAATTTTAGGATTGAATTTGAAACAATTCTGGGCGATTTTATTTTCTTGAAGTCCCCCCCCCCCTGCTTCCATATTTTTCATCTTTGTAGAAGCATTACTTAACCATCTGCATAGGATTAATTAGTTATCTGAGTTATTCGAGATCCATTGTAATTCAAAGAAAGTTAATCCAATGACGTTAAGTTGCCCGCAGATCAATGATTTCTGAAGTTCATCTTGTATCAATTTTGAAAATAATCACTGCGAATAAAATATCCCCCGAAGCAGAAAAATTGTAGTTGAGAAGAGATGAGAAGGCGCCAGGAAGAAAACATTGTTTTTGTTCGCGTCACGAAATAATTTTTCTTTTGTCGGCGTACATTTAAGTTTTGTTTATTTGGCCCCTATGAACACCAGAGTTTGACGCAAAAGTCGTTTAGAATTAGTTTTAAGAGTGATTTGTTAAATGATCTGACTAATTTTGAAGTTGCAATGACAGATTTCATAAGATATCAGCTCAGGCTTTAGGCGTTAATTCAATCGAATTTTAATCGCTGTTCCTAAAAAGGATCAAGTTTAGTTTAGTTGATAATAGCATTGAAGTCGACAGATATTGCATACAGTTTTTTAAAAAGTAAGCCTCTTTCTGATATAAATACAGAAATAAAATACAGATAATTTAATACAGATATTTTAATGGGATGAGTTAAAAAAATTAGATGCAATTATAATTGGCGATTTGTTTCAGCTTCAAATAACCGCAACGTCTCCAAATACTTCAGAATGTGTTAACTCCAGCTTATCCGAATAGCGCGTATTATTATGCCATTATGCCAAAGAAGAAAATATATTGTTCATTATTGAAATTTATATTATAAAATTAATATTAACTATTATTCCAGGAATATATATTCATACAAATTTAGAAAAAAAAGTAATATTCTTTAAATTACGTATGGTATTTTCTGTTATTTTAGATTTAATTGCTTGAACTTTATCTTTTGAAATTGGAGTTGTAAAAGTATATAATTTATTCGTATTAATTATAAAATAAGTTTCTTGCATTTGTAAATCGTATTAAAACCACATAAAGTTCATCCAAAATGTGAAATATATATATATTTGCTGCAGAATGTAACATCAGATTTACGTCAAAGCTTATCTTTTCTGATCAGTATTTGTGATAAGGAACGTCAACGTACGATCCGTTTGATCCTCGTGCGTACATACCCATTCTTTCCCCAATACATTCATTTCTTATATCCGATTTTATCTTTATCGTGCGATTGCTTAACATTTGTCTAGAATGTTTTGGCAAATCTCTCTCTTTCTCTCTTCTTTTTTTTTTTCTAGTTCCATTCCAATACAATTTTGATTTGCAAAATAATAATAATAATAAAATCATTCTTATATAAAATGTACATTTTTAAATAACAAATAGTTGTAAGAAATTGGAATTTTTGAGTTATGGGTAATCCAGAATACTTTGAATTTTCTGTTTAATTTTTAATCTTATAATAAATTAGAATTATGAAAAAATCATTTTAAATTTAAATATTTCATTAATACCTTTTGAAATGACATTATTTATTCCGATTAACTCTTAGATTCTATATTTTATGTTCCTTCAGACTTTGAAGTATTTTCTTTTATGTAGGATTAGGGGTCAGAACTGTTATTTAGGGAGGGGGTGATAAAAAAAGTTGGATACTTAAGAAATATTGGAGTAAGTCGCACCATTAATTATTCATTATGGTTGAAGGATAATTCATAAAAGTATACAGACAAGAAGGTTTTCTTTATTATTATTTTTATTTTTACATAAGCTTCATTTAATAATATGTATCTTTTCTTATTATATATAAAATAAAATTTGAAGCCATCTACCAATTTTCTTGTTATTTTGTTTTGACATCCTATAGTCATGATTAAAAGCATTTTTCATTATAATTAAAACTCAATTTTAAAAATAAACAACATTCATGGTTGTGAATAGAGAGAAAAAAATTAATTAATCGAGGTATTTGATAGTTAATTTTTCCAAAATGTTATTTTTCTGTGAGTAACATCTTTCAACCAAAATAGAGTGGGATTCATTCAGTGTGGTGGTCAAATATAGAATTCATGTTTCAAAATGGAAATAAAATTATATGATACGTATTCCAAAAAATGTGCTATATGTGGCACAGGTTTAATTGTTACTGAACTAATTCAAAATTGTTCAAATTATTTTTATCATTTGCTTATATATAAGTTATTGGGTACTTGTTCATCAATGGCATACAGTTAATGCACATCAGTCATGAAAGAATCTGTGTAATCTTTAGCAATGTTTTTTTCCTATTTTCCTTTCCTTTTTCCATCTTCTATTAATCATTGCAATACATTGATCCACAAGTATCATTATTAATCAGTATTTTAAAATATAATTTTTTATTTGGTGTATAATTTTTTTTGTAATAAATTAAGATATTGATTCATATAAAATCATTAAATTCTCAAGAGGATAAATGTTAAAAAAAAGTCTGCCAACTAATTTAAAAATAGTACAGTTTCTACTAGTCATTGATAGTTAAAATTAACAATGCTGACAAAATACGAACAACCGCATTGTCAATAAATGACATTTTGTTTCTGTGCAGCATAGAGCTACAGAAAGACTTTCATTAGATTTTTGTGTAATTTTAAATAAGATTTTCATCACTCTAAGTGTCAGTCATTTTTATATAAAATCAGGTTTGGTTTAAATATATCTATTACTTCTAGTTAGATTTGGTGGCACTTTTCTACTATATTGATTTCTTATAAAAATCTGCTAAATCTTTGCAATAACTGAATTGGGCCAAGAATTCAAATTTGGCAATGATTAGTGCCCCATCAAACAGAAAAAATATGGATTTGGATCATATCCAAGAGTATCTAACAGCGCATAATGATTCATCTCGTATCTTTCCCTTTACTGTTCAAATTTTCCTCGACATTAATCTTAAACATTCAGTTTGATTTAAAAACTGAGAAAAATAATTCCATTGCCAAGTTCTGAAAAAGTGTGGATTTGGATCATATTTAAATATCTCATATTGATTAATCTCGTATCTTTCCTTTTACCGTTTGAATTGCCCTTTGTGATCTTAAAAAATTAAATTTCATTTATTTAAAAATTGGGGAAAAGTGTCACATGAAGTGTGCCACAGTGGAGCTCAGTGCATGTATTAAATCTAAATAATGAAGTTGAATGGATTATGCACATCATTAGCTTGTAATCTGTGCCTTGATTTGGATGACTTGGCATTCTGGATCCATAGCAAAGTGGTTTACAATAAAATTAAGTTTAAATGAGAAAATATTTTCTGAGCCTGCTTGATTCAAGTTACTAAGGTATTTCTTTCTTGTATTTAAAAAAAAAGCATGTGGAAGAAATTAAAATATAAGTTTTATTAAAAAGTCTTTTTATTTCTGGGGGGGGGATGATTTTTGATAATGAAATTTTGTTGTCTGTATTTGAACTTACAAATTTCCTATGTTAAACTATTGCTAATTTTGGTGCTTTCTTACAATGATAGTATGGTCACTATGCCAAATTTTATATAGTATTTCAACCCTATGTTGAGAAATATATGATTTTTTTTTTACTAATATTGTGTCTAAAGTTATTGCACTTTTTTCACTTCGCATATCTGTTGGTTGTTATGTAATCGGAAAATGACTGGTCTAAAGCTGGTTTTGAAATGTCAATAGATGACAACTGTTTTACAAATTAACAAATTATCATAGTTTGTTTTAACATTAATTTTTTTTCTTTCAGTAACTCCCTTGGATGTGGTCAAAATTCGTCTTCAAGCTCAACAGAAAGTAAAATTAAATAATAAATGCTTCTTGTACTGTAATGGTTTTGTGGAGGATCTGTGTTGCACTTTCCATTCCAATGTATCCACTCCATATTGGTATCGTCCTTCAAGCCACTTGACTGGAACATTAGTAAGTAAATCTACTATTTTTTAAAAAAATTGAATTAAAGTGGATATCTTATAGGAAAAATTATTATGTCAGAATAATCTGAGAGGAACATTGGCGGCATCATAAAATTAGAACTATTACTTTACATTTCTATTCGCATATTTCTGTTTTCAGATTTAGATGAATAGAGTATTTTTGGCTGTTAGAAATTCAGACACTTGTTTGCTTATATTGGCAAAACAGGCTAAATCGGCTAATTGAAAGCATGATTAAATTAAATGCTACTTTGTGTGTGTAATGGCATATACATTGGAAAAAAGGAATGTACAGAATTCTGGATTTCAATCATATTGACTAAAAATATCGAATATCTTAGTTGATACACTCTTTCTGATTCCTATTTGTTAGTTTGATGGCAGTTAAAATATGTGCTAAATATAGCAACCTTGTAAAACTGGTAAACTCTGTAAAACTGGTGTAAAATTGCATATTTTACAACAGAAGAAAATTTGCCAAATTTGTGCATTTTTGATGATTGCTGTATTAATAGAAAGTGATATTTCTTGAGATATTTAAAGGACCACATTTTTTTTCTATAAATGATCCCTCCCTCCAAATCAAAAATGTCTTCAGAGTGAGTGTCTACAAGATTATTCAATTTCTCTTATATCAATTCTGGAAACAACTTAGAATTAACTATTTATAAGAATAGAATAAAGAAACTGTATCTTGGAATGTTTTAAAATTATGTTGAGGGAATTAAATTTGTCTGATGATGATTTAAAATAACTGATTTAATGATTTAAACAAGCTGACATAACAATTTAGACTGTGAATCAATCCTTGCTTCTAACACTATCAAATAAAAAAATTAGGAATTATTAACTAACTTACCCAGTATAATCGGAATTATTTTTTATTATCATAAGAAATTTACATAATCATCTCTGCAAATTTTATTGGAAATTGATTGCTTTAATTAAGTAATGTCTTTAAATGTGGCTGTCTCTCATTCTTTGAGAGAAATTAAAGCCTTTTTAATACAATAAAATTAGTACTTATGTATTAATTGCATATCAGAGATTTATCACCAAAAATGTTATATTTGGTTCTGATTAATTGTCAAAGGCAGCATGTTAATTTATTGATTATGTTTGTCAGTGATAGCCACTTTAGGCCTAAAGTTCGCTAATAGCATGCATTAAGCTGAAAATGTAACTATTGGCATACAGTAATGCACAAGTGCCATAAACTCAGTGTTTGGATGCCAACTTATCCTATTCATTGTTTTTTCATTATATTTCAAATATTTTAATTAACCATACCGGAAACGGGAATTAATGCTTTATTTTCAGGATTATGTTCGATTTCCATCTTTATATTGTAATTGAGGCCTCTGACCATATTTGTGAAATTTTATACTTTCTTAAGACAGTGAAACAGTATTTATTTATTGCATGATAAATCTTTTAGTAATTGGGATAAAAATGAGTTACTGCTGTTATATTGCTTTGAAGAGTGGAATTATTATATTGAATACAGATGTCTAAAAATTGGTTTCATGGTTCATGCCACAATCAATAATACTTTAGAATAGCTTTAATGTGAAAAAAACATTATAAATTTGGTTGATTGATTTTTAAGGTGTGTATTATATTTGTTACTTTAGATACTTTCAGATTTATAATATTCCAAGAACATACATAGCCTCTCCGAGAAATTTTTTTAAATAGAAACTAGCTGCAAAGGATGTTCAAAGATTCTGTTTTTGATTAATAGTTAACTTTCTTTAATTTACTAATAATTTTCTCACTTCTATTTTTATACACTTTTACCAAGATGGCTTTTTCATATCTATCTATAAAGATAGAATTTTTTAATCAATTCGTCATATTTCATTTCTTGCAGACTTTGATTTTTAAAATTTTATGCATTTATATTCTTCCAATAACAATTCATTATTTAAATATCATCAGATTATTAACAACATTAATTTAAATTTTGATTCACAAGAAATAAATTGTTTATTAGCATATTTGGTAGTGAATTAACAGAGACAAAGAATTGATTTCAAGATCTCGATAATTATATTAAAGGTTAAAAAGTAGAAAATAATTTATATGAAATCGTATCTATATTTTAGTTGTATATTAATCTTAAAAATGTCTTTAAAAATTGTTATTAAATTTATTTACAATTGGTTATTGTTTAGGTGATTATTTTTGCTCTTTTGGATACTATAATGCTTTTTTTTTAATTATTTTGTTTTATTTATTTATTTATTTTTAAACATGTCTTTGACAAATTCGGGTATCTGGAGACCTGTTTCCCTCAGTATAATCAAAGAATAGTTTTCTGTTATATAATATTTTGAACTTGTTAACAAAATTTGTTTTTAAACCTGGATTAGTATAATTTGAATTTATATCTAGAAAGAAAGGAATTGTAATCATCTCGGAGTTTTTAAGTTGTTGACCTGGAATTTCTAAAAATTCCTTTAGAAGATTTAAAAAAAAAAAAAAATTGCTGCTTTTAAGAATGGATTTTTTTTTTCTCCTTTTTATTTGTTGATATATTTTTTAAAAAAATATTTCTGTACTCCCATTTATATATAAAAAAAAAAAACCCTGAGAGATACTCAAGTTGATATCCAGTACAGTATTCTTTTAAATATTGAGATTTTTAATTTATGTAACAAATTTCAATATGAAAAGGTTATATTTTGGATATAATTCATGCTGATAATAATCAATCGTATTATTCTGATTTTGGAGCTTATTATATTTTCAGTGGGAGGAGGAAATGATATGGTATCATTGCATAGGTAAGACAACATGAAGTTAGATGATATGGTATATTTAACATTTGATTACATGAATGAATCCTCCTTGGATTGAAAGTCTAGCTTTTTATAGGTGATATTTTATGCAGTCTTAATAGTTGATGCTAATTAGCAGAATAAATAAACTTTGTGCAGCTAAGTGTTTCACTCTAGTAAATACTGTCAATTCAGCAATAAAATAGTAACACAAGTTATAATAATTATGTTATTTTAATCAACCAATGAGGGTCTTCCTTTCTTTTTTATGAAAATATTTATTATTATTAATTAGTTTTTAGTATAGCTTATCTGTTAGTTATCTATATTATGAAATATTATAGTTTTATCTATTGATTTTGAGGAAATTCACGCCTTTTTTTCAATGTAGTTTAAAAAATTTTTTTAATAGTTTTAAAACACAAGGAATCTAAATTTTTAGAAATATATTTAAAATACTACATTGTACCTGTTTTGAATTTCTATAAGATTATTTACAAATTTATTACAGGATGCCTTTGTTAAAATAACGAGAGCTGAAGGTGTTGCTTCTCTGTGGAGTGGATTACCACCAACTCTGTAAGCATTGATATTTAATATTAGTATGAAACATTGTACCTTCAAGTGTAGATTTCAATCTCAAATCATGTTGCATAAGATAATTTTTGGATGATTTAGAATTTTACAATAAATGCTTTCATTGTTAGAGAACTTTACATATTTTTTTAATAAGAAACTGGTTTCATGAAATCTTTCTATTAAGTACTGAATAATGATGTCCTACTGATTTTATTTCCTCATGTGAGTATATAAGAATGGAGAAACTTTACCAGTTCATAGCTGATACATAAATATTATGTAAATATATAGTGAAGAGCTTTATTTAATCGAAACTTTACAAAAAATAATATACCGTAATGGTTAGGGCTGGGTGGTGAACCATCATCGCAATATATTGCCCAACATATATTGATATTTCTAAATATATAAATTGATTTTATTAATTATTTATTTCTTTTAAAACAGTTAAAGATTG
>JAPMOR010074694.1:101341-161790 GCA_026543865.1 Argiope aurantia
AATTGATTTTATTAATTATTTATTTCTTTTAAAACAGTTAAAGATTGAAAAATTACTGCTAAAATAATTTTTGTCTTAAAAGCAGAAAAATAAAAATTCTACAAAAAGTTTCTTATATTAGTTAAATGCAGTATTTTTAAAATCAATTCAAAATATTGCATGTATCTCATTCTGACTGCTACACCAGTGGAAGCACAAAATATTTTGTGATGAAAGACTCTATATAAGAATTCATTTAACAGATAGATGGCGTACCCTCTATATTGTATGGGGAAGGATCCTAGACTGGATATCACAATCATCCATCCTTACTAAATTACTTTACTCAGCAATCTTTCCATCATTTGAGCAGAAGAGCTAATACACATAAAAAAAAAATAATCTGAAACATATATATATAATAAAACAGGGAAACATATACAAATTCTAACAAAGCTTTCTTTTTCACTTATGAAAAAGTGAATCTTTCTTTTTACTTCGATTGGACTTTCTTTTTCACTTAACCTAAATAGGGGAATTGATTTGTACCCTATTTAGGTTATTCCTCCCTACATCTTCATGTGGTTCATTGTAGTGGATTCAGTCCTTCATGATATCTGATCTTTTTGATATTGTGGCTATCCTTCAGCTTCATTTTGAGAACTTCATAACAACCAAAGAATTGTGGCCACAACTATTTAACCTACCCCAAACTGAGTTTGCTATATGGCAACAAAATCTTCCAACTTAATGCTGGTTGCTTCCTTCCTCTTCTTATTGAAATTTTGTTGGTTTTATTTTTGCATCTTCAAAGTGTTTTTCTTAACTTCCTTGAGAAGCGTTCTTTGATCTTCCAATTATTCAATGCTCAACTTTTTCAACAATTCGAGGGTTCTTTTTGGTTCTCATCTTTCCTCCTATTAGAAGTTGAAAAGGTGTCTTTAACTGTCAAGTTATGTGTTCTCTGGACAGCAGATCATCCAAGATATTAAAATTATTATGGTGCAGTCAGGGTTTTTTTGTGTGTTCATTTCATCTCATAAATAGTGTCACAAAGCTATTCAAATCTTCCACATATTTGCTCCCATTTTTTCCAACATAGTGAATAAGTAAAATTTAAATTAAAAAGAAATAATTTAAACTGGTGTTTGGTTTATTTTTGCTATTATCTTGAAGCTAATTTATTTTGATATTTATGCTTTCATCAGAACTGTAATGATCAGAAATAAGTAATTCCTTATTAGCAGTTTCATCAATATAAACTTTTATTTTTATGTAATTTTAATTTATTGTTTTTTGTTTTTGTTTCCTTTGTATCTATTTCAGTTTGTCTTTTTCAGAAGTATCAGTAAGAATCCCCCCCCCCCTTCTTCCCTTCCTCTCCTGCTCGGGTATAATTTAAGTGCTTAATTAATATTTTATTTAAAAATTAAAATGAGTGACATTATTACAAATAAATATATAAACTCAATTGTTGACATTGATAAATAATTCATGAGTAAGTAGAGAGAAGAAAAAGTTGTGGTGCTTTCAAGTGATGTTTTTTTTTTTTAATTAAGAAAGAAGTTAAAATCTCCATCTAAGTTTCAAAATCTTACATTTTTATTTGTTAGACAGTTTATTTCCAAAACATGACTGTCTTATAAATGTAAAATATCTGAAATTTTTATTAACCTATATAATTATTTGGCTGAAGCTGTCATTGGGAGGTATGAAACATGTCTCATCCCTTCTTTTGAGTAATATTTTTTAAAAAACCAACTAATTACAGCAACCATGTGCTTTTTAACTTAACTTTTGTGCTTTAAACTTAACTTTTAATTCATAAAAGATATATAAAATTATTCTACAAAAATTTAGCGTTATTGCAGATGTCTTAACCATGCATAATCTCTTCTGCAAATGTTATTTATTGCTTTTTTTTATAGTCTGGGGGAAAAAAATCGGAATAGTTTTTATGAAATTTTTTTTTATTGTACTATTTGAGAATTCAATTTTTGGGCAATGATACATGCAAGATGTACAGGTTGCATAATTTTACCTTTTAGATCACTATTAAATGGTGATTCTGTTATAAGAACAGGGAAGATGTCATGAGTCAAAAATATACTTTTTGATGGATATTTATATGTATGTATTTTTTCCCTCCCTTCAGTTTGATGGCTGTGCCTGGTACAGTTGTATACTATACAATGTATGACCAAATTCGTTATTATATGAGGAAACATCATACACCTTCCTATCAACCAATCTGGTTACCTGTTTTGGCTGGTGCGGCTGCAAGAGGTAGTAAACTTATATCAACTTTCCTTTTTGAATGATATGGTTTTTAGGTTAATTAGCAATGATGAAAGTCAATTTTAGTATTTGTATTGAAGCCTTTCTAGAGATATTTGTCTTACTTTGGTATTTCATTTTGAATAGGAAATCATTTGTTTCATCACCTGATAAATTTTATAATTTATGTTTTTAGTTATTATAGTTTATTTCTTAAATTTATTGTAACCTATTTAAAATTTCGTAGATGAGAATCGCAGCTCTAATCAATGATAAATTATCCTGGAAGTAAATTATTATAAAATTCTGAGTTCTTTATGTACATAAAAGGTATTGATTTGTTTTATCTGAAGTTGTTTTTAACAAAAACAAAATTTTATGTTTAAGATGAAACTTAAATAAAGTTCTTGTAGCTATTTTGTGTCATTCATCTTGAGTGATTTCTGCACGCTGTCAGCTTGAATTATCTCTTATAATAATTTTTTATTTCTGTGTGTATATCACTGAAAGCATGTTGAGAAATTAAGTATTTCATCTATATTGGTCATTTTTACTCTTCAAAAAAAATATTTACGAAGAAATTTTAAAAAATTTATTTTGTTATCAAAATTATACAGTTATTGTACTCTGATTTCACTGTTATGACTAAAACACTTCTTAGATGTAGTAAAAGATTTAATTTGGTAAATGTTTGATTTAAATATAAATTAATCATACCAAGTGTATGTAATATTTTATCCCTTAATCTGACTTCAAAAATATGTGAACATTCTTAAATTATTTTATATTTTTCTTTTTTTTTTCAGATAATTTTATTGTCATTTTCTCCCATTTTTGGTATAAAGAGTTCTTGAAATATGTTGTGTTTATTATAAACATTATAGTTAAATAAATTAAATATTTACTCTATTTTTTAATTCATTGAATTAAATCAGAAATAAAAAAGATGAAGTATGATGAAAATCTCTTAGTGATTAGTAAAATATATTAGAGGCCGGGGTAGCCTGGTTGGTAGGGCTTTGAACTCGCATCCCTTGGATAGTGAGTTTGAACCCCGCTGGCCAAAGACTCCCCGTGTATGAGGTGGCTGGTGCATATATAAATCTGTTGTGGTTACAAAGTTCTCCTAGTCTAGACAATACCACTGGGGATACTGGTTCAGAAGTGAATGAAATGTATGAATGAAGACTGCCCTGAAAAAAGGGTTGTGATGCATGAGTAGCTAAGTCATACTCTTGGCTCTACTGAAAACAAGAGTAAGACTAACTAAATTCCTGGCCTAATATCAATGACTTTGTCAGCAGGCTTGTCTATGACAAGTACCATAAGAAATATAAGTAAAATATAATTGTTCTAAATCAAACAAAACAAAATTACCTGTAGATGCATGGCATTAATTATCCATGATAAAATGAATGTTAGCAAAATCCTAACCAGAAAAAAGGTGATGGAATTCTCCAACCTAATCACTGAACTGTTTCAAAAACTTTAATTTCATATGAAAACTCGTGACTTTTAGATGTGTCATTAATGATCCACCTACCTCTCACCATTTTGCATTTTCCAGAGAAATAAAAAAAAAAAAAATTTCATTTGACATTTTATTATTATATGAAGTTGGGAAATGCATCCACTGAGTTTCCAATCAATCATTGTATCAATTAGAAATTCCATGGATTTCATTTTATATCAAGGCTCATGAGCCCTGGATTCATTATTAGGATTTTATTACTTTTCTTATGAGAGATGTGTAGTATTAAAATAATCTGTCTATTTGCTGAACAAATCTTTTTTTCCTTCTAATGTTTACATTGCAGTTACAGTTAAATGAGCCTCTTCTCGCAGACCTATATGTAATTATTTTGTGTAATGACATTTTAATGCATCTTGATTTCAAATTCACTTTATATTTGGAACTGAATGGAATGTTGGCCTTCTTCTTCCTTAAATAATTGTTTGTTCCTTCTTGTTTTAAATTAGAGAATATTGGAATAATCTCTTCAAAAATTTGAAAAGGTTAATGAAAATAAAATGTTGGATTTAGAAAAATTTTAATTTCAGTTTGTGAATTTTTTTAATAAAAGTGAATAGTTAAAAAAAATTCTTAAAATCCATAAATTATGTCAGAAACCAAAAACAATGTTCTTTAGAATGACAATCATTTGCTCTTTTTGTTGGTGCAAAGATTCTTTCAGTGATTTTTAGAAGCCATATTATTCATACTATGAAAAAATTATTCAGAAGAATACAAAACAATTTTTTTTAAAAATTCTATGTTAAATTTTAAAATTCAGGTTTCAAGGTGCATTGATTCACCATTATGACTATCTGTGTGTTAAATTTCATTACTGTCATTGTGATAGATTTACCTAGACGTCGTCAACACACAAACAGATAAGATACACATACAAAGACTTACTTTTATAAATATAGATTTACCTCACAATCTCAGATTTTTATAAAATTTTATATAAATGTATCATTTATGTTGTGAAAAATTATTTAATTTCATCAGTATTTATCTATTCACTTTTGAATTATAGCCGTGTAAAGTTTTCTAAAAACTACTGTGAATGGGAAATTTTTTTAACTGTTCTAAGGGCCGTCCTAATTGAGCTATACAGCAGGATTGATATTATTTTAGGATATAGCACTATAGTTTAATATAAAAAGAATTGTCAAAATCTAGATAAATTTTTTTTAAGTACATGTTTTAAAATTTTCAAATTAATTCCATGAATAATTAAAAATATAAATCACTTGGCAAAATATAAATTTGAGATGGGGTAATGGATTAATTGTTAAAATAGTTTAAAATTACTTTAACTAATTTATTTAAGCTATGTATTATTAAACTTTTTTTTTTCATTAACTCTGTTTTTAGCTAACAAATGCACTAGGGCTAATATTTATATTTCCATAAAAATAAATATGAAATGATTGCCTAAAAAAAGAATAAAGTAACGAGTCTTTAAGAAACAAATAATTATAATTTACTGACAATTTATATTAGCTCATGTTTTAAAAGTTCTATCTTAATTCTATTCAATAAATGTAAGTTATGTCTTAAATTCATCTTGTCTAATTTCTTTGTACATATATTTGAATAAATTTTTCTGTATCCTTGTAGTAATTGCCTGCACTGTTGTAAGCCCTTTGGAATTGATAAGAACAAAGATGCAGTCTCAAAAGTTGAGCTATTTGAGTAAGTCAGCTAGCTGTCTTTCTATAATTTTTAAGCATGCAATATCTACCTTTTAGAACTATTCATTAAATTTTTTTTTTATTATTTTCAGTGATTGGTGAATCTGTCAAAAAACAAGTTGCAACTCAAGGTTTACTATCTTTGTATCAAGGCTTGGGTCCAACAATTTTAAGAGATGTTCCATTTTC
This sequence comes from Argiope aurantia, assembly GCA_026543865.1. Classification (NCBI taxonomy): domain Eukaryota; kingdom Metazoa; phylum Arthropoda; class Arachnida; order Araneae; family Araneidae; genus Argiope; species Argiope aurantia. The sequence continues at coordinate 106,991 of JAPMOR010074694.1, forward strand.
TGGTAAGAAATGCTTCAGACAAAATAATACTATGTGATATTTTTTGCAATTAAAACTGATTGGGTTTTTAATTTCTAAGATGAATAGCATCAGTGGAAGTCCCGAAGAGCGACTTATTTGTAATGGTCTTTTTTATAAAAGCTTGAATTATTTTTTTAAAATCCAAGGGCTTATTTTTCTTTCTTGAACATTAAAAAAAAAGCAGAATGTTTTTTTCAACGATTTTCCCAATTATATGAATGTTTTTCTTTGTGTTGTCTGAACTTTAATCTGGTAGTATGTCAATGATTCCATAGTCAGTGTAAATGATTACCCTAAATACGAGTGTGGACTAAATATGCATGTTTCATTGCCTTATCATGATCTACATTTCTTTGTCAAGAGGAAAAAATATTTCTTTCCTGGTATTAATTTTATATATTCTCTGAAATGATATGGTGGGAGCTTGTTTTTGACTTTTTCTTATTGTTGCTTGTCTGTATGTGGTTACTCCTTTATAGGGCAACTTGTTTAGTATTTTTCAACATTATTAGTGAATTATCAAAGTATTAGTGATACTAATAACTTTTGTACAATAATTTAGATACATTAGATTTTGTTAACAATATGTTACGAAATATTTGTATTTATTTCATTGTGGACTTTTACAAAGTGAATACAGTGAATAATTGAAGAAATGAAGGAAAAAAAAATAGAAATAAAGCCTTAAACATTACTAAAGAATTGAAAATATCAGTAACATCAGCCAACTCAAAATATCCCTATTTTAAGAGGAATTGAAGAAATTGTTGGCAGTGGCATAAAGAAAATTTCTTGTCTTTTAAAATAAAGAAGTCACTCTGAGGGGAAAAAAAATTGCTAAAGATGAATGCAAAGCTAATGCACAAACTGAATAAACCAGAGATTTTTCTTTTGTTGGCAATATTTAATGTGTTGAAAAAAGATGTTAGTAAGAATACTGATCAGTTGAAAGATTTAGATAGTAAAAGTTCTAAAAAGAAATTAAGGAAAAAAGCTTGTTTTTTATAGTTAAAAAAATTTGCAGTTTTTATCTTGGATTTGTTGACTTACATTTCTAACCTCCCTCCTACCTTCAAGCAATTAATGAAGTAGCAGTATAAGGGTTTTTTCTTAATGCGGCTAACTGTAGTTTCAGTAAAAGTAATTTTAGTTATGCAATGAAAGTACCATAGTAAGATTTTTTAAAAATATTTTAAGTGTTTTTGCTTCAGTATTTATAGAAAATATTCGTCATTTACTGGTATAATCTATGTTTATATTTGTATAAAATTGCGTACTATTTTTTGTCCAGCTTGTTGAATTTTGCTGTAATAACTAATTCTGTCATCAAAACTACTTCATTAATGTTGATTCTGATTTCTTCTCTAAAGGTGCTAGTAAAATGTGCCCATAAAGTGATTATTATTATTATTTTACAATGAAATTTTACTCATTCTAATTTCTTTTCTTTCTGATGCAGCTGTCTATTGGTTCAACTATGAATTACTGAAGCAGAAATTTAACCAACAAAAACCTACCTTCTGGTTCAGTTTCTTTGCAGGTGCTACTGCAGGAGGTGTAAGTTATAAATATAACTTTTATTATTAGCACTTTAATCTTTGAAAATATATCCTGTGTTTGTAAAACAATGCAGTCATGATTATAACATATTCCTTGTATTATAAGTCTAGGGGAAATTCATATCATAAATATCTTGCCAGATATTATGGAAAGATGCATCATTTGTATATGATTTCTTAATGGGCTTCATTGGGTAAAGTGCAAATGAATAGACAAATTTAATGTACCTGACAACAATAAAAAAAAAAATCATGACAACATGTTTTTAATGACCAAATTTTTTTATTTATATCTGTAATCAAGAATTATTTTAGCTAAATATACTTTATGTATTTACATATAGTCTGAAGGTCTAATATTTATGCACAGCATAAAATCAAATGATTCAGTATCTCGCCAGAAGTCCTTAATCTAATTTTTGTCCGCAAGGCTCTTATTATATATTTTTGTTGTTATTGATTCAATGAAGGTGTCCATCTAAAATATCCAGTATTTAAATTTTTATTGATTTTCTGTTATTAGTATTTATTCTTAACGAATCACCTTTTAAAATTACAATTTAATTTTTCCATAATACGTTAAATAATGGAATTTCATAAAATTATATACTGTTGTTTACGTCTGCAATAAACAAACACCCAGAAGATGACTTTTTTTAATGCCCTAAAGTATTCCCTGTAAATTTAAGTGAATAATTAGCTAAACCTTATGTGCTTATTGTGAACTAAGAAAATGCATTAATTTTCTTTTTTCAGCTTGCTGCTCTCCTAACTCTTCCTTTTGATGTGATAAAAACTCACCGACAAATAGAACTTGGAGAGGTTCAAGCTATAGCTAGTGAGTGTGACATTTTTTTGTAACTCTAACCAGATCTGAAATTTATAATTACTTAGATGGCATTAGTGAATGTAATTCAATGTATTCATAGCCATAACCAAGGTCTACAATTTTGAGAGGGAAGAAATTAATTGGAGGGCATGCGAGAATGTTTTGGGAGTACCATTTGGATTGATTTTTTTTATAAGGATTGAAAGGAATTTGAAAATGGTAACTTAGATGAAAAAGAATCTTACCTATGCCTTGCAGCTTCTTGCTGAGAGAATTTTTTGTATTTCAATTTGAAAAGTTAACCTTAGAATTCTGATTAAGTTTCCTCATCATTGTGTAGCATTTCATTTTATGACTGATTAATAGTGTAATGTAAATCCATTATAATGGCAGTCTATAATTACTGAGGATGAAAATTGCCATTATAATAGACTTTTTTATTATTAGCTAATCATATGATTTATTAAAGAATGTTAAAAACATACTAAGCATTCTTGGACTAATTCTTCCTTTAATTGCTCTTCCACTGTTAAGACCGGCTGTGTCAGTCCTGTGGCAATATTTCAGCTCCACTAGAGGCTCGTGGATTTGAGACACAATTACATGAAAGAATTCTTATGTACATTGAATTGCACATTAAATCTGTCAAGAATCAAATGAACTTCTACTGATAGGGTGCTGAAGGCACTCTTTCAAATGATGTCCTTTTCATTTGACCATGGATCAAAATTTATGAAGTTCATCCCAAAATAAATGTATCTTCAACATTTGGTATAATTATATCTAAATTAAACTTTCTTTCCTTTCTCAAATTCTGCTGTGTCTTCTTTTGTTTCATCACTATGATATTGCATCTTAATCGACATTCACATATTTTAAAACAGAAAATTTTAAATCTATAATATTTTACTAATAATGCTTCATCAGTCAGGATCCAATCTGTTATAGCATTTTGCAATCTTTTTAAATTTTTGACACATATGAAGTTGGGGGTGCATTTCATGCAATTAATAAAAATTTCATAATTTTAATAATATTTCACTATAAAATTTCGTTTCCATGTTTCTTATGAAATCATTGACTTTGATACAGTGTTTTAATTTCATTTTAAAAATCTTTGTTATAAAGAAAGTTACTTAAAATTTTCATCTTTTTTTTCATGCAATAAGTGTGCATTTTTCTTTTCTATCTTTAATATCAACTTATTGACAATGTATTATAAAATACTTATTATCGCAGGGTTTATGCACTCATTATTCTGTATATGTACTACATTTGTAAATACAGTATAAATTATCGGTATAATTTTCTAAATCTTTTTATTTATTTATTTTAAATATCTAAACAAGTGAATATGCAATTATTTGACCATATTACAGCAGATTATTATTTGGACACTAAACAGGGCCATTATCTTAAGGGTCTGAAAGCTTCCACAGGCAGATTTTTCATTGCTAATGAGTAAAAATAATTCAGATAGCACCCTGAATGGAAAGATTTCGTTAACATTTTGCAAAGGCACTAATATAATTCCTTTTTATTATCATGGCAGATTGTCCAACCATACTTAAGTTTTTAGGGCTGAAAAAAATATTATCCATTTTATCACAGAAAAATCTTTTTTAGACAAAATGGGGCTTTGAGAGGAAATATTTATAAAGGCTTTTGAAATTATATAAACTATGTTTAACCTTTTCTTCTCATTTAATGATTTGAGAAATTTTTTTTCTTTATTTCAGATAAACAAACTCGTTCTACATACTTTTTGATGAAAAATTTATACCAGAACAATGGTTATAAAGCTCTCTTTGCTGGTGAGTTTTGAGCTCGTTCTTTTCTGTGGCTTATTAATAGAAATAGAAAGTTATTTTACAAAAAATCTGTGTATTAACTTTTCTTTTTGTATTAAATCAAAACTTATACAAGAAAGTAAAAATAGATATGTAGCATTCCTATCACAAAACCAAAATAATGGACTGCTCATTCATTATTCTCAAAGATAGTTTGTTGCAAGATCAAAGATGTATGTGGAATATGTTCTGATAAAATGTAGGAATTACTGTTAACTGATAGAGAATTAAAATTGAATATAGCAATTGATTCATCCGTGCAAGTAAGTAAACTGTCAACTTAGTACAACATATAAAAAATTGAAGTTCTGGTATTGAAACATGTGCAATAAAAACATAAAAAAGGCTGTTAATTTCATGATTTTTGTAATGATCTCAGATTTAATGTTTTAGCAAGGGATTACTATGCATGCCAGTGTAAATTTAAAATGAAAAATAATTGTTTAAATAATGAAATTGCGTGCAAAATGAAGCAAATTACTTCTGATTGTGATAATTTTTATGTTAATGAATCATTTGATAAATCCAGAAAGGAATTCAATAAAAATTCATGTTTGCAACTGAAGCAAATCTGGTTCTTGTACCAATAAAGCATAATAAATAACTAACTATTATAATTTGTAACCGTAAAATTTAGTAGTAGAAAGACTGCTAGATTTAAATTCAGTATTGAGGAAAGTGCATTAAAAAGAACAACCAGAAATGCATAAGGCATGTGTACCACTTCAAAAATGATTTATGACATTTAATATTTTTAATAAAGTCTATATATTAATGTTTTGATGAAATATATGTGAACAGTATCATAGTAAAAAAGTCAGCCAACTGTACTTGTGTAGTTGCATGAAATAAAAATTAATATTTTATAAAATATGTGAAATTTAATGTATTAAAATTTTTGAATAAGGTATTGAAGAATGAATATTTCAAATATAATAATAAGAAAGGAATATAATAGAAGAAATGAATATTTTAAAATAATGACTAAAATACTGAATTTTGAATAAGTTACTATCTATCGTCCTTGAAGAATACGCTGTACTTCATGAGAACTAGTTAAAGTTGAAATTGTTTCCGTGGGTAGGATGTACTTTTTAAGTCAACTATACATGTTACTCCTGGACATCACCAATTTTGTATTTTAAAAAAAAATGCTTATTTGATTTTTAACACCTTGTATAACTGGCTAATTTTGAGAATTACTTTTTTGTGTGCGTGTGTGTTTTTTGGCCTAGCTTCTACTCAAGAAATATTTATGCAATATATTTGACAAGTTTCAGAAAAGTAAAGTGTTCAATGGATGATATCATTACTGGAGCTAATTCTGAAAATGAGTTACAAAAATAAACTGAACATACTATTCAAAGACTATTTGAACATGAAGTAGATCTTGAAAAGAAAAAATGTATCTTTAACAAGAAGTAAAATAAAGTTTCTAGGACATATATTTATTTCAAAGGAATTAAACTTAATTTAAAGCAATTAATGCATCAAAAATCAAAACTGTTGAAAATTTAAAAACGCAACATGTGTTGTTGAATTACAAAGTTTCATTAGCATGATAAATTTTTCAACAATTACCTTTGCATAAAATTGTTTAGGAAAAGTGATTTGAAAATCATTCTCTTCCTAGAATTAAAAAAGCTTCACAAAATGCATCAAAATTGCCTAATATAAATAAACTGAGTACTAGGGCTAGGCGATGACTGAACTTCATTATCACGATGTATTGTCCAACACATATCGATGTTTTTCAAAATATTGTTATATAATAATTTATTTATAGCTATTATAAGTTATAAATAGTATCTCTGATCAGAACGTCTTCAATTAAAAGGAAATTTCAATTTATATAATAAAAATATTCTTTTCTTTTGTATAAAAATAGTTTGAAAATAATCATGTTAAAACCCCTTTAATAAAGTGTGTCAATGCCAAGTAAATGTTTGCATGTTGCAATTTATAATAGTGTTTTTTTTTCCTTCAATATAATAGTTTTTAAAATTTTATCCTTTTTACTGCTGAATTAAAAAAAAAACCCTTCCATTTCATTCATTTTTTTAATTAAAAAAAAAAGGAAAATGACATAATAATGTTTTTAACTAGTAAGATTAAATGAATTCAAAATCTGATGTCTTGAAAAACTGATTTTGTATATGTATTACATAAATTTTTATTCTTGTTTTAATAGTATTATTGGCCGATTTAATTTAAATATGCACTAGAATTTTAACAATAGATATGTTAAAGAACTATAATTAATTCCATTTACTATTTTATAACTCAAAAAGAGATGAGAAATTCGAAATAAGTAAAACATTAAAGACAAATATTATGGAGGATAAATTTATTTACAGACAAATGATGTAATGCATTAAAAATTTTAGAAAAGGTCATGATCATATTCAAATAAAAGAAAAATGTTCCATTATATTTCATCATTAATGTAAATTCAATGAAAAAATAATCAACATTAAAATGTAATGCTGTGTTTCTGAATATTAAAATTCTAGCTTATTATCTTATTTCTAAGTATTCTATCAAAAATTTGGCATATTATAAAATTTGAAATGAAATAAAGAATTAAAATGGGTGGGGGAGAATGAAAAAAAATATTACATAATTGAAAAAAAGTGAAAAGATTGAAAAAAAAAATCACCATTAAAATATCTTCACATTAAAAACAGAAAAATAAAAATTACTTAAGCAAAATTCATTTTTTAATTATTATTCTAATATGAAACTTTATGTGGTGACTCTTTGATTAATCACATGATGATTTAGTTAATATGTAACTAAATCATCATAAGGTCCCTATAAAATCAGTGGTCTGCAATATTTACAATAGAGTAATAAAATATCTTTGGAAACTGATAAAGAATAAATCTTCAGCTAGGAAACTAATGACTAAAAGTTTTTTCCTCTTTCTTTTCGAAGGATAAATTGTAAATGAAAACTGTTAAATAATGTGCAAGTGCATTTACTATTTAGATTGTAGTTTCTTATAAATTGCGATTTGTAATAATAAAATTGAAAGTTTGCTTATAATGCAAATATTCTTTTTTAGGTATTGTGCCTCGAATTGTTAAAGTCGCACCTGCCTGTGCTATCATGGTCAGCACATATGAATATGGCAAACAGTTCTTCCATAATTACAATGCTTCAAAAGCAGCCTCTACTTTTTAGTCTTTAACCAATTTGTATTAGGCTTAGTAATTACTGCATTTCTGTTTACAAGTTTTGACTATGACTTTTTAGTAGTCAGAAACTGGCCGGGAATTCCATTTGTAACTGTTCATTTACTTCTGTTGTAAATTTGAGATGATTTTTTTTTCTTTTGGTTTTAAATTATGTCTTCATTGTAGATGACTGAATATTTGTTCATTCTAGTGCATTGTCTTTCTATGTATCTCCATGTATATATGTATGAAATGTTGAGAAATTAAAAGGTATTGAATTACAATCATGCAATAAAGTTTCTTCCTTTAATTTTCATTTGTTTTTATTTAGATTTGGTTGCTTTAAATTTGATATTCATTACATGATTTTCTTATTTTAAAAAGGATTTTATAATGTTTTACTTTATATACTTTAGAGTTTTATAACTATGCTTATTCATACTTAGTTTATTCCTGCTTGACAAATCATTGCAGCAATTTTATTTTGGAATTCATTGCATATTTAGGAATAAGAAGGACGTGACATCATAGCACAACAATAAGACGAAGCACAATTATTTTTATCATGCAATTACAAAGCTTGACAATATTTATGGTTGAAATTTACAGTTTTGTTGCTGTATCAAGATTCATTTATCATGCTAATTGTATTTTGATGTTAATATATTCACATACACATGAATAATCTATCCTTTAATAGATATTATTTGAAACTAGCTGCCTTCAATGACTATCTAGTTTGTCAACTAAAAATTTTAATTTATGTAACTTGGTCTTAATACTTTATTGTTCAAATTAATTAGGACAAATGAAAAAAATCTAATTCTTCTAAGACCTTAGCTTATAATCATTAAATACATTAAGTAGATTGATAAATCTCTATATTAGTGCAATGTATCTTCTCCTTTAGCAGAAATGATCTCTTCAATACTAGTAGAGTGCTCATGTTCTTGACTTCATCATGATGGATCCACATTTTTATTACACATCTTATCATTTGTTCTGTTGTCAAGCAATAAATCTTACCTAAACGATTTTTGAGAATGTGTCATAAGTTCTCAATAGGATTAAAGTCTGTTGAATTATCAGGCCAATCAAGCATTTTTATTTTCATCCATAAAGGTATGAACCAGTTCCGAAGTCTGACCAAGTGTCAAGTCATGTTGAAACGTTTCCATGAACAGATCAATCCTACTGCATATTTCTATGGCTATTTATAACAAAACAAAACTACTTATCTAATCCTTGGATCGACTCCACGTTTTGGCGCCACATTTTATAGCGAGTGTGTTGTGATTTTCTAATGAACAGCCCGGTTTTAAATATAATATTTTTAATCTCAAAAACACAGCTACACTACAAAATTTACAAACACACATAGACTATTAGGTTAAAGAAAATAGTATGGTAGAGGGATTCCACCATTTCCAACGAAAGCATTCGGTGTTAGCGCTAGGGTTGCGCATTTGGGAAAAAGTCGACCTCAGAATGCAGGTCTTCCGATCAACTGCTTGTCCCCTGCAAAACGTCTTAAGGGAAAAAAGAAGTGCTACAGTATAAAATTAGTATTCTTCACTTCACTTGGGTCGTTTTTCCTATTAATGAATATACCTAGTAATAGCTATGTAGAAATTATGCTGAGACCCTATTAGAGTAAACATCTTGAATATATATAGTATATAAATCATTTGTCTCAAATACTAGAGTTATTGAATTAATAATATAGATATTTTTAAAATCCATATAAATCTTTTTCTGTTTGGAAAATATTGTGTCCTATTTAATTTCATTACTTACTGACATGCTAAAAATATTACTTCATTACTTACTGACATGCTAATAATAATAAAGTTCAGTATGCTATGATTCAAATTAATCCTTTAATTTGAATTTATTGTTAAATACATTTAAAAAATTGATATAATTGAATTTTTTAATTTTAAGAGGATATAAAAATTTATGTGCTGTAATATTTTTGGAACTTTTCTCAGAAACACGCCAGAATTTCGTTTAATTTTTAATTAATTAAAATTGCTTTGAGATGTACGTTTATACCAGCTTCCAAAATATATATGTGCCTAATTTGGTTGCTCTAGGTCAAATGAGTAGACAGCCAATACACCACATTCTCATCTTTATTTTAAGTGGAGATCATGAATTATCAGAAAGGAAATGCTGATTTTCTGAAATAAATAAAATTTTGAAATGATGTTGATGAAGTGTTGATGTTTATGAAATTTAATTGACGAGCTACTATTGAATGCATTAATTTGCATAAAAACTTGACTAAATTAAAATGGATTTATATTTAAATTCCTAATTTATATATTTTCTAGTGAAAATAAAGATATTTTGATTATTTTTGGTATATCGGTATATGATATTTCTAGTAATGCTGTCTACTTTTGAATCCAAAAATCATTACATTTTACACTATAGTAAAGCAATAAATCCATTTTTGCCTGTGTCTGACTAACTGGAAGTAGTTGAATTAATCAAATAAATCAATTTGCTTCTCATAAATGCATAGTAAAATTCACAGTTCCCCTCCCTCGAAGTTTAAGCAATATGTATAGGCTTCAGTAGGCATGTTATGAAGAAATTCATAAAATTGAATTCTTAACCCAACATAAATTTGTAACAAGATTCCAAAATCAATATGTCAAAATATGAAAGCACATTTTTTGAAGAGAAATTATCTAATAAATAAGTAAACACAAATCATAATTTTATTTCTTTATTCCGGATAGATGTAAAACAATGGTATAAAGAACACAACTTTAATATTGTTACAACATATAAATTCTATACAGAAAACAAAATTTTTGTAGTATTGAAACATTTTTAACAAATGCATTAAGCAGATATTCTTCCAAATAAAACTAGATGAATAATTACTTATTTTTAAGTAAATAAATTTATTTCAATACATAATTTATACATCGTCCTTGATTTCGTATTCAAGAATTTTTGTGCAATGTGAAAACTAATACCTATACTGGGTGTTTTTATATATACTGTGAGGATAATTTTGCTTGATAACGTCTTTAAGTTTATTTGTTTTTTAACTGAAGAAATATTTCATATATAAATTAGAAGAAATTTCTCATTTATTAAATTATACAAAAAGCATCACATTAAAATTTAATTTAGAAAGTTGCTAAATATTTACTTTATTTTATTAAACAATTATTTCATTTTGAAGAATTAAATGAGATTTTTTTTTAATTCAATGGCTTTTGTTCAATTGTGATAAATGCAATTATATTTCTCTGTTAAATGCAAAAATAATATCTATAAGATCTTAATTATGATTTTTAAAACTTTTTATAAATATAATATTCCTTTATTAGAAAAAACTTGTACTCTGAGCAATATTTTTCGAAATTAGAAAGAAAGAAACCTATAATTAATCACTCAGGAATTTTCTTTGACAGAACATTATACATTTCACCAAGCAAAAGCATATGATATTCAGCTTTTTAATTTGATTCTTACAATCATACCATATTCACTGTTTATTTAAGAACAATTCATATTTTTAAAATCAGAACAATTATGCATGGCGGCATAAAACTAATACTTACAGACTAAAATTCATGACTAGATTAAAATGTTAAATCCATCTTAAAATAACATTTGTATAATATAAATAAGCATCTGCTATGAGTATATTTACAAAGCAGCATAAATAAATAAATATAAACTTTACCATTGAGCATCACAATACACAATATGCATATTTAACATTAAATCAGGGTGTTGGCAAAAGAAAATAGATATTCAAATAAAAAGAAAGAATCAATATTCAAATAAAAAAAAATATTTTTTTACACAATTACAATTTTAATAGTCTACAGTTTATTAATTCATAAGTTTTGCTGTATAAATAAAATATCTTTTAAAAAGGAAGTACTTATATGCATATTAAAATCAAGGTGAGTCATTATGCTTTTATTATTACTTTCAAAGTTATAACAAAATTTAAAACATAACTTTTAAATTTGTTTCCATTACTTAAAATTTTCTAATCCTAGATGTATAACCATTTCTACCACAAAACATATGTCAAGAAATAAAATCCTACTAATATTATTATGACTAGCATTTTTACACTTTAACAAGTTTTTAATATTTGTAATCTTTATCAAGAATGAGGGTGGAAGCTTTTCTCATGTACTACATATCTCTTGTTGATAATAAAAAAATACATATTAACCTTTTCAAAACAGAACTTCTGCTTTCAGCAGGAGGAGAATGGTGCACGAGCGTAAGTGAAAGATAATTCACAAGCTAACGTCATTGTCTCTTTGATGTTATGTCTGATATTTTCAAAGAGATGATTCAAAAGGTAAGAATCAAGCAAATGCACACAGGCTGCTTACAGAGAGAGGATTATTATTAGGACTAGGCATCCCATATAAATTTTGTTTAAATCAATTTCACGAAGTCTTTTTTATTATTATTATTCTATGAAATTGATAAAAGTAAGAAGGATGTAGAAGATAATGAATTCTTTTTGTCAGTGATTTAGGTTTCTCAATTATAATAATTACAAACATCCAAACCATTCTCATGTAAGAAAAATGATGCCACTACTTATGGATTAGTAGAATGGCCTAATTCACCAGCAAAATCAATTATATATTATATACTTATACCATCATATACTTTTACAGAAATGACATTTTAATTGTAATTGTAACAAATATTGTTTCATAGGTATGCACAATACAAAACTAAAAGAGATAAAATGTAAAGTTTTGCTTTCTTCATAGTCAATTAGCGAACTTAATATTAATCAAATATTTAAAACCCGACATAATTTTAGTTAATTGCTACAAAACAACATGACAGCAAAATATATGAGGTTAAGTGACTTGTTATGAAAAAGATGCAATTTTCTGTTATTCCAGTATCTGTTCCAGTAACCATAAATAAATTCCAAGCAGTTCCTTAGGATGTTTTTATCCAGACTACAAAGATGATGGTGTTTCATTATATTAATTAGTAATTAATTTTTCAAACTTTTTCATTTTTTTTATTTCTGCAATTTTGATTGAAATAAAATCTTACCTCTCAAAAACAGAAAATATAAAGCATTAGTGGAGAGCCTCTAGTATTTAGCAGTCTTCATTTTAGCTTACCTACACATAATTATGTTACTCTGTTACAGCTTTATAATTCATGACTTTATCTTTAATAAAAATGCTGGAACAAACTCGAAACTTTGAAAATTATATTTCAAACTAATTATATTATTTGTGAAAAATAAACAAAAGTTTAAAAAATATGAATAAGAGCATTTCAACTGATGATTTAAAAGTAAGAGACAAACATATTAAAATATACAAATAATCATGCAACCAAATTTAAATTTAAAACATATACTTCATTCACTAATTATTATGCAAACAAAAATAAAATTTGTTCAGTAAAATAACAATTTTACTACATAGATTTTATTGTATTTTACATGTAGTAAAAATTTAACTAAATTCCAACAAAGATCTCCTTTTAAAGGTCATTTTAATATGCAATCCAGATTTTCTTTTAAAATGAACCAAACTGTTATTTATAAGCAATATGGTACTTCAAAAATCCACAAAACTTATTTTGGAAAAGATGAAACATTTTTTCCAAAATACCTTAACATTTAAAAAATGCACTACTGCAAACATAAACTATACAGATGTAAATACCTAATGTTTAAATATCGTATATAGACTTTTTTATCATCCATTCTAAATAATAAATCAATATCCTTATTGACATGAAAAACAAGCAATGACTAGCAATCTCACGACATCCTGATAACTATTTCAACATTTCATGCAAATTATAAACATAAATAATACGAAAAAGTAAAATTCATTGACTGACAACAAATAATCTTGTAGTAATTAAAAATATCACGGTGAAAATATTTCACATTTGGAAGCAAAAACTACCATTTCATAATTTACACATAATTAAAATTCATATAAAACTAAAAAAATTACATCAATCAGAAAATAGCAAACTGTAACTTTTGAGACATGTCTCTGAAGTAAATTCAAAAATAAAAATAAGATTATCATAGCTTTACTTATTAAATTTTTAACAAGTAATTCACATACTGTAGAAATAATCCTATTAAGTATGATCTTAAAGAGCAATTCACATAAGAGTGATTTCACTCATTTTATAGGCATTACAAGAGTCAGCAACAATGATCATTTTAACACAATGCATTTTCAGAGATGCAATTTAAACATCTTATTTTTTAAGTAAAAACCATAACATGGTGAGAATTTCTCATATTCAACAGCATTTTTTAATCTTTTACAGAAAAAGACTGACAATCATTCGAGTTTTAACAAATTTCAGGCCAACAGATTTCTATGAACAATCGTTTTCTAATAGGAATTCCATTAAATTTAAGAAAATAACTGAAGCTAACTCGAAATTGTACTTTTCATAGAAAAGAATTAGTTACAAACCAGAGATTCAGAAATTTTTACAGCAATGCAAGATTATACTACAGAGTTTAAGTTCAACAAAAATATTTGTATGATTCTCCTTATTTTAATATATACATATATAATAATAATAATTATTATTATTTTATAATATCACTTTACAATTTATTCATTTCTAATATTATATACATAGTTCAAATATACATAACAAAATAGTATGACATACAAGTTTAGGTCTTTTGCTATAAAAGTTTGTCAATCCCTGAAATGGTAATAACTCTTTAAAATACACAGATCCAAAAGGAATGGAAATAAAATTCGAAACCAACACCCTGAAATGAGCAATCAAAAATAGATTTTCTTACTTATGTAAATAGTAACAGCATTTCTCTCTAAATTGCAATCTGTTAAGTTCCAAAAGTACTTGTGCATGTATGTAACAGTCTCTCTACCCTTCCTGATGAAAGAAAAATAGTCACTCACTAACTCATCAAAATTGGACGGAATGCAAAAATATGGCTCACTCAGTCGTTGCTTTCAGGAATAACAGAATCACCAACAATTAAAGAGTGTATAATGCCTTCTCTTTTGTTGCCACTACTCATGGCTTTAATGTATGCATTATAGGAACCCAAGGCAAAGTGTGTTTCTGTCCCATCTTCTACAAATTCACCCTGAAAATAACAAATATTAAAATGAAAAGAAGAGTTACAAATGTCATTAACTCTATCACCTGACATAAATTATTAAACCATAATTAATACTTAGCCCTAAAAAAATGGGACATTTTAAATTTATTAATTACTAGCCATTACCTGTGACTTCGTTCGCATGGAAATTTTGATGTGTATGTATGAGAACTGACGGTCTGATCAAAATGTAAAATGTTATCAAACCGTATCATTATAGTGTTGATAAAAAAAAGTTATTAAGTTATAGTTATAAATATAGTTAAAGTTATAAAGTCTGATATGATATAATCAAGAAACTTATAACTGATTGAGAAAGGTCTACGGGAAAATTTCAACACTTATTTTTATTCTAATATCATAATGTATACAACATTAAGCACTGAGATTTGTTGATCGTCATTGTAAAAGCCAATTTTAAAGCAAATTGCAACCTCTTGAAACAAAATGGCAAGTTGTTTGGAATAACAGGTATACGGTTAATTAAAACGCTGCCTCCTTTAGCAGCTCCTGTAATAATGGTAGCTTTTATAACATTACTGCCAAACTCTCATACGAAGCCTTCCTCCAGCCTAAACACGATATCTTCTTACAAAGCGTCCTTGTATGTATCCCACAACTGGAGGAGCTTTGGCAGTCTGCAAGAGCTCACAAAAATTGCAAACAGGTCTTCTAACTACTTTCATAACCCGAGCTTTATTACTCCTCTTCGAAAGATTAGATTTGCGTTTTCTGGGCATTTCAAAAAAGTATCAAATAATAACAAACAAACAAAATTTAAACTAACCTAAAAAAACGATACTTAAAGCTATAAATAAATTTATTAAAAATATATAATAAAACAAAATAGAAAATTAAGTCCGTATTTCTCTAAAATCAAGTCAAGTCTATTTTATTTATTATCGAGTTTAAGATAGCTACAACAGTATAATACACATAATTTTTTAACTTTGAATTTAAATGAAAATACAATTGTCAACAATCAGAACACGCTGTGCATGTGTAAATTTTCAACGGCAGTTGGTGTAACGCAAATGCGTGAATTTTCTACGTCAGTTAGGGTAATGCAATGCAGATTAGAAATTTTTTATTTCCTTTATTCTGTTTTATTTTAATTTAAAAGCACTTCAGAATGAATCCGAAAGATCGATTAATTAACAATCTTTAATTTTAAATGTTTCAAACTCTAAGAAAATGAACATAATCATTTGAAATAATCAATCGAAAATATCTCAAGCCTTGCCTCTTCAGCATGGGAAAGAAAAACAACTGAAGCCCTACTCATTTGGCGGTGAGGAAACAAAGACTTTTGGCGGGAAAGTTAGTTTTCAATTAATAAAAATTAACCACTCAATTAACTGGAACAAATAGTAGCCTATGTCTTATCCCAGACTATAATCTATCTCTGTGCTAAATTTCATCCAATTCCGTTCAGTCGTTCTGGTGTGATTGATTGACTAACAAACAAACATCCATCAAAACTTTCACATTTATATAGTATAGATGCACCAAATTGGAATCACATAATAGAATATAATAGTATTAAAATTTCTCACTTTTTTCTTTCACTTTTCACATTTAAAAATAAGAAAAGATTTTTGATTAAAAAGATTTCATTAAAATTTTTTAAATAATTAATTTTGTCTATTTAAACATTCTTTTAATTATTATCAGTTCATATTTCTTTTGTCGAATTACTTTTTAAACTTGGGATAAAATTTTTTAAAAAAAAAGAAGGATTTTTTAATTGAAAAAGAGGAAAAAATGTAATAAATTAGGCTCTATATTGATAAAAAGACAGATTGATGCCCTGCGAATAAATTATGGCAACTATATTGAGATGAACTGCAAATTTTTTAAAAATATACAATATCCTACATTTAAAACTTTCATGCCATATTGGCATGTGAATATCCAACTAACAAAAAACAGAATAAATTTGTGTCATACCTAAGTATTATTAGAACTGAGTTTTGAACAGGCAAACCTGAAACTAAATCTTAAAAATAAAAGTTTTGAAAAGCTTTTCATTTCTTTGAAAATTTTAAGTACCATATCCAGCATTGTTCCCCCTCTCTTAGTGAAAATTATTATTTGGTGAGATTAGTTCAACAAAATATAATTTTTAGGTGGAGGAGACATTCAAAAACATGGCAAAAGAAATTACAATCATTGCAAATTTATGACTTAAAGTTAAAATCTCATCACTCTAGATTTTACATGATCGATTAATGTAATTACTATTGCAAATAATTATAATTCAATATAGTACAATAAAATCCCTTTAATAGATTGTTCGATGGTTGGATGCAAACTAATGCATTAAAGAGAATGATGCTCGAATGTGCAACATAATATAAAGAGGCTTCACAGTAAGTTTTTTAGATCAACTTCACTCATGTTTGATATATCACTTTCATGAATCAAATTCATTCTGCTGTATTCTTGTCTTCCATTGACTGCATATACTTTGTTAATATAAATTACACAATTACAAGAGCAACACTTGAGTTACCATTCTGCTACACAATTAGAATAATTGCCAGATGACAACAAATATTTTAAGAAGATTCTCTAAGTATGCGTACTTATAGATATATATATACATTGAGAATTTTCAAAGGAATCTTAAACTGATCCGTGGGCTTCAATCCTGAAATAAAGACATTACTGCCATGTCACCAGAATCAGAAAAGTAAAGAAACAGTTTTTCCTTATACATGATTGAATTTTAAAAGTTTATACAACTGATAAAAAGATTTTTTTTTCCCAATATGAAATATATAGAATTTCTGAGTATAAATTTTATTTATTTTAAATACAGGTAATTATAATTGCACTTCAAAAGTAGCAAGTAAGA
The DNA here is from genome assembly GCA_026543865.1 of Argiope aurantia. NCBI lineage: Eukaryota > Metazoa > Arthropoda > Arachnida > Araneae > Araneidae > Argiope > Argiope aurantia. Next base: position 124,439 of record JAPMOR010074694.1, read on the forward strand.
AATAAAAGTTCCAACATAATTTCAAATAATTGCAATTGTTAAAGTGATGCAAATACATATTTTCAAACAGTTTTATTTAGAAAAGTGGCGAGGCAGTTTTGAAAATATTAATTGTTTACTACATTATTTCACAAAATAATACAGCCTTTTGCTTTCAAAACATTTTAAAAATGTAATTACTATATTAGTTTGCTTTTTTGGTTGTGCAAACATGGGTGGAGTGTGTCAGGGAGAGGGTGGGGGGCTTAAATGAAAGATTATATAAACACTTTTCTTTGCTAATAAATTAAGGCTGAATGTAATAAAAAATATTTTGATGTAGATGGTGGTATTAACTTTCCTATACTAGATTAGAATTGAAGAATCAATATTAATAAGTAATAGACAATAACTGCAACTAGGAAGAGAAATGGTACATAGGAAGTACAGAATCTCTACGCTGTTCAGCATTTTAATAAAATTTTCCTAAAATCTTAAGCAGTGGGTCTTGCAGGGTTTTCTGACCCAAAAGCAAGCCACACTTGCATTTATATTTAAAGAAAATAAATGATATATCTCAGTATGCATAACATCTAGGCTATCAAAGCTCGAAGATGTTCAACATTTTTCATTATATCCATATAAACGAAAGGATTTTCAAAAATGGGTCAATGAGAGAAAAGTGAAACAGATTTAATTAGCTTTGCCAACAAGAAGCATTTATTTCCTTTTCTTATTTTGTAGCCGGAATGCTTTGGTCTAAAAATTAACATGAATATTTTTACTTTCTGCATAAGACAAGTGAACAATTGCTTGATAGTCTGACTTCTTAGTCAAACAAACTTTTCATCCTTTATAATTATATTTAGTTATTTTTTTTTCATGAAAGAAATTGATTAGCAAAGTTTTTTTTTTCTTCCAGTATGTAAAGCAGGGCTCAAACCATTAAATTTAGTTAAGACAGTTCTCAAAAGGCAACTTTGTTTATATGTAATCAATCTATTATGTCATTTTAAGAAAGCTGTACATTTCTTTCCTGAATGCAACGATTTTTTAAAAAAGTTTTCCATAATATAAGATGCCTTTCTATCAATAAAAAATTAATAGGAAAATGATTTTTGAATACAGAACATTAATGTTCAAAATTTGGTTAAATGTCACTACAATGCATTTGCTCTGATTATACTTCAATTATAATATAACTTGCAAAAATTTCATCAAATGATTTGCCATCTTGGATAGTAGCAGAAACTAAGCTTCATTTGAGAAATATTCAATATTCAAAACTGCACTTGAAATTTTCAGAATTGTCACATCCAGCAAATGATCAATTAAAAAAAAATTATTTGGCAAGCTTATCATACATCTTAAATCTAAACAAAACTAAATTTGAAAAATAAATAAATAAAAATGGAATATAATCACCTCCATTTTAACGTACAAAATAAAATTTTAATTTATGCAAAGAAAATTACAAACAGTTTTTGTTTTTACATAATTTTAACAAAATTCTCTTTTATCAGAAATATTTTAAATGCACATAAATGAAAGAGGAAGCTATTGCTAAAAATTCAATTTATTAGAATTAATTTAATTTTAAAAACATTTTGGATTTTTAAATCCTTCAAAAAAAAAAAAAAGAATTATTTTGCTGAAGATTTGTCACTTTTATTTAATGCAACTGAAAATCAAACTTTTAAAAAACATGGGATGCTATTAGCAAGACAAAAAAATTATCATAAAATTTAACAAGAATTAATTTAAAAATATATAATTTGAATATTATTCCTTTGAATATATTTTCTAAAAAAATGTAGGATAAATGCTAAAGCAATATATGAATCAAGAATATAAAAGATTTTTTTTTCACACACCATTATAATTATATCAAATGAAAAAAAAAAGTAAATCAAGTTCATACCGTAGTTTCCATTTTTTCTCCATTGACCCAAACATCAAGAGTATCTTTTTCTGGAAAATACAATATTTGTTTAAGTATACAATAACAATACCAAATATTCATATTTTAAGATAAATATTACAAAATGATTACAAATATTTTAACATGCTAGTATGCCCTTAGCAGCTAAAGTTTTGGGCAAATAAAATACATCAAGAATCTGAAAACAAAGTTAGTGCCTTTAAAATCAGAGAAAATATTTATTAAAGCCAATCAAACATCAAATGCATAGTTAATGCCAATTGCAATATAACTAGAGGCATAAATGCGTTTAGTGACCAGCTCGTTCGATAACATTAATGGCTGTTAAAATTTGCAATTAAATATTCTATATAGTTTGCTTTTGATGGCTTCCTCAGAAAAGCATTCTTAAATTTCTAATTTGGTAGATATATAGCAAGCACCACTTTAAAAATCTTATACCAGTCTGTTCATTGTGCAATACATCTTATTTTGCTGTCATTTCAACTAAAATGTGTACTTTAATTTGAAAAAAGATAATGTTTAAACTTCAACTAATATCAAAATGTTTTTGATGAAATTAAAAATTTTTATTCAGAATATAAGAGAAAAAGTAGAACCATTCAGCAATTAAATTTTATGTGCAGTAAAGAATATTTCTCATAATTTGCATAACTCAGAGGACAGCTCAATCAGCACACTAAAATAAGAAAACAATTTTTAAGGGATAAGAAATATATTTTTATACATCCAATTATATTGCATTTAAAAATAGTAATGTTAATAAAAACATTTATAATGCCCAAATTAATATTATAGGAAAGAAACAATTTTTATTAATTAAAAATTATGCAAAATTAGCATTTATACAACAATTCCTTTAAAAGAGCTATTAGCAAAAAATTGAATAATGATGTTTAATTTTGCTTCATTTTTAAAATAATTAAATTTTTTACCTTGAACTACACAACCTAATTTTCAGTATGCTTATGTCACATTTCATTGATTTAGGAAACAGCCCTTCTTTCAGAATATTAGTTGATTAACATACACTGACATTTTTATTATTAGTATGGATTAAAAAAATTCAATAAAGAATTAAACATGCTAAAATCTGAGGAATTTTCAAATTTAATAAAAAAGATTAAGTGTTCTTCTTGGTTTTATAACCAAAAAAAAAAAGTGCATCTATAAAATTACTTTATCATTCATTTAAAAAAGTAAGGCACCAAAAAATTCACCATAAGAATTAACAATTATAATAACTGACGCCTTTTGATTTAAAGAAATCATAACATGGAAATTTTTTTAAAAATTATGGCAGCAAAAGTGAGTTTATTGCTTTGAATCTGAACATAAAGAAAGCAAATTTGTCCACTTGAGGCATAGAATTCAAAAACGAAAAGGCATGAGTCAGGTATAAAATAAAACTTTAAATAATGTTTAAATACATTCAAGAAAGATTAAAATACATAATGTGACAAGTGGAAAAATACAGAAAAATTAAATACCTAAAACTATTCGAGTTGGTTCATTATCAACATCAACAATCCAAGTCTTTAAAATCTTTGATTGATTTTCTTTGAATTTTTTATACTGTTTTCCACTTACAATTAGGGAATACTCAAAGGACAATCCTTTGGCAGGATAGATAACAATAGAGCAATTGTTATTTCCAATTTTGAAATTTTCATGTCCAACTAATTTGAAAAGCCAGTCACGTTTAACAATTTCCTGTTAAAAAAATAAATTGTAAACAATGGTAACATTTTTAATTCATTTAAAAACTTAAATAAACGAAATGAAGAAAAATATATGCAAAGAAGTCACATTTCAATGCTAAGGTGTGTTAATAAAATTTTATTATTTTTTAAGAAAAAACTTTTATTATTATGATGAAAGACAATTTGCTAATACTCTCAAACACAATAATCTGGAAACTAAGATTGCACATTAGCAATGATGAGTAAGAAATTCTGCAATTACTAAAAACTATAGAGTCAGTATTTGCAACAGTAGTTAGGATTTTCAAAACTATATCTGTTTATTTGATATGAAATAACTGAACACCTTTTTGCACTACAAAGGAAGAAGTTTCTTGATGTTTGCTGTTTTTTACAATCCAATCTATTAATTAATACAAACTTGCACACATGGTTATTTGAAATGCATTAGTACTGAAATCATAGAAAAAAAAATATCCTTACACTATAATACTTCATAAATAGTTAAGAAATATAACAGATGCTTTAGTTAACAGGATAATATTTTAAACAGCACTAGCATATATTTTAAAAAAAACATAATATGGATCAAATTTACGAAAATAAGAACAATTTTAGCAAAATAAGGAAAACAAATAAATATATATAATTAAAATAAAAGACTTGAAACTTAAGTATTTCAACATCGCAGATTAATTAATTCATTAATGCCTACATCTTAAAATCTTAGATAAGTAGAAACAAAAATTGATAATTTTTTCCATCAGTTCGACAGCAGTCTTTTTCAGCAAAAGTAGCAAATAATTTCATGATTTGAGAATATGACACAGCAAGAAATACCTCCACATATTGTTGTGACTACCTAACTGAATAGTGCATTCTGTGCCAACATTCAAGCTTGGAGAATATTGTTACAAAGTTAATGATAAAATCAGTTTTAAAAGGTGGTAAAAAGAATTTAAATTTTTGTGCATGGAAAATATAAGATTTTTTTTTTTTTTCCTTATCTATACTTATATAAAGCTCAATGTGTGTGTGTGCGTATGTTGGCGCTCTATAGAAAAGACCATTTGATCTACAGCTACCAAATTTGGTAGGTGTATACCTTGGAGGTCGGAAATGTGCACCTGGGATCCCTTTTTTTGAAATTTTAATTATTAATCAAAAACTAACTTTCCCATCAAAAAAATCTTCATTTCCCCACCGTCAAATGAATAAGGCTTCAGCATTTTTTTCCCACGCTAATGAGGCTTAGGCTTAACATTTTTCGGCCGATTATTTCAATTTTTTCTGTTTATTTTCTTAATGTTTGATGCATTTAAAATTAAACGTTGTTAATTAATCAATCTTTCAGATTCATTCTGAAGTACTTTTGAGTTAAAATAAAACAGAATAAAGGAAATTAAAAATTTCTAATCTGCATAGCGTTACCACAACTGGCATAGAAAAATTCATGCATTTGCGTTACCGTAACTGGCATAGAAAAATTCAGGCACTTGCGTTACATCTATTTTCAACGGAAGCGGACTAGATTTAAATTTTTTTTTAGGTTAGTTGTATGCTTTTGTAATTAAATTGTATTTATGTCAGTTTTAAGTTCATCGTTTTTTAAGTAATTTTTTTTACCTGTTTCGACCGATTATTTTAAACGATTCTGTTTATTTTCTTAATGTTTGATGCATTTAAAATTAAACATTGTTAATTAATTAATAGACCTGCTTATGATGAATCTGAAAAAAATTTGTTGACAAATTCTTGAGATATTACATAAATTAAGAAAGATATTCTTTAGTGCCCATAAGGTTTAAATGCCCAGTGACTCTGTTTTCAGTAATCATATTACAAAAAAAATGCTTTATTTTAGTAAAAAAATATTATTAGATTAAATGCAGATTAATCATTTCCACTTTAATTTAAAGCATAAATTCTATGGGAGCTAACAGAAAATTAGAGAGATAAAGATTACGTTATGACTGAAGGCCTTTATAATATTATAAGTGAATTGAAATTTGAAGTTTTAAAATATTTTAATGAAGAAGCTATTAAAGTAGAAATTACATAATATATTTAATTATTAAAATTTTAATGAGCATTAAGATTGGCGAACCGGCTGGTCGCCAAAGGCAGCTAGTATTATATAAGAAAAAATATTTTTTGAAACAACAGCAGCATATTTGAAAAGGATATTAAAAACTCAAAGTTAACTCAATTTTCAATGAAATATTTTTATTGTAATATTTGTTTTAAAGCTAAAGTTTAATATTTTATTCTTTGTTTAATTTAAAAATAACACAAAACAAATACAAAAATCATTATAAAATATTTTAAAGCAAAATTACTTTTCCATCCACTCTAACTATCCGTCTTCCTGATGTTGTTCCATGTTCAAACTCAATCAAATGCTTTTTGCCATTCAAGGTAATATCCCACACACCAACTATCTGGGACATGCTAACAAAATTATTGTTGTATACTGAAAGATGAAAATAAATAAATAAATAAAAATGCGATTGTGTGCAAGAGAGAATTAATTATTCAATAATATTATAAGATAATTTTTTATTCAAATATGTACTTAATTTTTTCATCAAAACAATCATCAAATATTATTCAGACTACACATTAATTCATCAATATTCACAAAAACTTTTATGATATATTCACGTACATTTCTTTAGCTCTTATCTAAAAGCATCAAATTTATTAATTCTTAAATATCAATTAAACATTTTATATTCTCTGATTAAGATTGCTATCTCTTAATAACTTCATTATTAATAATAATAATAAAAGAACCTTAACAAGGTGTTTTGACAGTTTGACATAGTTTTAACAGTTATAACAATTATAAAGTAGATATTATTAATTTGGGATCAGATGTTCACTTTTGTATTTTTTTATCAAACATTCAGATGTATGCTTTTTGACCTCAAAACATAATAAAATGTTTTGTGTTGAATTATTAATTAATCAAATTAATTGATGTTCTCTAATAAGATAAATGAATTTGTTTTATTAAATCAATCTCAATTTTAACAACATTTTAATAAACCAAAATTAGAAAAATCCTACCAGAAGGAGTGGTCACCCCAATAAAGTCCCCCTCAGACAACTTAAAATTGTGGGCTTTGGGTAAGGCCGTAAATACCTTACATGATAACAATAAATAATAATTATAAAATAAAGATATTTGACATGAATCAATCATTTTTACTGAATCTATCATTCAGGAATGTATTTTCAAGTAGTAAAAAGACACAGTTTTTACTGCTTGATTTAAAACCAAAATTTGATATGGAAGTTCAACTGTGGTCACAATATAAAAAATTGAATCTCATTGCTTTAAATTTTGGCATTTATATTTAAGTGACAGCACAAACTGACAAACAGTCAATCTCTTGACATATCTGGTTCAAAATTTGATAAGAATGAACATTTAAGACACTAAACCTGTGCATCAAATTTTATCTACCAAGATTTTGTGTTTATTGAGTTCACTTGCACTTGATAACCAACTAACCAGACTTACTGTGAATATATTTTGTTCAAAATTTGACAGAAATCTAAAATTTGATTATAAGTCAAAATACCAGATTTCACCCATCTAGCTCAAATATTCTTCAGTCATTGTTTTCACAGATAAAATGCTTTTTTTTTCTTTAATTCAGGGAGTTCTGAAATGAAGAGACTCTCCATAATCTTGAGTACGAATTTTTTGATGATTATATTACTTTCTCCATACTTTGTATACAAGAAAGTAAAAATGGTCCTTTAAAAAGTTAACATAATAAATACATATGTTCACATAAAAATTATAATCATTTATATCTCAACAGTTCAAAAATAAAATAAAGACAGATTTTGAATATATATATATATACAAAGATACATGAAGAAACATCTTTAAAAAAGAATTATCATTACTAATCATAATCACACACATACTATTTTATATGATTATATAGATATCTCCAAAAAAATCTTTATTGAAAACTTTATTTAATTTTAATTGAGAATTTTTATAAGGAGTATGAAAATATTATGGCAAACAATATATAAGTAATATGCAAACAACATATAGCTGTTAAAAATTTATAAAAATTCCAACACATTTCATTAGCCAAACCAAAAACAATTACAAAACCAATAATGGTTTTGCTAGTTTTTAAACAAGATCAAAATTTAATTCATCATTAATAAACATATAAGTACATACAAAGTTACATACATTGTATAAATAAAATATTTAATATTTTGGGAAAATTTCAGCAAGTATGACAATTTCAGAATTCATCAAAGTTGCAATTTGAGACAATTCTATAAATTTCTAATTTATAAATTTGACATAAGAACAAATTCTAAATATATATGCAATAAAATCATTTGTAAAAAAAAATTTGTAATTATTAATTTTATAATTATGAAACAGAAGAAAATAAATAGAAATATTTCAAATGCCCATTTTAAATTGAAAATTCATTTATGGTTTTGGCGAGAAAATGTAGCCTAAATCTTATCATACCTATTTCAGTAAAAGAAAATGGTAATAATTCTCACTAAAACAAAAGATCAACAACAAAAAAATGCAAATATCAATTTTATCGATTTATTACCTTTTAATTACAAAAAAATCATAGGTATTAAAAAAGATCAAAATTATTAAAAATGATGATTAGACATCAACCAAATGAAGTAATCTGTTATTGGAAAAAAATAAATAAAAAAAGCGTTCAAGCAGAATAGTTGTCATGGTCACGATGACATTAGGAAACAAAAATACTAATATAGGATTTAGAATATTAAAAAAAAAAAAAAAAACTACTCACAATATCAACTGAAGAATTTCAATGTATTATCTAAATATAGCAAGTATATCTAATCATACCTTATAAACTTACAACCTTAAAATATTAAATAAAAATTTTAATAACTTGGAAACTTGGCTTTGTTTACAGCAGCAAGCTATATGCTGCCAGATGCCATTCTTTTTGTTTTAATACCACAAATTAAAGAATTTTGTTCATAAAATTAAATGTTTTTTCAATATAGCTAACAATTAGTTTGATTTTTTTCACCAGTAGGACATAAAAAATTTTAAAAGATAAAGATAATTTGATATATTAACGGCATTCATAATCAACTGCTATAGTGTTTACACTTTAAAATATTCATTACTTCATTGCACACTATGAGAAAATAAAGGCATTTTCTGAAAAGTATTATTTATTTATTTATTTTTTCGCCTTGCTGCACGACCATGTCACACTGAAATATTTTATTTCGAGTTTTTGATATTTTGTTTTCATCGAAGGCAAAAGCGGCGACACTAGGAGGGAAATTGTCCCTTGTCGGTGACTTGTCCTCTCCTCCAAACCCCGTCGTTGAAAAATTAAGAGTTAAGTCTGCACAAATCTTCACGGGAGGAGGCATAGGGAGGGGAGGCATAGAGAACTGGATATAAAAAGACCAAGATAATTTAAATTTTACCTTACGATTATTATATAGTATAGTCGAAGTAAACAAATTTTGCTTAAATTTAGAGATCTAGTTAATAAAAGAGAAAGCTGCAGAATGTTGGGACATCTGATTTTGTTATTATTCACTCAGTGTACTTACACTAGGCATAGTTTAATTTAATTATATTAATGTCTCGTTTTAAAGCAACACTATGACTGTTTCGGGTTTTGTAATTTTTAACTATGTTGAGATGACGAGGACAGCGTCCTAAGCTGGAACTTCCTCTCCAAACTTCCTCATCACGCCGATTGGAGAATATTTGGCCCCGGCGGATTTAACGTGCAGCAAACTTATTTATGCGGTGGTTTTTCGGGGATGCTGTATCTCAAACCTGGAGTCCTTCGGTCCCGAAGCCAAGTCCTCTTCATTAGGCCACTGTGGCTTCACTCACAAATCACCAACATGGCGATAAGTGAATCAGTGGCAGATTTTATTAGGGTCAGAGTTTTTTGATCATCAAGTGCGAAATCAATACATGAAGATTCGTATGAACTGTTACCTTTGTGGTGACGCTTTATAAGCCAGATAACAGGTACGAGAGATGAGGAATTTCTTTTGTCTTGTGGTCATGTTACTCGGCTACGAACCAGAAAGTTGCGAGTTCGATCCTCGTCAATCGCCAATAGCAACACCTTCATCGACTGCTTTCATTCCTTATCATTGAAACTGATAGGTTAAATGAGAGCGTCAATATTATATAAAAGTGGAATGTTATGATAATCTGAAAATGCATAAGTGGCTATCGATTTTCTTTCACCAATGCAAATTTTGAGAACTTAAAAAAAAAAGACATTTTATCTAAAAAATTGTTGTCTTTGCAGCTATAATCTTTCAATATTTTCAAATTTATTATATTTTATTTCGTTTTAAATCCTTACCTGCTTCGTGGTTAATGTCAATCTAGTAAAAACATGAATATATGAAGTCATCACTATTTTGCAATGTGGGCTTACAAAACTTATCAGAAAAATGGAGAAAAAGTTATTATATTTAAAGATAATGTATAATATGGTAAAAAGGCTGAATTGTTAAAACCTTTTTTCCTTTTCCTAATAATTCCTCCTTAATAATTTTGGAATTTTAATTAAAATTATTTTGTTCTGAAAAATTAAATTAGCAGTAAAGGAATTAATATAACTCAGTATTGATTACTCTAATTTCTTTGGAGGTTTCCTTCGTTGTCTATAACGAATAATTATATTTTAATGATGTTCTCAGTTTTAGGAGATGAATTTGCTTTTTTTCACGGACTTCTTTCATCTTCAGATTAGGATTTTGCAGTCCTCTGAGGTTTTTGGACTAGTCAAGTTGGAAAGTCTATCTCGATAGTTGTTTACTTCTCTGACATCATTTCTGACGTATAAAGCCGTTGAATAGACTGAATAGTATTTCGACATTTTTAACAAAAGGCCAATAGAGTGACTTTTAGTTATCAGATCCGATTATCACTACAGCACCAGTGTTAATGGCTAGTTAAGTTTTTTTTTTTTTTTTGAAATATATGTTGCTTTAGTTATTTTAGGTGTTCTAACCAAAAACTTTGTCTTAAATCTTCAAATGCTCTTCGTGACGCTATTTGTATAGATCGTAAAAGATAGTTTGTGTTTTTTACGAATATCTATCTGATCTCTTGTGTCAACGTCAGGTGCTCTTTTTTTTTCTTTTCAATCATATTTTGTGTATTTCTTTTCAATCATATCAAATCCTGCAAGCATTGGGATAAATTTGTCAATAGACGAAAATTGAGCAACTCCAAATAGTAGTAAAATAGTTTCAACTCCAAATAGTAGTAAAGTATTTGATTCTTCATATTTCAAAGAACCTAATAATTATTGCAAAACTTGCTTGGTTATGCCAATAAGCCTTTTCCTCCAGTCGTTCCATCAAGAAAATGCCGGGAAGTACGATTTTCTATGATATATTTGTATATATGGTTTCCTTTTCAAAATTTTTTCCAGTCAGTTTTTGCAAGTGCATTTGAAGTTCCAGCAAAGCTTCAACAGTTGTTTTAATAAATATTCAGCTATCGTCATAGGTGAACTATGAAACTTCTTAAGATCTACAAGAAAGCCAGAGCTCAATAAGGTTGTTAGTTCGAGATGAATGGCTGGAAATTCTGCACAAGTGTGTATAACTATCCATCATTTATACCCCACTTTTTTTTCTTGTACCCTAGAAGATTTAATTTAAATAAAAATATTAGAAAATCTTCGGTATATCTGATGCATTGATGCACATTTAATATTTCTTTTTTCTTTTTAATGTCTAATATTATTCTCATTGAATGCCCATTAATACTTGCTTTATTAGTACAAAATACTAAAAAGAATATTTTGATGTACTCACGTTATTGTCTGGAATTCAGAATATGAAACAACATCGTGAAGATACGGTACAGTAATTTATGCTAATAAGGTATACTACCAGCATTCTTTAAATCTTTGCATTTCTAAACTATGAAATTATAAACAATGATCAATCCATATGCTATCAATAGGTAATAAAACTGTTAGACGAAAATTCATTTTATAATTTCTGTGAAATGTTTGGGTTTTAACTCGAATTATTCCTTTTTATTCGACAGTTGAATTGAGAGATTGAATACAATGCCTTTTGAAAATTCCACCGAGTATCAATATGAATATTGGAAAGTACGAGTATCAGTTCCAATGGCGAAACTTCGTGTTTAAGCCAATTCTCTTTTGAATGATGCAGTCCTTGAGAACCGTCTTAATCTTAATCTCAAATTCGAAATCTAAAGTTCAATCTAATAAAAGTTACCTTAATATATGAAAAACATAATTTTTTTTATTTATTTTAAAAGTATTAGTGGCAAATTTAGTATAAATATTCAAGCGGAATTTTAACTAAATTCGTAGACTAGATCACAATTAAACATGTTTTAGTATGCTGATAATAATAAGCCATTTTATTTATTGCACTATGCATTTCCTTAATTTTTTCCATCGCATGTAAAATGTGAAATTTAATTTAAAGTGAAAGTGATTATATTTCACTTTATTTGAAAAACTTTTTTTTTTTTTGCTGAGAACAAATGTGTTTTTTTTTAAAAATATAAGTACAGAAAATAAAATAATTCAGTACAGAGGTCTTATGAGAGCTAAAGAATATTTTTTATAATTTATGCAATATCTCACAGAATTATTTAATACAAATTTATCTGAGGCATAAAATTCTGTTTATTGCAATAAGAAAGCAATCTTCAAATGATAAGAAAACGATGCCATATTTTTATATATCATCGAAATACGGAAAAGGGCAACATGCTTTAAAAACGAATGTGCCTTAAAATATTTTCTTCAGTGCTCTCTTGTGAAGTGAAACTTTAGTTGTAAGAGCAAATTTTTCAAAAAGTGTATTAAAAACACACTTTAAACAGTAGCCTAATCATTATAGAAAAATAAGCCATGCTATCATACTGTCATCTTCAACAATGGAAGAAAAATTGAGTATGAAATATTTGATGAAACAATGAAAACGATTTGAGTTCCTTGACAACGGGTTACAGCAGTTATTTTTTAAATTTTAATTATTTAAGTATTAAACAAATTTTTGGAGTTTTTCCAAGCTAATTTTCGAAAATATTACAGTACAAAAAGAAATTTCAAACCATCTCAAAAAATTAAAAAATGTATTTTTAATTATATAAATTTGATAGCTTTGCAAATTCTACTTGAATTTTGACAATTTTTTTTTAAATATTTTTATACGTAATTTCCACAATAGATTATATAGTTGCCCCGAAATTCAAAACATTTTCCTTGTTTCATCAATATTTAATCACATGATTTTATTCTATTGTTGAAAACTACAAAAGGATTCGGTTTAAAACATATTGTTACGAATCTGTGATGCTGCTTCCCAGCATAGTTGGTTCCATCATCAGAAAGACTGTTTTACAGTCATCTGTATTGGACGGAGTCCGGATGTCGTGTCGGAGGTCCCAGAGCTTGGCAACAAACTTGGCTACCATTTGGCGACTTTGGCACCAAAATAGATTATACCCGAAACATCGATTATTTTCCCGATCCGTCCATTGGGAACCGAGATACGCTTCGAAAGTTCCTGATTGGTTGAGAGGCTTCTAGCCCCACCTCCTGAGACCTATAAAGGGAGGCTGTCTGCAGCTGCCGGAGTAGTAGTCGGAATCGACGGTGAAGAACGAGTCTTCTAGAGATTAGCAGAGCAGCGACGGAGTCAAGCTAGTGTTGAACTAAGCTGTGCGCTACTGTCTGCAGTAGAGTCTTGTTGTGTGTACGTCTCGGCTGAAGATAATTGTCTTCTCTTTGCTGTATATAGTTGTCGTCTTTGTGCTGTCTTGTGTGTCTTCGTGTAAATAAACGTCGTTGTTTTTTTTTCTACGAGTTTTTTCTTCTCAATTAACCGCCTACTGATTGAGCGTTCTCGACACCATATAACTTCCACTATCCAAACGAACCCGGAAATTTTGTAACAATATACAGTTTGCAAGACGAATTATAGTGGGTGGGGGGGTCTACAAAATTTTCTTTCATATCCTCAAATAAAGATCTTATATCCCTTCCTCCGCATAAAATTATGGACTTTGGGTAAGACCGCGGATAACTTGAAAGGCATTGGTGAACGATAATTACTTAATAGAATAGATCTTGGCGTGAATCTAACATTTTTATTTATTCTATATAATAAAAATCTTAAAACCTATTTCAAATACTATTTTCAGCCTTCAAACAAAATAAATAGTAATCATATAATGAGGAAAACAAAATTCCATCGATTTTTTACAAATATGCTGCCGACGAAATTAAATAAATAAATAAGTAATAAAATGAGACATAAAATGATATTTGCAATAACAAATTCTTATGCACGCTACTGCAAGTTCGCGTTAAAAACAGATATTAAAAGGATATACTATATGTTAACTTGGGCGCGTTTTAAATTTAAAAAGCCAAAATATAAAACAAAACTAGGCAAAACGTTTAAAAAAAAGGAAAATTTTTAAAAGGCAATATTTGAAGGTAAATTACTATGTATGATTATTAAAAAGTGCTTATTTTACTTAATAAAGCAAAAGCGAGTATGTTCGAAGCTAGAAACTTGACTTCAACATAGGTAAAAACACGCGAGATATATCGATTAAACAGAGAAGAACATTCAGTGTTTAAGCAGAAAAAAAAGGGGGATTATCATAAAAGTATCTTTGGAAAATTGATTAAAAATCAAGTAATAAATATACGAAAATAAAATTGGTGTCACTAAAAATCCCACTGTTTTAGTTTTAAAAATGAATAAAATTGTTTAGGCTGCCATATGCTATTAAATTACGGTAGAAAAACGTTAAAACGTTTTACCCTCGATTTTAATCTCTAGATGCAAGGAATATGAGAGTCAAATATCATGCAAGTGGGTCTGGAATAGTATAAAGATAAATCAATCAGTCCAGTCAATCAAACTTATACACATATACGCGCCCTCACATGTACAAGTACACACACACACACACACACACACAGAAAGAGAGAGAGAGAGAGAGAGAGAGATTAAATGATTTGTGCATAAATTAAACGATTTGTAAAAACTTTACTTGTAGCAGTTGCATTACTCTTATCTTCTCTTTTGGATACTAGATGGCGATGCCTGATTAGGCCATCTCATATGTCATCCGATAATGCATTGCGATGGTCATGAAAAGGAGATGTGATGCTGAACTGTGAGCCGCGCGCGTGAATGTCTTGTCTTTGTGTTTGTTTTAAGTGTGTGAATGTGATTATTAAAGAAATGTTTCCCACAACATTCGTCCTGTTGCTTCCTGCACAGATCATAATAATCTACATACCACCACATACTTACATTTTTTCAAATACCAGATAATGTAATGCATCATTATTTTATAATGTCAAATTTTTCTTACAAACAACGGTTAGAATTTCTCGATTATTTTTAAATGGTGGCCGTTAGAATGCATAAAAGTTTTTAAAATTTTACTTAATTTTACTTATGAAGCTTTATTAAAAACTTTCGAATCGTTATATAAAATTTATTTTTTATATTATTATAAAAAATTATATTATTATTTTATATTATTAATTATTATAACATTTATTTTTTGTGATATATTTTTAAGGTCTCCTGAGATGAAAAAATCTTCCAATGCATAACTGTCGAGTTGTACTCGTTTCTATTAAAAATAAAGGAAAATGTCTCTTTCTCTCTCTGAATAGCGCTCTATAAGACAGCGCTACTAAATTTCAATCTTTTGAAGAATTGGAACGAGCATCTCGTTAATTTTTGAAAATTTTAATTAGAATTTTGATTTATTAAAAGTTGAGCTTGTTTTGATATCCTCCCCCCGATAACTCACAAATTATTATTACGCAACTAATCCTTAAACTATTTTAAAATTCAATTAAAAAAAGATATTAATTTAATTGCAATGCATTTTTTTTCTAATTTTGAGGATTTTTTAAATATATTTTTGCATATTTTTCAACTTTAGGTAATTGCAAATAAATGAAGGCCGTATTCATCGCTTCATTAAATATTTAGCAACTTTATTTTCCCCCGTTTAAAGCTTATAAATAAAAATTCTGCTAATTATTTCCAGAGGAATTATTTACAAGAGGAATCAGAAAACTAAATGATATTACGGCAAAAGATAACATTCAATTTGAAGACTGCTTGCAAGAATCTTTCAATTTTTATTGCCATTATAAGTGTGCATCAAACGGTATATGTATTGCAGGTATAATATGTATTGTATTGTATTCTATCATACGATATATGTATTGTATCATACGGGTATCAAACTATCACAAAATGTGACAGAAATGCACCGAATTTGACCCATTCTAAGATATAAAAAATATTAATGATAAAATGCAGTACCCATTTACTTTCTTATCTATCTATAGTATATTTCTGTTATAATTTAGGATCTTAAATGGATTTTTAAAAATTTTATTTGTTTAAATTTTGTTATTTATTTTTTAAAAATATGATGGAAACCTTAAAAATATAAAATATCTCTTTAAATGTAAAATGTATCTATTTAAATGAAAATGGTTGGAAGAAAGGGTAAAAAGGATTTCAGCGAATCAAAATAATTTCAAATGCAATAAATTTATATTAAAGGGCTATTTCTAAAGCAAGACTTTTAATAATTACAACTGAATTAAATTAAATTAAATTAAACCTTAACAATTAAAATGGAAATAGAACAGGACCATAATAAAAATGTGCACAGGATCACAATAACAATGACGTAATAAGTGCGGCATGAAACTAAATAATTTGCTTTTTAAACACCGAGTTTCATCACTCAAAATGTCACTCGGTTACAACTAAGCAAAATTCATTTCAAATATTGAAAAAATTATTTAACATACTTGGATATATTTCTGTAGTCTCTATATTAGCAACTGCAGACTATATGCCCCATAATATTAAAAACAATTCAGTAGTTTTACTCAATCCGACCATTGTCATTGGAACTTCTATAATTTGAGCGCATTTACAAAATTTTTATATTTTCTTTAAGTAAAGGCAAGATAAAGGACATCTATAAATAA
The DNA here is from genome assembly GCA_026543865.1 of Argiope aurantia. Lineage (NCBI taxonomy): Eukaryota > Metazoa > Arthropoda > Arachnida > Araneae > Araneidae > Argiope > Argiope aurantia. The sequence goes on from JAPMOR010074694.1 coordinate 141,151, forward strand.
ATTTTTTGAAACTGCATATGCCATTCTTAATAGTTTTCATAATTCCTAAGTGTTTCAATAAAAAGCATTGGTATAGACTCATTAATTAGATAACTGGCATCAAATTAAATTACAATGAATTAATTTCTTAATTTTTATCTTAATTCAGCCCACATTAACCTCATTCTAAAATAGTGTCTTATTTCCTGATCCAATTTCACCTTTTTTTTTATTTAATTAATGCTACACGAGCTCTAAAATTGCTGAAATCGACAAGTTCCCACACTCTGAGTGAAGGGATAAACATTTGTTGATTTAAACAAATTCTTTTAAAATATACCTATTTTCCCTCTTACCTAAATCGACTCGTGTAAAGAAATTCCTATCAGAATCTCATACTATTTAATGTTACAAACCTGCAATTCGGCTTCCCAGCACAGTTTGTTCCATCAATAGAAAGAAAGTTTTACAGTCATCTGAATGGGACTAGCGCGTCGGAGGTCCCAGAGCTTGGCGACAAACTTGACGACCATTTGGCGACTTGGCGACGAATTTGGCGACTTTGGCGCCAAAATAGATAATACCCGAAACTTCGAGAATTTTCCCGATCCGTCCAGTAGGAACCGAGATACGCCTCGAACGTTCCTGATTGGTTGAGAGGCTTCTAGCCCCGCCTCCTGAGACCTATAAAAGGGGCTGCGGCCGCCGCTGCCAAGGGGGGGAGACGACGAAGCCAGTAGTCGAGACGACGGAGTTGTCCGAGTTCGAGAGCAGCGGAGTCGAGTCGACGAAGTCAGTAATCCGAGCCAGAGTCGGAGAAGTAGAAGACGGAGGAGTCGGAAGTGACTGAGTCAAGCTAGTGCTGAACTGAGCTGTGCGCTACTGTCTGCAGTAGATTCTGGTTGTATGCTGCTGTGTATGCTGTTGTATGCTACACGTCTCGGGTAAAGATAATCGTCTTCTGTGCTGTATATAGTTGTCGCTTTGTGTTGTCCTGTGTGTCTTCGTGTAAATAAACGTCGTTATTTCTTTTTCCATTGCCGTCTGATTATTGAGCGTTCTCCACACCATATAACTTCCACTATCCAAACGAACCCCGGTAAAGAAAATTTCGTAACAATAATCATCGGGATAAATATTTCTTTGACTCTTTTCTCTTTCCACTCTTGCGATATATATATACATATATATATATTCCGACGAGTTTCATCGTTTCATCCTCTTCGAGTTAAAAAAAAAGAAGCGTTTTTTGAATTAGTTTTAAGTGTCTCTCTGCCCGTATATAAACGCAATTACTCGAAGGGGCAAAACATTAGATGAAATTTTGTATGTGGCCTTTGCACCAGAATTGAAGAGTAGGAACTCTTAAATTCTAACTTTGAACCAGATCCATTTAAAGATACAAAAAAAAAATCCCATTTTCTAGGAAATACAGACGGAAAGAAAACAATTGAATGGGCAAGTTTAAAGAAAGCTGAGACGTGTTTTTTATGCTAAAATTGTTAATTGTAATTTTAAACACACAACATTTTAATTCAATCTGTTTGCCGGATCCTGAATACACGCTTGATTTTCTGCTACAAACCCCGAAAAAGCGCCATATATACGACAAATATCAGCTTGAAACTGAATGATTGAATAATGGGATGAGGTAACAACATAGGCTGTTACTTCTGGAACACAGAAAGGCATTTGTTGCCATTTTAGTTGAATGAAAATATTTTCTAAGTTTTTGATTATTTCATTTATTTACTAGTATGTTGCCACTCTCATGGATGAAAAATTTGCACATTTTTTATTATTTTACTTTTTCATCTAATGAAAATACTAAATGCATTTATTTGTAAGTTCGGAATAAAAACACATTTTTAACTATTGTGGAAATAAGAAAACAATGAGATTCGAGATCATTCCCTATTCTTTTTTAATAGTGGCTAATCCTCCTACTTTTATCAACCCGAGGTTCATTTTCAGTAGATCACTAGCGACAGTAATGAGAAAGTTTATCTAAAAGACACATTACACTACAAAGAATACCGCTCTTTGAAGTTGTTGCATGGCCAATTATTTTAAACATTAAAAATTGCGGCTTTTTTAATGTTTTCTTCCTTTATATATCATATCAGACGACCCTTCAGAATCGCAGTGATGCAATGATGCCCAATTTATCAGTGAATCACTTTATCAGCATTTTAAGAAAAATTAGGGCATCTCTGAAATGACTTATTTTTATTAATCCTTTTCATCTATAATTTTAATCATTTATTTCCATTTAATATCGAAAAGGGTTTTACATGCAAAGAATGCCAAAAGAATTCATTAGTTAATAACTGAAAAAAAAATGCATTTTTGTTTGGTTTTGAAATTGTTTTAATGTTCACTTAACATGTATCCATTTTTTTTAAAATTTATCTTCGATTGATAAGATTTTCTTTAAAAAAAAGGCCAGTGACAAATATTCTCAATAATTTACAGGAAAGTGTAAGATGGGTTAAAAACGGTTTTTTCCTTATTGGTTATGCAGCCGAAACGTCTGCATAACTAACTGGTTACATAAAAATATCTTCAAATTATCCAGATTCAGCTTTTCTTTCAATGGTTTGTCATTATCTTATTTAATTGTCATATTTTTCTGGAAGTAGTGTAAAATTTATTATCTGTTGAAAAACAATTTTATGCCGTTTTTTTATTCCCAAAACTATTAATGCAATGATACCAGTTTTAATGGCGTGTTATCTTTTTCTGAAAATTACTATTTCTTAAAATTTATTCAATTATAACCAGGAAAACTTTCTCACAAATAAATATGCTTAATATTTTCACAGGACTGGGAGCATTCAAAATAATATTTTATGTTTGCTATCATGTTGTAATACTTTTAACATTTGAAAAATAGAATAAAACTTTGTATATGTTATGATAATTGAAACAGATATGAAAGACAGTTACTGATTCTTTAGCTTGTTTAAAAACTTCAGAGCACTGAAATAATAACAAAGCCATCAATTTTTAAAATTAGAGAGCAACCTCCATAATAAGTAAAAAGGTTAAAGGTTAACATCCAAAAGAAGAATATAAAATAAATAATAAATATAAATGTATTACGCAGTATGCATAAAAATTAATGTTGCATCAGAATATGACATTCACATTTGGGGGAAATGCTGTCGTTTAACGTTATTGGTCATTTGGCCTAAAGAATGCTGTATTAGCCTCTATAGATTCTGCAAATAGAAATCATGTAGTGAATATTAGATAGCCATTTTATTTTTCGATATGGATACTCGATTTCATTTGTCTGAAGAATTAGGTGTATGTTATTGGACAAGAGGCTTGTCAGAATCCTTTCATTATAGCTAGATGAATGAATGGGAACCATTCTGTTATTCATGCACTTCAAGGAGGCATGGAAACGCCATATCAATTTACTTTAGATCTTCTTTTCATAGCAGCATTCCAATGATTACAACAAAAGAAAATCTGATTGACACCCACTGGAATCTAAGCAAGCTTTGTGCATTTCACGTGGAAGCTTCACGATGGAAGACTGTTTGCAAGACATTATACAATGTGCTTACTCTTCACACCGTGCCACCATATGAAACACACATGCATCAATAACAAACATTAATTGGCATACACAGATGCCGATGGGATAGCGAGTCACTGGAAACGTGCAATAGAGTGGAACAAAAATGGTATTCATTTTTTTTTTAGATTTTAATTTGGTAATAGTACGGAAAAGTTGCCTTTTAGGTTCAAAAACAATGTTAAAAAATTTGGTTGCAATGTTACATTATCTTGAGGTGCCACAAAAAGCTCAAAATTTATTTAAAAAAAAAAAATCGAAAGAAAGAAAATTTTTAAAAAGAGCATTTAAAAATTTTTCTTAGATTTTAGTTTGGCAATAGTGGTGAAAAATTAGCTTTTAGGTCCAAAAAGAATTTTAAAAAAATCTGGTTGCAATATAACAATATTTCGAGGTGCAGAAAAAAGTTTAAAATTTGTAAAAAAATTGAAAAAATATAAACTTTGATAAAATATTTTTATGAATTTTTTGTTCATATAATGTTACAAAAGAGGATTTTAAATGCATATAAAAGCATTACAAATGGAAAAAAAATTATTAATTACAAAGTATAATAATAATTAAAAAAATTATGTCCAATTTTGAGTTTCTTATTTCTGTATCCTTAATGATTACAAATGTTACAGCTGCAAAATGTTTGCTTCTACTTCTTTGCCACATTAAACAGTTTTTTAAAATTAAACTTTGGCATATTCACACGTGAGTCAATTTTTACTCTTATGTATACTGCGCTTGCGATTGAACCACAAATATTTTGAGCCGATTCGACCACCAGGGTGACAGCTGTTTCCATTGCTTGCATGTGACAAGGAAGCCAGGCAAAGTCGATAACCGAGTCTCCTAAACTATTTGGTTCAGCTTCAGATGCCTTCTGAATAAAGTTTTAACTTGATATTAAACTGCGCAGACACTTGATGGTTTTATCGCTTCTTGTCCATTTAATGGATCTGGTTGGCTTGCCTCTTTTTGTAAAGAACACTGTTGTTCTTCAGCATTGTCATTGTCGCCAGTAATCGTTTTTGATGCAATGGAATTTTTTTCCCGTTCTTGATTAAACTTAACTATTCTCTGTAGTTCTTTACTCTTTCTTGCTTCTTTCTTCCTCAAAGCGCTTGTGATAGCAATATCAATATTGTTACGAAATTTTCTTTACCGGGATTCGTTTGGATAGTGGAAGTTATATGGTGTGGAGAACGCTCAATAATCAGACGGCAATGGAAAAAGAAATAACGACGTTTATTTACACGAAGACACACAGGACAGCACAAAAGCGACAACTATATACAGCACAGAAGACGATTATCTTCACCCGAGACGTGTAGCATACAATAGCATACACAGCAGCATACAACCAGAATCTACTGCAGACAGTAGCGCACAGCTCAGTTCAGCACGAGCTTGACTCAGTCGCTTCCGACTCCTCCGTCTTCTACTTCTCAGACTCTGGCTCGGATTACTGACTTGACTTCTCTGGCAGTTGCAGCCCCTTTTATAGGTCTCAGGACGCGGGGCTAGAAGCCTCTCAACCAATCAGGAACCTTCTAGGCGTATCTCGGTTCCTACTGGGCGGATCGGGAAAATTCTCGAAGTTTCGGGTATAATCTATTTTGGCTCCAAAGTCGCCAAATTGGTCGCCAAGTCGCCAAATGGTCGCCAAGTTTGTCGCCAAGCTCCGGGACCCCCGACACGACGCCCAGACTCTGTCCCATAGAGATGACTGTAAAACATTCTTTCCAATGATGGAACCAACTATGCTGGGAAGCAGCATTACGGATTCGTAACAATATTATCTATAACCATATTCCTGTTAGAGCATTGATCGTCTAGAGCCTTTCGTTCCATAACTGGAACACGTACGATATCACAACACGTACATACATATTAAATTTAATTCAATTGTAAGTGACAATGCTAAAATTACAAAAATAAACTTTGTACGTACGGGCGCCTTTTTTTTTCGTATTTTCCCACAGCAGTGAAGAAACGGTATACATTTTAAGGGGCATTTTTCTATCACCTTTGCCGAATTAAGTGTAATAAAATTTGTTACGTATCTAAAATTTTACTGTAAGGGCCGGATACCGAATTTCCATTATATGACTCCTCATACTTTTGAATCATCGGACTTGTACACATATAGACAAACACACAATCGCATTTTCAAAAATAATGTTTTGGATTCAGGAAAATTCAAAATGCTGTAGCTCTTTTAAAATTCCGAAATATATATTTTCGATGATTGCAATAATTTGTCAATATATCTTTTGTATAACAAAAAATAAAAATAATTTGATGCAAAAATCTGGCTAGCATTCCCAAGTTCAGACATCTTGACCCATAAATGCGCAATTAATAAACTATACCCCTAATTTTAAAAAGGATCTTAATTATTTATCAACATAATTTAATTCCTCGATAAGATACAACGTATTTATTTAAATTATGCCTAAAAGAAATGACCTCGAAATATGACGTATAATTTGACGGAAAATTAATTTTTTTTTTATCACCGTCAAGAACAGGATTTTATATAATAGAATCGTCTTTTGTGCAAAGAGCAGTCTTGCATTTCTAGTTTTTAAATTTTCTCTTTGAATGCAGATTTTTAGTAAGTTAGCCAAACAGAACTGCGAATGAATTATTTAAATAGAATCACAGAAATGATTTAAAAAAAATTGTAATTATCAATAGGCAACGCTCACATGAATCGCTGCCACAATGACATAATCAATTGCTAAAATTCATTTAATTTAGATTGGTTACGTTAATAATTATTAATAGAAAAGTTGGATTATCAAACTTAAAAACTGATGAATAAATTAGTATTTTTGAGATTTTTTTTTCATTTTTTAAAAAGAGCAATCTAACTTATTCCTTATATTAAAAATAGTTTTTTTTTATTTTTATTTTTTTACGCTAACGTGGTGATACTGGTGCAGTACCACTTAACCTCTTGAAATTTCACTTTGAGAAAAAAATTAACCAGTATTTTCCTGAAAGCTGTATATAATTTTACTAAGCTGTCCTATTTTAAAATAGTTTATTCCTTTTTCAGATCAATCCTACAGGAGAGTCACTTGTATCTAATCACACCACACCCTACTACATAAAGCCCTGTTCCGACGACCATTTTGTCGGAGTGCAAAAGTCTGGCACATTTTGCTCTCTTTCTCCTTTCTTTTGATTTTTCGAGGTTCTTTGATGTCTGTTCATGTTACCGACAATTTACGGAAAACACCGGATCGACGTCCATAGGCTGGGGTGGCCCTACAGTGGGTTAGTTGGCAGATTTATGACAGAATCCGTAAGGCCACAGGTCGTCGGAACGCGGCTTAAATCCGTCCATTCGATGGAATGCACTTCCAAATCCCCCCTCCTCCATATATCCCTGCCGATTTCCTGCATTCACGAATTCAATGCAGCTATTCAAATTGGGAAGAGTTGAAAATTCTACAGACCACTCCTCTCCTCGTTTATTGTATGAGGTAGCGGCATTCAAGCTCAATTTTGGCGTGGAGTGGTCGTAATGACAACTTTATTACTCAGTATCTGGCAGCAAGATATATTCTATGGGACAGAAGTAGACAATGTGAAGGCTGATCGAAAGGGGTTCTGGTTCTTATCTTCCACGTAATAGAAGAGGTTGCAAAACAGTCCATCTTCTCAAACAAGAAATGCAATACACGTTTAAAGAGAAATTTTTATAATACCACAGTCCTCCTGCTACATTCGAAAAGAAAATTTTACTTTCATTGCTTTACACACATGCGAAATTAACACAGCTTTTTGAAATTAAATAAATAAAATAAATATAAATATAAAAAGTAAAAATACATTTGATAAAAATACTTTTATCAGCCCGCATTGAACCTTCTTCCCGTAACAATTTCATATTAAACCATGATTGCCTTTTAATGTTAAATGTGCTTTCTTCAGAGGCCTGGATAAAAAATAACTGAGAGAACCTTAAAAAAAAGGCTCAAAATATTTTTTTAATTTTTTTTGTTTTGTTTTCATTGCTATTTTATTTTTCCGTAAAAGAAGTACACTAAGAGAAAATATTGTAATCTTTAAAAAAAAAAAATCGAACTCGAGATTCTGCCGAATTTTCATGTTCCAGACTTCTTTTAGTCCGGACAGTTTTTGGAATTATATATGTCCATCTGTCCCTTTGTCTGTGTGTCTATCAATGAACAAACTCAAAACCACTATTAACTAAATGTATGAAAGTTGGTATGTGGTCTTTTTATCAAATTTATTGACACTTTTCAAATTTTGAACGATATTCATGAACAAAAAGACTATCTGCCTGAGGACAAGAGTACTCGGCAGAATGAAACTAGGCGAACTAGAAAAAAATGAAAAACTAGACGAATAAATTTTGGTGTTCAGATTCATCATCTAAAGTGCAGTTCCGTATCAAATTTTGAACCGTATCTGATCAGAGGTTGGCTGTCTTTAGGTCTTTTCTTCATGTAAACGCTATAACTCAAAAGTTTACACATTTAAAGGTTTAACACTTGAAGTGCAGGTTTGGATCAAATTTCGAACTAAATCTCTCAGAGGATTGATCGTCTGTCGAGATGTATATTCCCATGCATATAAAGTTCATGACTCGAAAACATGACAACTTACATAAATGAAATCTGATATGTAAAATTATTGCTAAAATTGCTGTTATCTGCCAAAATTAGGTATAAGATACGAAATGAATACTCGGCTTTCTTAATTTTATTATGAATCAAAAGCACAAAAAGCTTATACGCGTGACACTGAAAATAAAATTCTGAGCACTCTTGTCTGTCAAGACTTTGAGCAAAGTCCAAAATTTTATACGGTTGCGAAAGGCACTTCTATTAGAGAGGCAAGACAAAATTTCGGGAAGACCACTCTAGCTGGTATTTATTTGTATTGGTGCTCAGGATGAAAACAGTGTTCCTGGACTTTATTTTAGCTAACACTGTCTACACAAAACACAACATTTTTTTTTTTTTTTGCTAATGAAAGGTTATATATTGAATCACTATTATCCTTGTCTCGTCATTTAGAACACATTTAATGGAGATTACATACATATATACTATCTACCAATAAGTAATTGGACTTTGATAAAGCAAATAAACACAATTTATTCATATTCAATAGTTGGTAATAGCTTCCTCCTTAAGCAATTACAGCCTTAGCTCTCCGTGCATACTTTCCTCAAGTGTCTGGATGATTGACAGTAGTATTTTTTTCCCACTTGGCTTGGTGAAGACATGTAAGTTCTTTCACCGATTTTGGAAGATTGCTGTACTCCTTAACTTGGAGAGCCAACTCGTCCCAGAGGTTTTCTATTGGATTCAAGTCTCGATTCTGGGCAGATTAGTTCAGTCGAAACACCGCCTTGTCAACATACCAACTAGGGATTGCAATATCGGAACAAAAGTTCAATACCGGTAATCGGTATTTTTTAGATCTTAATACCGGGATACCGGTTTTAATACCGGTAGTAGAAATTTTAGAAAAAGAAAGAATACACAGGTGTTTCTTTGTTTTATTTGCCAGTTTTATAAGAAAGTGTAAATATCAAAAAAAATAATTTTTAACTTATAAATTATAACAGTATATAAAGAATCACAAAAAAAGTAAAGGACTATCTTATTTATTTAAATCACAAAAAGGTGTAAATATCACTATTCAGTCTGTGGTATTATTACAAATTTTTGAAATGTGATCTTAAAAAACATAATGCATCAATTGCACTGTCATTAAGCCTGGTACGTAATTTGTGCTAAAATTACCAGCTGTCGAAAACGCTCTTTCGGCATCTACGCTAGTTGGTGGTACTGTTAGCAATGCGCGATATACTTTTCCCAAGTATTTACCTCTAAATCCCTCATTTTCAAATAAATCGATTTCTCGTCGGATGGTTTTGGATACAGCTGCTTTTTGTATTGTATTTTGGTTTGATGAAATTTTTTTATTTATCGCTAATTCTAATTTTTGTTCAAAAGACAATGGGGTCAATTCACAGTCACGTGTCAGGTACCAAACAAACCACTTCTGTTCAATTTTCAACCGTTCTGCGCATGTCGTGATGTCTGCCGATAACGTTGACGAAACCATTGTTTAGTAAATATTACGCTAGCCGATCAATTATTAAAAACTTCTAGGTTTTTTCAAAGATATTATTTTGAATTATTTTCTCCAAATTTTCTTAGTTATATAATTTTATTTCTTATATTAAAATTTTAATTAGTATTTTCAAGGGAATTATTGTTTTTGCATAATTAATTAACATCGCTTTTTAATTCGTTTGGTGTCGCTTTATTCTTTCCTCCCCCCCCCTTTTTTTATCCGAAGGATTCAATTTGACAAATGACTATGGCAGTGTTTTTTAAAAATTACATATGTGCTTTTTTACATATTATTTAAATATTATTGAATGTTGAATTTTATGAATATAGTTCCCCTAGTTAGTTCTTTTTAAAAATAATTACTAGTCCTAGATAAGTTAATATTTTAAAGCTTACTAATAAAATTATTATATTTTTTTCTTATTTAATTACTTTTATAAATATTGAGACTTTAATATTTTCAGTTCGCTCAGAGGAAAGAACATGAAACTCAAATTTGTATATATTGAATAAATTATGTTTACAATTTAAAATTATAAAATTTAAAAGGTATGGATACGTTTTTTTAAAAATCTATGCATCTTATGAATAAATAATTTCATTTTAATTTGTAGAAGTCATTAAAAGAAAACAAACAAAATCACGCATTCATAATTTTTATTTACACATTACAAATATATATATATATACAGAGAGAGAGGTAAAATATATGTGGTAATTATTTGAAAAAAATATGATCAAATGTATGCTTCATTTATAAAACAAAATTAATAATATATAAAAAAAATAGAAAAAAAAAAGCGAAACATGCTTGTAGCAATGAAGTTGGGAATAAAAATTATATAATAAATGTTGATATGGAAATTGATTTTCAATGAAATGACCTGTATTTATTAAAACAGAAATCACTGAGGTGCACAGTGTTAAAACAGAATATTATGGTAACAGTCAATTTCAGTTTAAATACACTAAATAGTTGATATTTCATTTTTAACAATAGAAAAGTTGTTTGATATAAATTCACTTTGAATCCATCACAAATCTGCAAATGTAATTAGAAAACTAGTAATATTTACTTCCACCTAAGTTTAGCCTTATAGCAGTTGTTATTTTTGCAACAGGAGTTTGTTTACTTACATTAATAAAATTTAGATAAGATTTTGTAAAAAAATGCAATGTAATATTCATGTTAGCATTTTAAAACCTTCTAAGCATATTCAAAATTATCAGAAATTTCATCAAATGGGAATAAAGTAAATTAGAAATGCACTCACGATTTTGTTTGATAGCTTTTGACGGCAAATCGCTTACCGATTTCGTTTTCTTCGAAGAGTTTCTAACAAATTACTGGCTATATTTAATAAATGGGCACACACAGAATGAATTCTTCAAAATGATCGGAGCATATCACCGACTTCGAAGGCTTGAAAAAATCTATATCAAAGCTATCAACTCACATCAGGATTGTTGAAAGGAAAAATAAGAAAACATTTTATCTTGACAGTCACTCTTGTGTTTCGCATTAAAGCATGCATCCATCAGCACACCAGTATTTCCTCTGTTAACACATAATAAGAGGAAAGAAAATGACTCAAAAGTTATAACTTCAAATGTAAACAAAAAATCCGCTTCATACTTGGCGGAGAACGTTAATGGCAGACTGATCGACGAAAGCGGTGCGGATGAAACTTAAATGCCATGCGCAAGAAGTACATGACATATGACTTTTACGTCACATGAATTGACCCCATTCCTTTTCACTATCGACATTAATGACATCACAATCTTCGATAACTGTACCGAATTCTTCTGAATGTGGATAGGTTTGTGGGAAAAAAGAAAATTTACTATAAACTTGATCAGATTTGAATTGGTTAGTCTCTTTTCTTCTTTTTCATTTTCATTTTTAAAATCATTATAATTATGTAATTGTAATATAATATAAAAATAAATTGTAAATATAATTATGTAAATTTTATCGGAAGTAAAGCTGATACAGTTCTGGATATCAAATAGAATTCACTATCTGAAAAATTAATTTGCAGGTTTATGTCGATTATTGCTTTTTGGATTAGATTTCTCAGTTTCAAAAATCGTTCCATGATTAGTAGTGAACTTTTCCAACGTGTCTTAGAATCTAATATTAACATACAACGGGTGCGGCATAAATTCGTGCCAACTTCAAAAAATCATAATAAAAAAAGCAATGCTTGAAAAAAATTGCGGTTTGCAGGAATATGTTCAGAGAGCCTTTGGATTTTGTTATTTCCATTAAAAAATGTATTTAAAAATGATCGATAGATGGCGCTCACACGTCATATCAAGACGGTTTATGCAAATCATTATAGCTATAAAACACAAGGCTGGAAATGGATCTGTCATTCGACGCTAGTAGCATGCTATCCCTACCGGATCGAGCATTAGTGGTTAAACTGTTCTATAAGAACGGTGAATCCGCGACTAAAGCATCGCGACAGTTAAGGACAGTGAAAAGAATTAAGGCGAAGAAAAATCCAATTTCATGGAATGGAATATTGAATTCAGTTCGCCGTTTTGAGGAAGCGGGAAGATTAGAGGATCGTCCACGAAGTGGCAGACCATCCGTCAGCGTTGACCGCGGTCCCTGTTAAACAAAGGGTCACGAGAAATGTGGCAGCCGAGACTTCAACGGGGAGTTCCAGTGCACGTGAAGCAGGTAAAGTAACAAGAATTCCAGAAAGGTCGATCCAACGCATTCTGCACTAAATCTTGAAACTGCATTTGTACAGGATAGAGGCATTTCACCAGTTGTTGCCATCAAGATTGTGAGAAAAGACAAGCTTATGCAACATAGGTGCTCGCACAAATGGAACGTGACCCAGAATAGTTACTGAACATCATGTGGACAGATGAATCCCACTTTTTATTGCATGGTGATGTCAATACTCAAAGCAGTCGTATCTGGGCGACATCAAACTCCTACACGACCAAACCACTACATTCTACACGTCATTCTAGGCCCTTATTTTTTTTAAGAGCGTTGTCCTGTATCCGGTTAGAAAACCTCTTCCGTCACTGCAGAACGCTATCTTAGGCTTTTGCGTGACCACGTTATGCCTGCTTTGCAGCAAAAACGTGCTTTATCTTCCGTCACCTTCACGCAGGATGGTGCCCCGCTCCACGTTGCTAGTTCCGATAAGACGTTCCTCCTAGACACATTCACTGAGGACAAAGTGATAAGCCTAGGATGTAAGAATGAGTGGCACTCACGATCGCCAGATCTTGTACCAGCTGACTTTTGGTTGTGGGGATACCTAAAGTCTCGTGTCTACCGGAGCTCTCTTGCCACTTTGATGGGACTGAAAGATGCCATTCAATTGGTCTTTGGTGGCATCGATGCCGTCATCTTACAAATCTCACTTGCTTAATACCATGTGGTGGCGGTCATGTTGAGCATCTTTTGCTTTAAAATAAAATGTACTATAATGTTACTGTGTTCTGTTTTCCTGATTTGCATAAACCGTCTCGGTATGACGTGTGAGCGCCATCTATCGTTCATTTTCTAAATACATTTTTTTTAATGGAAATAAAATCTAAAGAATTTCTGCACATATTCCCGCCAACCGCAATTTTTTTTTTAGCATTACTTTTTTTTATTACGATTTTTTGAAGTTTGCACGAATTTATGCCGCATCCGGTAAATTGTTTTATTTTGAGTTTGTATATATTTTTGTAATATGGCATTTTTTGTAAGGAAACGTTTAAATATCTTAACAATTTTTCGAACTTTATAAATGATTTATTGTAAAGAAAATTTTGCATAATATCATTAAATATTGTGACCAAGAAGCAGAAAACGGGAATTAAAATATTCGTGAAAAAATTTAATAGCATATAAAAAAGAAACATTTTAATATAAAAAAGTAATAAAATAATAAATAACATAAAAAAGTAATAAATAAGATTTTAATATAAAATTATTATTTTATAAAAAGTAATTAACAAATTTTAAGAACAGAAAATTTTCATTTATTCTTCATAATTTAATGTTTATGTTAATTATATTAAATAAAAATTGCTCTGAAATATTTTACTGTGCATTAGTGTCTTTTTTTTTCTGTATTACTAATTATCTGTAATGTTTACGTCTCATAAAGCCGCAAGTCTTCATTGTTAAATGTAAATATTTCCTCCTTTCATCTTTCCTCTCACCCCTATTTTGTCGAATTAAACCCGTTCTAACGCATGCGCAAAAGCGCGGAGGGTTTTACAAGCCGTTGTCAAACAGTATTTATCATTTCTCTTGATTGTACGATGTAACTTGGTATTCACAGTCTAAATAATTTCGCCCGTTCGGGAGACATAAAAACAAAAACGTACACTATTTTGCTATGTTGGAGATCCCTGAACATTTAATGGAGACAATTTAAAAAATTTCTTGAAAATACTGAAAAATCGGTATTTCAACTTGTGAATACTGGTATTTCAAAATTGTACAAATGGCTCAAAATACCGGTATTCGGTATCCCGGCATTGAAATCTCTAATACCAACCGATGGTGGGCCTCACAACATGACAAATGGTGCTCTCATCAATTATCGAGCCTGTAAAATCGCCACAGGCTTGTTGTTGCTTATGGCACTTGTCATAGACAAGACCATCTACAAAGTCAGCGATTTTAAGCCGTGTTTTAGCGCCTCTTGTTTCAGTAGCGCCATCTAAGTCCAAGAGTAAGTCTTAGCTACTCATGCGTCACATCCCTTTTCACGGAGCGGACTTCATTCATACATTTCATTCAGAGATCATGATTTAGACCGGAATCAGAGAACAATCCCCTCTGATCCAGTACCCCAGTGCCATTGTCTCGACATGAAAGACTTTGAGGCTGCAACAGATTTATACGTGCATCAGCCACCATATACACGGAGTGTCCTTAGCCAGCAGGGTCCGAACTTACAGTTCGAGGGATGGGAATCCAACGCCTTACCAACCAGGTTATCCCGGCCCTAGGAAGTCCATTGTTGTCTAGAATAGTGGAGTCGGAGTTGGCGTTGAGCTTACCATGAATTGGGATCAAGGGTATCCATACCATGAGAAACATCTCCAGACCATAATTCCACCACCGCCAAACATTATTTTAGGCACAATGTATTCTAGAAAAAAGCATTCTACATGCATACTCCTGACACAGACTCTGCCATTTGACTGGTAGAAATCGAACCTTGAATTCATCACTCCAGAGAATTGGTTTCCACTCATTTACGGTCTAATTTCGATATGCCTTGCACCACCTCAATGGCGCACAGCGATTGGATTTTATAATCAAAGGCTTATGGTCGGTAGCATGACCATGGAAACCTAACAAATACGCTTCCTTGCGGATGATATTTATCGAAACAGTCTCGGATGCTTGTTGGAACTTCTGGAGTATATGGGTCATCGATTTGTTGCAGTTTTTCCGAATTTCTTAGCGACAACATTCAGCGATCTCAATATTTCCGACAATCGCCACTCACCTTCCATTTCTTAATCATAAAAGCCATTATCGATTTTGGAATGTTTAACTCATTAGATATGTCCCTTAAAAATCGGCTATTTCTATGATGTCCGACAATTACGCCTTTCTCAAAGTCAGGCAGCTCTGAATTTCGTGGTATCTTGCATGCGAATCATGCTAATGCTGCTTCCTACAAGATATTAAATCACAGGAAGGCGTGACACAGCAGATATACTCATTAGCATGGGTGTCCCCATACTTATTGGTAGATAATGTATATATATGTGTGTGTGTGTGCGATATAAATATATGTATATAAAGTGTGTAAAACATATTTTGAAAAATCAGTCGTTTAATTCTTTAACACTTTTTACTATTCAGCATTTTAAGGAAGTAGTCAAATTTAATATGTTATTAAGATTCTTTGTCCAAACAATGTTGGGAGTACAGTGTTGTGTACAGAATGGAAAGGCGGAAAGCACGAAAGAAAATGTGCGGGAATTCGGAAAGCGCGAGTATTCGGAACTTGTATAGATTCAGAAAAGAATTTGTCTACTCAGCCTTTCGAGTCCCTGGTAAAATTATTAGAATTTATTTAGTTTTAAAAAGGAATATTCCCCGAGCGAGCATTTATTTTAGGTGTGAGATTTTCACGTGATCTGGTAAATTCAGTCAACAGAGACATTTAAAGTTAGAAAGAAAATGGAAAGTCCAGATCTCGTACAACTTAGAAGTTAACGTTTGAATTCATTGAATTTATTTCATACTCACTTTCATTCACTGTGGCTGGATTCATTGTCTCCTCTGTTGATTCTTTCAATAGTGCTAGTTTCATTTCTCTGATTTCCACAATTATAAATTTTGAGTTTGTTATGAGACGGAGCAGGCACACACATGTAGATATTTGCAACAATTAAAAGTATTCTAATTAGACATGATAAATAATGCAAATGATAAAAAAAGGTAATAATATTTTTCTTCAATATGAATCTCAGCACGTAGACAAAGAAATAAAATAAAAATTGTTTATAATATTTTTTAATACGGAAGTGGGAATGTATGTATTGAAAAGGCTTTTTCTGGATTAAGCTCCTTATATATACACACACAGTCACAAAACGTACTTTGTGTTTGGGGGGAACGACGAAACTTATCGAAATTTCAGGATTAAATGTTTTCGCCAATTCTTTCGCTAACAGGAATGTACAACAGATTAACAGCCAATTCTTTGTTTGAATGTTTCACTAGTAAACATCATTTCTGTCACTAGAATAATGACACTACATTAATTAAATCATAATTGCCGTTTCTTTAATGATACCTGCCTCATGTAATGAGTTAACGTCGCCTTCCGATGCACTTTTACATTCAATTTAAACGCTAAGTAGATTCTTGATTTATTAAATGTGCTATGCGTGTTTCCTTGTTTGTTTTCCTAGTCACAGATCCACGGTTCATCGAACTCACAATATTGTAACAACAGTAATTTTACATTCGGTAAGAAGTTGTAATTGGCAAATTAAAATTCGACAAAAATCCACTTGCTTTACACCTCCTTGAGTTCGAAAAAATTATTTTTGGTGTGATTACCTGTTTGTATATTTCTGTGTAAGCAAATAACTATACTATGTCAAGAAAGCAGTAATTTAAATAGATGGAATTTGATATGCGGTTTTTACATCAAAATGGAATGTCCCTGTAGAATTTTAGAAAAAAGCCATTCACAAAAAGAGGTTATGACTATCAACATAGACTCCTTTTTCTTTACTATATTATAAAACTAAACAATTAGTAGATAGCTTCCTCAATATGATGTATTTTATATATAACGCCATCATAGAGCGTTCGAGTGAGTATTTAAAAATATAAAGCTGAAAACAATTCGAGCTTCTGATACGAAGCATCGTGTCATAATAATGTTTTAGGTTTGATTCGCCCTCTTTATTTTATTTTTTAAATTTTTCATAATTATATAATGGCGAATATATTCACATACAAAAAAATGTATTTAATATCTTCGCAACGAGTGCGGATGCAAATACAATAATTAAACAATGAAAGGCATTGTTGTAAAATATATTTAAAAATGAATTAAAATAGGAAAAAGAATTGCTCGGGAATGAAAATTGGAATCTATGTAAATTTTATTTATTTATTTTTGATATTTAAAATGATATAAAAATGGCTTGCGAGTTCTGGAGTTATTGGAAAATAATATTAACCATTCGATTAATTAATAACCTAAAAAAACTGTTGATCTCTTTTTTTAATGAGCATTTGCTCCTAAACAGTGACATGCAAGCAATACCTCTACCCAACCAGAGACCATACGGGAAACTTGATAGGGCCGCCGATGGACAATCCCACATAACACGAAGGAACAAACGACACTTGATGGCATTGGACTCTTGCAAACCATAAAGAACCTTCTAGAGAAAACGTATATTGGTACAGAAAAAAGAATAGAAAAAAATTACATATTAAATTGTGAAACATTAAAAATGCATAAAATATATTAAATGTAGGTTAACTTTTTACCTTAGGAGAGGGTTTTGAAAAACTGTTCCTAATAGAAGATTTAATGACTGGAATTTTTATGAGTTCTTCGACGTCAAGAGACATCCAAGTTCTTGGCCCTTTTATTCTGTGTTCTCGCCATAATGCATAGACTTTGATCATGTGATTTATAAATCAGTCTTCGGTGCCACACTGACAAGTCGAACTTTTGTCAAAGAAATGACTTTAATGCACAGAAAATGCACCGTGACCAGTGTATTGTTACAAACCTGCAATTCGGCTTCCAAGCATAGTTTGTTCCATCAATAGAAATAAAGTTTTACAGTCATCTGAATGGGACGGTGTGCGTCGGAGGTTCCAGAGCTTGGCGACAAACTTGGCGACCATTTGGCGACTTGGCGACGAATTTGGCGACTTTGGTGCCAAAATAGATAATACCCGAAACTTCGAGAATTTTCCCGATCCGTCCAGTAGGAACCGAGATACGCCTCGAACGTTCCTGATTGTTTGAGAGGATTCTAGTCCCGCCTCCCGAGACCTATAAAAGGGGCTGTAGCTGCCAGAGACGACGAAGACAGTAATCGTAGACGACGGAATAGTCCGAGTTCGAGAGCAGCGGAGTCGAGTCGACGAAGTCAGTAATCCGAGCCAGAGTCGGAGAAGTAGAAGACGGAGGAGTCGGAAGCGACTGAGTCAAGCTAGTGCTGAACTGAGCTGTGCGCTACTGTCTGCAGTATATTCTGGTTGTATGCTGCTGTATGCTACACGTCTCGGGTGAAGATAGTCGTCTCTATGCTGTATATAGTTGTCGCTTTGTGCTGCCCTGTGTGTCTTCGTGTAAATAAACGTCGTTGTTTTTATTCTACTTCTGCCTACTGATTGAGTGTTCTGCACACCATATCACTACCACTATCCAAACGAACCCCCCGCTAAAGAAAAGTAGAAGGGGATAAAAATCCCCTTCAATCCGGTTCAGTGGTAGAATGCTCGTCTGCCTAAACAGTGACATGCCAAATTTGGCACCATTAGAGCCAGCGATGTACTCTGTAGAGTGTTTTGAACAATTGTTTGCTTCGTAAATGCCTCATCATTCGTTCTAATGGCAATATCCAATCTATAAAAATTAACTTCTTAATATCAGGATCTAAAGCTTTAATCATCTTCTATTCTCATTCTTCGCAGACGAGAAAGTCACGAGTATTGGATTTGCACAGAGCTGGCGATGAAAGAGATGTTACAATGCCCTCCAGCTGAATGAGATCATCAGCCAAGAGTTTTTTGATATTTTAAAATGACAACTCCTCTAACATATTTCATATATTAGCTTCTGGAGTTATTATTATAAAGAGAAAAAAAATTGCAAAAGGAAGAAAGTATTTAATGTTGATCTATCAGCCTTAAACAGAATTTTGGATTCTTTCAATTTTTGGTCCTATATCACAGAAATATATGAAACTTCGACACTATTTAAGAAGGCATCCTTTTATGAAAGTAACAAGAGAAATTTTAGAGAACAGCCCCCCCCCACCTCAATTTTGTATTTGTGTTTGTGTGTGTGTGTATGTGTCAGAAATTCAAATTAGGCTATGTAGTACCTAGCCCTAACTACATGAAAAATATTTTAAACTTATATTTATTAAAAATTATGCGAGATTACCATTTTTCTTGCATGGCCTTTTAATTGTTGTCAGATATTGATCTTGCACTTGCATTAGGCTTTCTAAAGGCTGAAAGGCTCGGTATTGTATGGTTCAACTTTATTTCTATAAATATCTATCAATCTTAGATGTCATTGAAACAGGTTTCGAATGAGATCTAAAAAACTGCGCAATCGTAAATAACTGATAAATCAAACTGATAATACAATACGATAATACGCTTCGCTTTTATCTATATAATTGTCGATAGCAATGAACTGGAAATGCGTTCTTGAATTTTGATACTAAATGAAATTCGTAATAAATGGATAATTAATAATTAAGCTGAGTGGAAAATTGACAGCGGAAGATTCACGATTCATTTCTGCTCAAGTTTTGCTTTGCATGGTAAATCTTTCTTCGGGGATGTCACTTTAGAGCGGTGTGGAAGCATGGGACATGGGTACTGTCTCACGTACCACCTCTCCAAATCTTTAAGTTACATAGTCAGTCTCAACGCGGCCTTTGAGTTTTCTAAAAAAGGATTCTAATATATTCGAATATCTTATAAAAGAGATTTCTCTAAGTGACGTAGTCAGATAAACATTAATTTTTGACTGAGTTAAAAATATATTATGATTTATTTATTACCATTCAAATGCATCTAGCAGCATACGAAGTGGTTTGAAACAATAAAATTAAAGAAGAATTAGCATAATCTTTCAGTATATCAGACATATTACTTAATATCTGCGAAGTTAATTTCAAACACACACATACGACAACACATTTGTATTATAGTAGGTTTTATTTTTTATTTTTAGAATGACTAAATATAGACATAAAATGTTTAGTTAAAACCATTCATCGCATTGCACTGATATTTTTTCAGGTTATCCCATTTTTAAAATATCATATCATTTATGAAAATAATTTGAGTGTTTGTTTTTTCTAGATTCCCTAAAATTCCATCTGAATACCAGAAAAATTCGCAGTAAGTTTTATCATAATTGCATTCTTTAAATGTTCTTCATACTTAAAAAATCACAAAATTTTAGATTGCAAATTATATACATTCTATAAATTTTACCACGTAGTTATTTTCATCCCTGCACAAAATGTAAAAGACATGTCATGCTGCTATGGCTTTCTGTAATTCGATAACCAATAGATATCACTTTTTCGTTTTTTTTAATTCGATTCCTATTATTAGCTCTCTCTCTCTCTCTCTCTCTTTCTCTCTCTCTCTCTCTCTCTCTCTCTCTCTCTCTCTCTCTATATATATATATATATATATATATATATATATATATATATATATAT
>JAPMOR010074694.1:161890-173294 GCA_026543865.1 Argiope aurantia
TTGTTCAAATTTTCAATCGTTAATAAAATATTTTTTATTCATCCACTCAAGTTCAAATACATTTTTTTAAACTTGTGGTGGATGACATTTGATGTTAATACAGTTTTTTCAAATATTAATCCATTAATTATTAAATTTAATTAATTTTTAATACTTTAAATAGAGTTTTATCAGTTTGTAATGAAAACTGAAATCAACAGGCACTAGCTTAATCGGTAAAATGCAAGGATTTCAGTATTTTTCACTTGAAGGGGAAGAATGCGAGTTCAATTTTTGCGAAAGTCTGAATTGACTTAATTTTTTTATATATATATATATTACTTGTTTATTAAAGGAATTATGAATTTTTCTTCGAGAAATAATATATAATGAAGAGAAATCAAATACTATAATTTTCTAAAAGTTTCTAAATCTATGTTAAGTACATAAAAAAAATATTTTTCATTACAGATTATATTTTATTGCATTTGTATTTCAAAACATTTTTACTTCAAAAATAGGGCAGTAAAATACTTTTAAAATAATTATTAAATATTTTCTCAAGCCAAATTTTCCTCTAAATTATTTATATTAAATAAACCATTATCACATATGTAAAAGGGAAATGTCAATATATTTTAACTATCTTCCAAAAAATCCACTAACGTATCCTTAAATTTTATCATATGTTTATTGTTGTTTTTCTATTTATTGACAATCTATAATTTAAAGCATTTTTTTTAAATTTTATTTATAAAATAACATAAAATAATATACATAAAAACAGGTATATAACAGCAAAAAAAAAAATTCAGTTTTTTCCTTCTCTATAAATGTGTGGGCATGATATAACTATATTTTTATCTGACTTTCGCTGTTTTTCATATGCTTCTACATAACTTATTTCTGTTCATTCATTTTATTTTTTGAATGCTATCCATTAAATGCTTCGAGCTAAACATAGATATCAGTAAATAAAATCAATTATCAAAATCTCAGAAACCTATTTTTTATATGTTTTTCTATAATTATTAAATCGATTAATTATTTAAAATTAATTTTCCACTTATTGCATATTAAATGAATCTCTTTATTCCTAAGATCGAATACCAGACGTTACTGGCCACCTCTGAATGTTTCTTTTTTAATTAATTAATATTAATTACTCTTCCAGACGGAACTCTCATTTCCGAAGCCCATTTATTTGATATCTTCTGTAACCGTACCCTTGCTCTATTCTTTCCAGTGCCGCGAGGCTTGAAAGTGACACCGGTGCACGTTATTTAGAATTCGAGTTGAGAGCGACCTATAGAGTCTTTTCTGTAAGCCAATGAGAAAGGGGAAAAAAAGGTTAACTAGAAGAGAGACAGGAGAGAGTGAGAGATGAGGAAAAATAAAAAGCAGTAATAAAAAAAACTCTCCCTTCGGGTTGTCGAATAAGTGTGTCTGCCACTCACACCACATTCTGCTTTCTCCCTGTCTTCGGCATTTTCAACCGAACCGAACAATAGCGGAACTTGGAATATTCTCTACTTACAGACTCTGCGAGAGGCAAATGCAGCCGATAATATTATCGTTTGACGGAAAACAATGTTATCTGAAAAGCAGTGCGCTCGTAACTGACCCCTGTTTCATTCCTTTCCGAATGCACGCCGGTTTGGCACAACTTTGAAAGTTTAAAAGGAACTGGAAGGTGAGTAACACGTTTTCTGATGTTTTAGAATGTCACAATTAACGTGATTTTTTTTTTTAAAATTTACTGTTATACATAATTTAGAAAATCTTTATTCTTTGCAATCAAATCTCTATGGAGAATATCATTTATATTGAAATCTATCTTTTGTATTGCTGTTTGTTGCCACTTCAAAGCATGAAATTCTGCAAACGAGGTTTTGCTTCCTGTGTCTAAAATTCCCACATTTTGTGCATACTTATATTGAATTGCTACGAATTTCATAAAAATAACATGTTATTGAATATAAATGCTCTCTGCCGTTATTGCTTACTTTAGAAACTCTTGAAGCGAAAAGTCATATTGAACTTTTTATATGTTTGTTTTTCTTATGATTTTTGCCGATTGTTTCATCTCTTTATGTGAATGCAAGCATAAGTTTGTGTTGGTTTTGTAACGCGTGTTGTTTTCGCCTGTTTGAGCGAATCTGCAGTAGCTTATTTTTTTAAAGAGTATATTAATTCAAGGATTTAATTTTTAATATTTATTTTTATTTTTATAACAACTAGAAATTTTTGACGTAAGCTATTTGACGAAATTCCATCAAATTATTTAAATACTACCACCATTAAAAGAATATGTAGCTGCGACTATTCTAACTAGTTCTAAGAAAAATTCTTAAAATAAAACTGTGTCTTTATAGTCGATACTTGTGAAATAACCGATAGCGCCTGCGTGATTTGGATTCGACTTTGACATTTATCAAACCATGTACAAAAGTTTTTCATTTAGATGACTATACAGTAAATTTTTCATTATTAATACTTTTTTTACTTTCAGATAATGATTTTCTATTTGATTTTTAAAATAGGCATTTATATGTTTTAATAACATAAAATCATTGAAATCAGTTCCTTGAACAATTGCATGGTTTGCAACGAACGCTTATTTATTGGGTGTAAAAAAGCTTTTTTTTTCTTTAAATATATTTTTCTTTTGATAGTTTTCTGAACTAATTAACTAGTTTATGTAACTGGTTATGATACTGCTTTGCTTTTTATTAATGAATAAATAGAAAGCAAATTTTATTCATATGGACTGCGGGCGAATATTTTAATAAGCGGATTTTATTATTTATCAATTATTTTCACTCTATCAATTATCGTAATTTTCGCTCAGCTCTTTATATTTTGGCAACTTTCAACGATTGCATTAATTTTTATCAGATTATTGTGTGAAACACAATGGGCGATTTTTTTTTTTTTTTTTTTTTTTGCGTTTTCTGTTTAATTTTTAAAATATGAGTTGCATGTAATGTTGAAGATTTCTTGCAAAAAATTAGTTGATTAATTGAAAAAAAAAATCTATTTTTATCTTGTGTCACATTTCTAAATTTCATTTATAATTCCTGTCAGTACGCCGATTCATATTCTACTCTCATGTGACTTTATTAAAATACTGTACAGCTTATTCGAATTATATGAGTAGTAAATTAGCATCAACTGATTGGTATATTACCTGATACATAATTGTTGCAATTAATAATTTGTTATAGTTAGTTGCAAAGTATCTTCCAAATTATACACATTTTGAATATTATTATGTAAACGTATAAAAACATAAATTAAAATTTAAATACTCAGATTAAAGTAAAACGGTAATTAACACATATAATTATTACTTAGAATTATGAATTAATTGAATGCCTTTCTTGATGGATCGCAGAGGTTGAGATGAATAAGAACCTACTGAATACCTCCTCACCGAATCCAACTTCTGACTTCCAAGCAGAAGCCGTATTAATTAGACTTGTGGCGCCATCCAGGGCCAGATTAAGCCCTGTAGAGTCCTCAGGCAAATGCAAGTCTTGGCGACCTCCTTTTACTTCCTTCCCAAATCCAAAATCTGATTTATTTTTTTATTGATTTTAATTCAATCTCTGTAAAAGCAGCTAAGCGGAAAATTTTGATAAAATGATTTTTTTAAAACACCTAATTGCGAGTCAATTTCAACATACTTGATGTCAATACCTGGTGTATAAGAAAATTAAAACAAAATTTTATACAAAATCACAAAAAAATTTCAAAACATTTGAAGCGTTCAAAAAAATTAAATTACTTTGGATATATCTGAAGAAAAAAAAAAAAAATCCAGACTTCTTCCCAAAAGAGTTTGAAGAATCGTCAAGTAAGCAGTCGCCACTTGATGAAACGGGCCGAACGATGTCTTGGCATTTACTATTTATTCTCCGAGATACATAATGGACAATTCGAGATAGGTTTAAAATGAATGCGTTGAAATACGAGTTGATACTTTTATAGACGCTTGAGCTTTCATCAAGCGGCAATGCTTTGTCAGAAACTGTCGACCTCTCTTACAATCCTACATTTGATTTAATTAATTTCAAAATACTGCAAACTCATGATTATTTGCACAGTTGCGATGCTGGATTGAATGATAAAAATACATCTACGCGAAAATTCTTCTGAAAACTTTTTACTTACAGTACCAAATTTTGTTTATGAATCTTTGGTATATAACAAACATCGTTATTTAAATGTTTGTTGGTTTACTAAAAAAATATTTGTCTCTATTGCATGTTGAAAAGTTTCTTTTTTAAAATCTGTGATTGAAATTTTTATCACAGCACTTTGGGGTTAATAATCGAGACTATTATGAAACATTGAATGCATGTCTAATTCTTTTTAAAATGATTATACATTATATAAAAATGATTATACATTATAATACAATTCCGTGTATGTGCAAGTAGCATTCATCATTTATCTATTTACCTTTCTTTTAAAAAATATTTGATCAGGATTATCAGAATCTGTGATAATAATTGTCACGCATCGTACTTAACTACTACAAGCAGCCTTTAAGAAAATGCGCGGGTCTCTCCCAAAATATGCAGCCGTCAAAGTTAAATAGTTTTCCCTATGATCCACCTTTTCACAATTGATATGATTATATTCATTATCTTTAGAATATTCATTGCTTTCCTATAGCACTAATCTTAATGACTTGATAAGTTTGATAAAGTTGCAAATTGCTGCATATTTACCGCCACTAAAACTGTTACGTAACAACTGTTATGCAACTGTACATCAGATTCCGAACGGTTGTAACATCATGTAAGGGAGAAAAAAAAAATATACCAGAAACTTTACCACTTGTTGCTTTAGTTTGGGATAAGGCGTTGTTTTTTCTTCTGGAGATTTTGCTTGCAGGTAGGACAGAAAAATCTGATTCTCTTTCGGCTGTTTACGGCCTCGGAATCCTGCATTCTGTCAGCATAAAAATGGGGAATTGTTAATATGATTTGTAAGCGGTAGAGTCGGCTGTGCGATGCCGGCTCCTTAAGGACGTAGCCTTGTTATCATATCCGTTATTTCTCTCTCAGATAGGGGTTTCCCCTATTAGCATCCAGACGTTGTTTCCGGCAACGTGTTCTCGATTTTATTCCCACATTTCCTCTATTTTCTCTCGTTTCGTTTCGCAAAAATTTTCTTTTCACATCGTCTTCCAGTCAGTGTTTCGTTCTAAATTTGACAAGGCGTTTCAGTTCGTTGTTTCGAATTTGCTGTGTCATCGTATTTGTAGCTTCGTTCGCAATGAAAACTGATTACCTGCTATTAAATTTATGAAATATATATATATATATATTCTGAAATCATTTTTTGAATGTTTTTTTTGTTTAAGCTTTTATTTGTGATAATATTTAATAAAGAGAAGGCTATATAACATCACGGAATGACGAAGCAAGCTGGGGATTTGTTTTGAATTCTAGCAAAAAAATATGCTTTAGAGAAGGATTTCTGCAATCGAAATTTAGGGCCGTGTAGAACGGATTTAAATCGCAAAATGTTTTAGCGCTCTTTCTTCTTTCAGAATATTCGATGTTTGTAAAATAGCTTTAATAAAATCTGAAATTAAATTTAGTTAGAATTTATGCAATTAATTAAATTTAATATTTTAGATTGAATTTTTCCGATATTATTGAAAGATTTTTTTTTGTTCCCAACTTTTAATTGACGAATAAAAAACATCGGTCTAAAATGGGATCGGAAAATTTTCCTAAATCATAAATTCAGTAAATGGAAAGAAAAAAAAAAAAAAAGACCAGAAGTTATGAATTAATCAGACCGATTTCGATCTTTCCTTGAATTTATTCTCTTTTCCATTTCGAATAAGATTTCGCAGATTATTCTAATTCCTGCTTATAAATATTTAAAAATAAACGCTACGATTTCATTTGAAAAAGTAGTTTTAGAGAAGTTCTTTTGTTATGCGTTGTTATGGAGGGCGGTCTATCTTCTCTTGCTCAGAGCGATTTAATGAGGATTAACGATTCTCTCCTTTCCAGAATGATTTTTTTTGAAACATGCACGACCTAATTCACATCCAGCATCCAGCCTATAAACATTGCTATGTTAAAAAAAAAAATTTTGTTTTTAGTTAGCTATTTCTTAACGATATTGTCGAATGTATTAGTTGCCTAAATATAATTAGATTCATTAAGAAAAATTAAAATATTTCAACTATTTATTGTGAATGTTGTCATGATATTCGTTTAATGTACTGTAATCCCATGACTATGTTATTTTTCTGTTCTATCTAATTAGGCGGCTCTTTTGTTAAGGAAATGGGTTGTCGCAAGGATCCAATTAAGTTAGTAGAACAGTTGGATTGAATTACGTGTCATTTTTTATGCAATTATAACGACTAAAAATGGCTTAAAAATTGATTTGAAACTTTTAAATTACGACAATTTGATTCGGACACCACATTTTACGATACTGAAATCCATTCTGTATTATGCAAGAAGAAAAACACGAAGGCAATCCATATCATATCATCGAATGAGTTTTACTTTTGGATTCGTGACTACGGCATCACGTGTTCTCTTCACGATTTTAGATTCATTAGCCGCATGGATTAAATTGCGAAATGAAATGAATGAGTAACACATCCTTCTTGAGAACTTTTTCCGTAGTATTCCATTAAATGCTTACTTATCTTAATATTAAAAAACAATATTTTAAATATCACTTATTGTCAACTTATTTCCAAATGTGCTCTTTATGATAACTACATTTGACATATTATTTCATTATTGCTGTAAAGCAGACAAAATAGCTCCGATATGCGATTTATTGGCATAGTAATATCATTCAGTGTAGAAGTAGCTCCGATTGGTTCTGATGTATTGGTATCACTTGTTTACGCCGGGCACGTAGCATTCCTGCGTTCGAATTACTTTAAGATCTGCCAGTTATAAATGGGAACATTATTTCGAAATAATATAGCATTGATTAAGAGGCCATGGTGATATCCCATTACTCAAGTTCAATACTTCTGCATGCATAGAGAAGGTAGTTTAACCATTTAAAAATTCCTAACACTTCTCTGAGGCTTGACACCTGCCTCAGTTCGAAAAGCCCGTTTTTTAGAATTGTGCTATTTTATGTATGTAAAATTGATTTGGGTGTTTCACTCAAATTAAAAAATATATAATAAATTTTGGATCAATTTGGAAAAGGGCAAAGAGTGGTTTTTCAACGCATATAATCACTTAATTACTGACGCATTTGCACTTTCTCATTCTGATTTATAATACTCCGTACTAATTACACAGGCACAGACACACAAATAAAAAATAGTCATATTTACCTAACGATATTCGTGATACCATTTATAAATTCAAAATTTGATGAAATAAACAATACATTTTTAATTACTGTGTTTATTTACGCAAACATGATCACAAAAAATAAAAGAAATGAATAAATACAACCTCCTTTGACAACCAACTAGTTCGCCAGGATTAATGGTCGTTAAAATTTTCAATTAAATATTTTATGCAATTTGGTCTTAATAGTCCATAAAAGTCCACTGCTCACACAACTGATTGCTCAATTTGAAGGGAAAATTAATCCTTTTCTTTTTTTGATATTAGAGGCGCTGAAGCTGCAGTCAGAGTATGTCCAGCTTGGAGCTCTGGTCATTTTTTTTTTTCCAACTCCCCTACAAAGTTTGTTTTCATTCTCTCGGTTTTTCCTCTCTTCATATTTTATTGGATATTTATGAGTTTTAGTTTCTATTTTTACTGTCTTGACAGAAATATTTCTGCTTTATTCAATATTATTCAATATTTATTTTCTTTTGTTAGAAGTTATTATTAAAAAAAGAAATACGCAAGTAATTTCCAAAACGTTATTCTGATTAAAAATCTTATGGGGGATCAATTATTATTATTATTAATTTCATATATAAATGAAGGCCGTTATATGTAATAAATAATAATAATTTATTATTACATAAAATGATTTATGGCACATCTTATGTGATACTCATTTTCGAATAAGCATTATCGAACTGAGCGAAGGTGGAAATGTGTTGAGGTAGAAAGCTCTGATATTTTCACCCACTGAATTATCTCTTCAGCATTCGCATAATTTTCTATTGACCAACCAACAAGGAATTTATATGATATATCGATGTATTTGGTGTGTTTAAACTCCAAGACATTTCATATATGGATTTGAAATTAATAACTTTATGCCATTTATGGGAAAGACATTTTTCTTTTTTTTAAACTGCAATATCTTGGAAAAATATTTTTATAGCACTGTCAATTCCTAAATTGACTAGCAATCTCTGATGTAAATACACCGAAAGAACATTTCTAATTTATTTAGTACTCAAGGTTTTTTTTTTTTTACCCAGAAACACTAGTTAAATTTCTGATTTGTAGTATTGTTGCTTTGATGATCTCCAAGTGTAAACGAACCGAAGGGGTTTATAAATTAGAAAAGATTGAAATGAAGCGTCAACACGTGTAGCGCTATCACGAGCAATTGCGCAATTTTTGATTTCATGATTATTTCCTCGTGTCTCATTCTTTGCTAAGTATTATATGTATTTTTTCCCAAATCCGATTATTCATGCCTGCAATGTATGTCAACAACTCTGTATCTTGACCGACAAACGGTAATGCCGCAAAAGGTCATTTTCTTTAGCCGTATCGTTTCATGTTATATTTTCTGTGGTGTCACCGCTTCTATATTTTATTTGCGGCTGCTGTATTTACTTATCTTTACTACTAATAAAGGAGAATGCGTGTATGTGTTGGAGCTCTTCATTGCAGATTATTTGACCTAGAATTATCAAAGTTGGTACAAATTTGTTGTAGAGGAAGCGAAGGTGCACCTCGATACACATTTTAAAAAATTTTACTCCGAATTTTAATTCATTATCAATTAAGCGAACTTGATATTTTCCGCTACAACACCCGGAAGTATTATTGCACAAACCTTAATTTTTTATATCATTTGAATTAAGCTATGAAAATTTGTCGTTTTAACTATACTGATTTAGTTGCCGTCTTATTTTTTTCTTCATTTTGACAAAGTTTTGATTTTGACTTTTAACAAAACGTATCATTTTTTCATTGAAATTCTGTTTTCATTATTTTATAAAATGTGCAATTGCGTGATTTTTTTTTCCATTACTGAAATCTAAAGAAGAAGGATTGTGCTCCCTATTTGGCCAAGGAGTACAAAAAATAAAGTTAAAAATACAACATATAATTAAAGGTGTGATTACGTAAGCTATTTCGTTTCTAACGGAATTGTGATGGCACGAGACTTAATTCCATAAGGAAGATTTATATGCGCAATAAATGGAAGTAAGTCTATTAAAATATTACGGTCTTATCATTGGTATCTTATCATTTGATAGTTAAGAACATTTTAATGAGGGAACTATGAAAATCGTTACGTTCAAAAGGTTTAATTGAAATTAAACGCTGCCAACACTCAGCAAAACAACCAGTCGCCAAAGTCGAATAATATTTTTCATAACAATGAAGAGGTATAAAAGTGGATGCATAGAAGAAGTTCGTCGAATTTACATTACCTGGTAATGTTTAATGGAGAAGTAGAAAGGTAGAAAATAGAATAAAAAAGTAAATAAGAATAGAAAAGTAATAAATAGATAGTAAATAAAAAAGTAACTTTAATGGAAAAAATTGTAAATTTTATTTTTGCTGTTTATTTATCATCAAGATAAATAATTAACAGTTTTTCTTCTGTTATACTTACAAATGGGAGGTAAACAGTTAGGTCAGCTATGGAAATGGATTGTTCGGATTTCTCCACCAGTTTCTTTAAGAAACAGTGGGAGTGTTTTCTATGAAGCTTTCTCGTCATTTCTTTATAAAGATGCTAAATCCCACCTCAAACCTGGTGCCGCGATGGCATGGTGGTAAGGTCTCGGCTTCGGAACTGGAGGGTTTTAGTTTTGAGACCCGATTCCACCGAAGAACCGTCGTGTTGGTGGGTCTGGTGCACGCCAAATACATAGGTTTCATACGTCCTCCTACGAGTGTGGTGTGGAATCTTGGAGAGGGGGTGCCCAAGTGTTGTCGTCGTCATCTAACCACGGTCCAAAATGACGAGGTCCTAGTCCTAGTCCTGCTTTAAAACGGATGTTAATATAACTAAGCTAAAATCAAACCCACCTCATCCTTCTGCATGAAGATTGTGAATCACGGACGAGAAAGTGGATCCCATAATAACTCAAATTGTTGGACTCGGGAACTAGTGTAAGGCCGAAAGGTACAAATGAAGTGTTTCCCAAACCTCGTCAATCATAAAACAATGAAGAAAACCGCGTTTGCATTTTGAGCGTCTCCTTTCAAATCGATCGAAACAAAAGTTTTACACGTAGGTCTGCAGTTGTATTAATATGATCACATACCAAGATTCATTTCTTGCATCTTTGACCTTGCATGCACTAGAATAAACGTAAAAACCGATACTCTACACTTTGATGGAGTTGGCTCAAAATTTAAAAGAGATCTGCATTTTAGATATTAAAATTGTACACTAAATTTCATACTTCTAGCTCTTTACGTTTTTCAATCATGTTTATTTCTAACACGGACAAATTAGGAAATGCCTAGTGGGTAACTTTAGTTCAAAATTTGAAGCGATATGCAAATTTAGTGTAAACGCTATGCGCCAAATTTCATCTGTCTAATTCAAAGAGGTTTTGAGTTGTTGTGTATTTTGTACTCAGAGAAGTTTGAAACATTGAATTCATAAAAAGATCGAGGTCGAAATTTTGCTAACTCTATGAATACTTTTGGTACAAGAAAGAGAATAAATAAATAAATAATATTTTTTAATTCTCAAATTCGCCACAGCACAATATGTATGAATCCCAGTAGGAAATTTGATAGTAATAACGCAGATTTATTATTTCTTCTTTCTTTAATTCCCTCTTTCATTTACAAATCTTTATTTAATTAAATCGATATCTTAGTGATTTTGATTTTTTATTAATCAATATATTAGTGATTGTAGCTGCTTGCTTAATTATTTATTTAATATAAATCGTAATCTCATTGATTTAAACAGTCCAGTTTGTGCAATCTAAAAATTTATTAGATAAAAAAATCTTATCTTTAAGCTATTTTAATAAAATTATTATAGAAAATTATAGCCAAACAAGTTTCCTGTCGGTGGAAAATGTGGAAAAACACAGTAAGCTACATTAGACGTTTGGAAGAAATTTCATTAGATGTAGAATTATATGTACTCTCCAGTAGTTTGAGGCGGTAAGAGATGTGCGTTAGGATAGAACCTGGGACCTTTCGGTTAGCAGTCCAGTAACTAAACAATTCCGCCAAAACGATCGTTCTGGTGGAAGAGTTGTTAACTGGCTTATATGCTATTCACCACA
>JAPMOR010074694.1:173304-197855 GCA_026543865.1 Argiope aurantia
CGTTCTGGTGGAAGAGTTGTTAACTGGCTTATATGCTATTCACCACAAGTTCATCTATTTTCTATAAGCTCATCGGAAACAATAATACGAGCAAATATTTACGAAAAATCCCTCGAAATGAAATATTAAATAAAAAAATATCTTCTACATAAAATTTTTAAATTCAGGCTTGGATGTGTACTGATTCATCATTACTGGTCATGTTCCAAATTTCATGGCTGTAAGTGCGATAGATTTGTCTGGACATTGCACGCATGTAAACATTTCCTTTTGAAATGATATCTAAAATTAAAATCTTTTGTTTTAATGACAACCCTTTTGAGCTGCGTTTATAAATTATTATACGAGAGACATTTCCATAGTTGCAATATAATTTGACTGTTTAAAACCCAAATAATTTGCAGAACGATACCGATTGCAATTGCAGTTACGATACCGATTGCAATTGCAATTACAATACCAATTGCAACTGTAGCTACTTGGTTGCAGAAGAATTTTAGTTAAGATACCGATTGCAATTGCGGTTACTTTGTTGCAGAAGAATTGCAGTTACTATACCGATTCTAGTTTGGCACTGTCCCGAATTCAGTTAATTTTTATCTATCTTCTTTCGTTGATTGCATTAGAAAAAATTAAAACAGTCTTTTAAGTAAAGACTATTATAAAATTTGGAGCAGCTCCCGTATACGGCCTAGTGGCGCCCTTTTTTTTCGCCAAGAAGTCGCCAATAATGCGTGTTTAGGATGTTGTGATTCTTAACCGGAAGTTTTGAAGCCCCATTAGGCTTATTTCTAAGACTGACAAAATGCACTAGATTATAAGTCAGGGGGTGGCGATGCCCTCCTTTTTTTATTTTAAATAATTCAAATAAATATTGTGATTATTGACTAATTTTTGAAGCCATGTTAGGCTTAATCCTAGGACTGACAAAATGCACGAACGTAAGTCAGGGGGGAGGGGGGTATTGAAATATTTATGATAAAGATCCAAATGAAACGATTTGTTTAATTATAAATATAATGAAGCATGATGAAATGCTCACTTGCTTTTAAAAATAACGAAATGCTCAAAATTAATATTAAATTATGACGAAATTATTTTTTGGTCCGATTTTTAAAAATGATTTCTTAAATTTATGCTGAATATGTTCTCATGAAAACATTAATATTTTTTTCATTTTAAAAGCATAGTTTATAAAAGTTAATAGCTGTATATGTGAGCTGCTCCTTATAAAAACACATAAAAATACTGAATATGTTCTAAGGTTTAAGGTTACCATAAAGAAGAATACAAATGCCGATGACGGCAAACAGAAATTATCGTTTATCGCCAAATTTCTCGCCAATTTGGCGGAGGCCGTATACTGGAGCTGAGCATAAAATTTTGAGAATCTACAGATATTTTATATGATAATGGGTGATTTATCTAAAAATTTTATAGAATTTTGTCTTGCTGCTTTTGTCTTCATTCACATTTCAAATTTGTATTTAAATGAACAACTTTAGATTTCCGCTGAGAATATAGTCCCCAAACATTGTCAGTTGCTTGAACGTACTTCAGTGGCGGATGATAATACAGATCGAAACGCATTTTACCCGGGAATTTTGCTAAAAAAAATTATTTCATGCGTATTGAATAGAAAGGAAACGAATCTGAGTTTATATTTTCACCATCGGCTATATTTTCTAAGGCATGATAATGCTGTTAATACATCAAATGGGATTAAAGCTATGAGCGTTAAAATTCATTTCCTCGAGAAATGTTCTGAAACATTTTCATTCATTGAAAAAAAGCACAGCAACATGTCTGCATATATTAAGCAATTTAATTAAAATTTAGAAATAAGATGAATCAAATAAAAATGGAAGGAAAGGTTATTTTGCTCTACTTCGACAGTTTCTTTTGTTTGATATTCTTAAATGAACTTCTTTTATGCAGTGTCTTTGCAGCTTGCAAAAGTCATCTGCAGTCAGTTGAGTCTCTCGTCTATCGACGACGACGTGATGGGTGTTTTGGTGGAGCACCTGGACTCGAAGGTCCTTAATCTCCGAAACCTTATAGCTTATTAGATTTAACATTGGATTTATGATTTAAACATAGATATTTAACTGCCTGGGTAACTGTTATCTGTAAGGAAATTTATTATTAGAGGAAAAAAAAACATTTAATAAAAAAACATTAAAAAAACATTTAATAAAAAAAACATTTAAGTCTCTCGTCTATCCTCTTATTGGCTCTCCATTTTTTTTGTCCCTGTGAAATCATTCGTCTACTCAGTTAGTGTCGGCAAAAATTTCAACAAATTAGAAATCAGAAGAATCAAGTGAATACAAAAGAATAGATATTTTGTTCCACTCTTAAACCTAGTTTTGTTTGACTTTCTCGTGCAATTTCGTTTTAGCAATTTTTTTTTTCAGATTCCAACAGCAAGTTGCTGTCATATGAATATTCCATCATCTCTGGGATTGTTCTTCCATTTCTTTATGTCCTGGTTAATTTTGTTTTTACCTTCGTTTGTTCATAATCATTTACTAATTTCTCAAAGATTTTCTAGAAAAAATGTCTAAAGGATTATGAGAATAATGAATCATCTCGTATATGTCAAAGATTTTCGAAGCTGATAGGCCTGCTTTTTATTAAATCAAAATAATTTTCTGGCCTATGGTTTTCACGGAATTCATAAAATGAGCATAGTTTGTGAGCATTCTGCTTTGGCAACCATAAAAAAAAATTATAACTTCTAAAAGTCGTTTTTTGTTCTTTATATCCAAAGCAAGGGGTTTTCTAATCAAGAGCTTTCATGAAATTATTTCATTACTGCTTGTTTTATATGCGGCAGAGATAAGATTATTCTGCTTTATCTGAATAATGGCTCACGAATTGCTAATCTTTTTCGAGCATCTCGTTTTCCACCGGTAGGTCACTACTTTCTTATCCAATGTTATTATTTGGATTTGTTATTCCATATGCATAAGAAATAAGGGTGGACACTTTGCTGACTAAAGAGATGTTTAACCACTTTTAAGTCCTCACAAATTACCTACTGATGTTCATTAATTAATCGTCACCATTACCAAAGCTACATTCCCTACGAGTATACCAAATGCTAATATTGTTTAATTTATTTTCATTTAATTCTTTTGCTCACGGAATAATTTGCAGTGTAAAGTTTTAAATATTTGTAATTTAGCTCCTTAAATCTCAAGAAATAAAGGTGACGGAGAAGAACTGTTCTCCGATTTGAAATCAACATAAATTACATATAATCAAAATCGATTAAAAATTTTAAGCCTCAAAAAGAATTTTTTTTTTTTTTTTTGCTTTGTGTAACGAAAAAGCTGCAAGACTATCTTTAAGTAATTGGATTTTTTTGTTCATGATATTTGCTAATTTTTTTGCAATTAAAATGACTTCACCTTTATATGTTCCTAGAAAGTTTGCAAGCGTTTCATGAAAACCATTTTGGCTATATAAATGCACTATCTGATCAAAAGAATGCGAAAACATTCGGATTTTTACAATTTTTAAGAAGAATTTTTTTTTAAATAGTTGAATGAACTGAAACTTTGGAAATTTAAAAGAACTTTTATAATTTCTCGCATACATGTGCTATTTTAACAAAAATGTACCTGAATATTTATTCACAACAAACAAAACCATCGAGGAAAATTGCGAATTTTTATCTTCTTTCTGTGAAAGGTTAAATTAATTTCTTCTTTATCAATTTCTGATCGGTCCTTTGAAAGCTCTCGTGGTTGCGTCTTCATTAAAAGGTGCGAATTCAAGCATATATTTTTCATGTTCGAAGCGCAAAAGCATTTCGTACAGCATTAGCTTAACTATATTAATGTCCCGTTTTTTAAAGCAAAATTAGGACTATTTTGGGAAGGACCTAGTAATTTTTAACCGCGGCCAGATGCCGACACGTGAACTGGCATTCCCCTCTCCAAACTTCCACACCACACCAGCGGGAAGACGTTAGGCCCCGACGGATTTAACGTGCCTCAGCTCCGCTAACACGACGGTTCTTCGGTGGAATTGGCTCTCGAACATGAAACCCTCCGATTCGCCCAGCCTTTCACTAGAAATTTGAAGAAATTTTCAAATATGACAGTATCGGTATATTTTTGAACTTGTAGTGTATATTAAGCGGGAAAGGATGAAAATAATATTGTAAAAAAAATCATTCGCCTCTGTTTATTTGGTCTAAAATTCAGTTACGGAAAAAAATTCAATAATTGATTCACCTGCTGTAATTTTTGATTATCTCTTAAGAATTTTCTTATCCTGAACTTTCATATTTTTGCTCTAAATGTCACTGAAATCAGCTGAAATAAAATGGATGCATATCCTTATTAATAATCATAGTTTTTAAAATTAAATATTATTATTTTTATTATTAAGTTGATATTAAATATTATAATTTTTAAATTATTATTATTAATTACTTGCCAGCTGCTTCGCTGGGATTAATGATAGTTGCTAAATTTTTTAATCAAACATTTTATCTAGTTTGCCCTTGATTGCTTACTCAGCAAAGGGTTTTTGAATTTAAATTTTTATATACGTGAAATTTTTACATGACGTAATTTTTATAGACGTGCTATTTCTAAAGCTTTACATTATTCCTTTCATTACGAAATGCATCTCCTTAATTTTCAGCCGTCTCATCAACAAGGTGAATTCTAATTTGAAAACAAAAATGTTTAAACTTCAATTAATAAAAAAAACTTCCTATATGAAACTAAAGATTTTATATTTAAAATATAAGAACCCAGAGTTGAATCATTCAGTATTGAAGTTTCATTTGTGCTACAAAATATTTTTCATAATTTATGTGATAACTCAGAAAATTATTCAATAAAAATTTCTCTAATTCAATAAAAAATTCAGTGCGCTAAAATAGGAAAAAAAATTTCAAGGGATAAAAACGATAATAGATTTTTATACATCTATAATTGCATAACAATAAAATGTAATAATGTTAAAAAATGAACGCATTAAAATAATTTCAACCTGTTTACTCCTCACACAACACATCGACGGACTATATTGTTTACTCCTCACACAACACATACATTTTGTTAATTATCTCTACAATATTACTCTTTAAAATAACCACGCCATATCAGACACACACTTTTATTACATCAGAAAACATATACATCAACACGATTCATGTGATTAAATTGAGTCACGTGATCAGGCGGGGTGGAGAAAAGCGCTCGAACATTTTACCCTCGTTGACATGTTTTGAACATTCAACTAAACACATAATATGATAAGTAATATACAGTAAGAACTCAGTCTGGTTATTTGAATAACAATCAATAATAATTCAATAAATTCACATACTATGCTCAAATATCTTTACATTGTAAAGTCTCGATCCAATAAAGGGTAGCGTTATAATCAAATTCTTTATTTACAGCTTTAGTTACACAAAATTACAGTTCATCATCTAAGTTCTAGATTAAATGAGTTATTAGTATTCTATTCGACACAACAAGGATAGTTCCTCGAATACTTTCGGAGAAACCTCCCAAGAAAACAGCTAACCGACTCTTAGCGTTCTCGCAAACACAGGCGTAGTAGCTCCAGGCATCCACCGAATCTTCTCGGGTGGAATTCTAGTCGGACACTCCGCTTTTCCACGATTCTCCCCCTCTTCACAAGGGAAAAAGGTTAGGAGCGCCAGCGCCCACAGGGCGCCATCTCCGGTCGACTAAAAACTTGTAAGCATAATTACCTAGTTTGTTCATGAGTGGGTAGAGGTCTGAAAGAGCCATTGCTTTAAGTACTATGCAGGAGGTGAAGGGGTGGACGAATCAGGAGGCTAGTTCTCGGCAGTGGGCGTGGCTAGTTTATAGTGGGGTCTTCGGCTAGGAGAGCATCTAGAATTATGAGGAGTTTTTCGCGCTTGTTTTTTGCTTTCTTGCTTAACCTTATGGCTTGGAGGATATTGGGGAATTCAGTCAGTAGATCTTTAATTTCTTGTCGCTTAAGTGGTTTTTCATCTCTATAATATCTTCCATTTCCTGTGTTGAATTGGCTTGGGGAGGCTGTGGGCGTCTGGGTTTTGGGCTTGGGTTGATGGTTTCTTGGGTTCTTTGAGAGTTATTTTCGCTTCTTTTGGGGGTTCTTCTGGTCTCTACGTCTGCATATGAACTTCTTGGGAGGTTTACTATTGTGGTTTGGGCTCTTGGAATTGCAGGGCATCCCTTCCAGACTGCGAGATCTCCGGTCATTTTGCAATTGATACATACGGGGTTCTCTATTTTCTCTTTTATTTGGCAGTCTCGGGTGGGGTGCTCTCCATTGCATTTAATGCATCTTGATTTGATGTTGCAATTTCTCGCCGAGTGATGAAATCCAGAGCAGTTGAAGCAGATGGTGGCTGTAGATTTATTTCTGTATGGTTCGATTTTGATAGATAGGAAGCAGAGATTCTTTAGGTTGTAGATGTTCTTATAGTTGCCACATTTTATCGACTTCTACGAGGAATAAGGCGAGAAGGGTTCTGGATCTGAAGTTTTTCATCTGACTTACTCTCTAGATTTTGTAGCTATTGTTTTCAAGATCGGTTTTTATGTCGGTGATGTTGGTATTTATGGGGAGACCTCTGATGACAATTTTAATCGGCCTTTCCTCAGGGGCTTCGTTCGGGATAAAATCTTGTTTTTTGGTCTGGAGGAGTTGAATGATGTCTAGTCTGGCTTTTTCTGTTCTGGGTTGAATTTGTATATATCTTCTTTGATAATGGTTATCGGTTTCTGGGTGTAATCTTTTTATCTCTGGCAGGATTAGATTGTATTTGTCTTTGATGACCAGGCTTATTGATGCTATTGATTGGGTTGGTTTTTCGGTTTCTTCTTGGAGGTGGGAGTAGGCGTTATCTGTGCTTAATTGGAATTTTTCTTCGGTACGGGACTTTTTGGCTGCTTTCTTAGGTGGAACTGGTTGGAAGTCGTTAAGTGATTTTTTTTTCTGTTTATGTGCTATTGGAGAGGTCATGATGGCGTCTGAATCTTGTATTTGGAGTGTCTTAGGTTTTTCGGGTTGTGGTTTACTAGTTGATGTCGGGGTAGATGGGGTGAGGGTTGGAGTTTCTTTAGGTGTTGGTCTATCTGCCCAGTTTTCTGAGCTAACTTGAGTATCCATGCTTTCAGGGGGAGCAGTTTCGACGTACACAGTAGTGCTGTTCTCGTCTTTCCTGGCTTCAAGGGGAATCTTTGCAATTGGAGCTTTGCATTCAAGGCATTCTCCGGCGAATGTAAGTGTAGATTTTCTGCAAGCGGAGCAAATTGCCTTGTGTAGTAGGGCCTTTGCTAGAGCAGTTCCGGCGTCCATTCACTCTGAGTAACAGGACGGAATTCTCCCCCTCTTCCAGCCATCTCGCACTTTTATTCTGTCCCCACCCTCATTCACATCGGACCATTTAGCTCCCGGTTATCCAATAATCGTTCAGCAACAACTTCACTGATCTACCGTCGACTGTGAAATCCGTTGAAGAGCCACCCTCTACAATGTAAAGAATGCAGGTTTACATCTGTTTCAAATACCCGTTTCCTGCATGTGTGATCCCTTATCTGGACCCACCCTAATTGCCCAGATGTCCTTACTTTAAAGGGGTTGACTACCTGGCACTCTGGAAGCACTTACACTGTGGTAGGGCGTCGCCATTGCTGATACTGCTGTCTGGGTGCTAATTATGGAGCGTGGGAAAAAGTAGCGTCACCATGGTCAAGCAGGGAAGAAGCTGAATCATTACAACATATAAGCCATTTTTGCATGGACAATACACATATTTTAGTCACAGCCCTTTTAAACATGCCAAATTGGGTTTGTACCTGAACCACTCGGATTTTTTTGTCTTCCCATAATAGATTTCTTTAAATCTGCCTAGAGCCCATTTATGAGTTGGCAAATTGTTTTCTTCTAGAAACACGAGATCTCCCACGTGAACATTTTCTTTCTCGAATACCCATTTATTTCTCTGTTGCAATTCGTTCAGGTAACTTCGGTGCCATTTTCTCCATATTTATTGCACTAATTTAGTAACTCTTAACCTTTTTTTAAATTGTTCCTTAAAACTAGTTAAATCAGGTTCGATAATTAAATTCATTGGTCTATGGATCAGGAAATGACCAGGTGTCAAAACTCCAAAATCATCTGTATTGGCTAATAATTGATAGAGTAGGAGCGAATTCAAGATTGACTCTATTTGGATTGTTAATGTCAGAAATTAAGCAAAAGTTAAATTCGCTCCCCTCGAAACTCTAATGAAATGAAATTTGAACAATTTGACAGCAGCCTCCCAAAGACCACCAAAATGAGGTCCCTGGGAGGAATGAATGTATTCATTCCTTCTGAAGAGAAATAATTAGCCAGAATTTCATCAGGATTTTCCCC
This sequence comes from Argiope aurantia, assembly GCA_026543865.1. Taxonomy (NCBI): domain Eukaryota; kingdom Metazoa; phylum Arthropoda; class Arachnida; order Araneae; family Araneidae; genus Argiope; species Argiope aurantia. The sequence goes on from JAPMOR010074694.1 coordinate 181,717, forward strand.
TAACTCAAGAAACTTTTTAATTATCTTATTGGAACCTTTAAAATTTGTTGCATTGTCGGAGTATAACTTTGCACACTTGCCTCTCCGCGCAATGAATCTTGTTAAAGAAGCTACAAAACACTCAGATGTCAAGTGGGACAAAATCTAGAAATGAGTGGCCTTTGTTATGAAACAAATACACATGCATACACTTTATGTAATGTATTCTTTCGTTGATTATTAATCATGAATGGACCACAAAGGTCTACACCAGTATCATTAAAAGGAAAATCAGCTAAAACTCTGTCTTTAGGTAGACTATCCATTAATTGACCAGACACTTATGGGTTTTGATTTGAAACACGGAATACTCTGATGAATTACCTTACGACATTGTACGACCACTTAGGGGCCAAAATTTTTCTCGAACAATACATAATAAATTCGAAGAACCAACATGCAAATGCTTCTTGTGATAATACTCTAAAATAATCATAGTAAATATATTACCTTTTGGCAAGATTGCCGGGTGTTTTGATACAAAACTTAAATTTGAATTTTCTAGTCGGCCTGCAACCCTCAAAGTACCATCATCATCCATAAACGAGTTGAGGCTTTTTTACTTACTGTTTGGAGAAACGAATCCTTTGAGCTGCAGATTTTGAATAACTGAAGCAAATTCTTGATGCTGCATCGCTTTAACCAAGAAATTCCAAGCTTTTCTCAACTCACTGCTGCTGAGAGGGCCTGTAGTACGCCCAAGTGGATTTCGGGCATTGTCACTAAACCTAAAAATGTAACTAAGAACACGCAAAATAGACATATAACTATTATTAAGCTTAATTAATTCTACATTAAATGTCCTTCAGTAATATTAAGAATTTTAAAGTTTTTAGAATTGTTCTTAATTTCAGCATTGAACTCTTCATTAGTTTCTGATACAAGAACTGGAGGATTAGGGTAGTTATTGTCAGCAAGAAATTCAGGTCCATTCCACCATAAGTCACAAGTTTCTCGGGGTCTATACCTTGAGATAAGATGTCACCTAGATTTTGCTCTGAGGATACATGATCCACTGTTTAGTATTAGTATTTTCTTGAATCGTCACTACCCGACTTTGGACGAACTGTTTTAAATCTATTGGTTGTTTCTGAAGCCACGAAAGCGCAATAGTCGAATCATACCAATAGTAGGCACAAGTCACTGTCGTTTTGATTGCTGCCATCACTGTTTTCATAAGACTGCGGCATTAAATTTTAGCCTGGGAATCGTCAAGCTTTTAATCGGTGCTACTCTGGATTTACTAGCAACTAATTTAATCATAGTATTTCCTTGTACATCACCTGATTTGCAGTACACCACTGCTCTATAGCAACGTTCTGAAGCGTCTGCGAAGCCATGAAGCTCTACACTCGTTGGCTGGTCAAGGACTACTCTTCTGTTAAATTTCATTTAAGGTTTTGAGAGAAATAAAAAAATGATGCCCTTCTCGATATTCTGATGCAGGTTTAACATCATTCCAATCATTGTTTACACGCCATAGTTCTTGCATGATCATTTGGGATTTAGCTATTACCGGACCCAGAAGGTCAAGTGCATCAAATATTCTGGTAATAGTTGACAATACTTCTCTTTTAGTATATAACTGATTCGGCTTGACGTCTAAGGAAAACAATTTTCATGAAGGTTCCATAGAACTCCGAATTTTTTCATTTCCTCCTCTTTATCAAATTTATAACTATCTTCTGATGGTCTTGATTCATTCTCATAATTGGTAGCCACTTATGTAATTTCAGTCCCGCTGACTGCATAACTTCAATAAGTTGACGTTGTAACTCCTTGGCACCCTCTAGCATTGAAGAGCCACTGAACTATGTCATCCATGTAAGTGTCATGCAGTAGAATTTCAGACGTCAAGGAAAATCTGGAATTCTCATCTATGGCTAATTACTTAAAAGTTTTTATGGCAAGAAAGGGAGAGCAAGACGTCCCATAAGTTACAGTTTTCAACTTACACATGGTAGGCTCATCATCAAAGTTTGTTTTCCATAGAATTCTCAGAAGATCGCATTGATCTGATTCAATGAGTATTTGCCGATACATCTTTACTATATCGGTGATAAAGGCAAATTTGTGTCGCCGAAAACGGTAATGGTCGTGAATACGACCCTAATAACTTATCCTATCCCAGAACTTCTCAGAACTCAATAACTTCCCAGAACCCAATAACTTCTTCTTTCATCAGAATGTCATTTAAGCTAATGTCTTTAGTTGTAAGAGACGATGCATTAAAAACTACACGAAGTTTGGTGGTCGATTTTTCTGGACGAAAGATTCCATGGTGTGGTATATAATAAAAGGAAGATGGTTCAGTTGTCTTATCAGCCTTCTCCATGTGATCTAACTCCTCGTATTCTCTCATAAAATCTAAATATAACGACTAGCAATCTGAATTCTTCGATAGATGATTCCATAACGAATTAAGTCTTTATCCCACAATTAAATGTCTCAAGCAAGAGGGATCCTCTTTCAAAGGCATTGTAAGCACATATAGATCCTCCTCATTCCTCCAATGGGTTTTCACAAAATGCCTCTCGCATAACAAGGCCCCCTGACTCTTAGTGACCTCATTATCTACATTTTCAACTTTCCAGAATTTTCTCATAGTACGATTCAAATCAATATCTAAAATCAATTCACAATGAACTTTGTTCTCTTTCACTTCGTCTACACTACCACTGGCAACATAACTGAAAACTGTATTCTGCAACAACAATGATGAATTCAAATCACGGATCTGTCCAGGTCTCAACAATTCATAAAATATTTCAGCTCCTAAAAGTAAGTCTATCTATCTGGGATATTAAAACTAGGATCAGCCAGGGATGGAAACCTTAATACCTCCATATTTACGTCAATTACCTTGTTGGGGGTTACATCGGTGATTTTGTTGACCACTAATATCGACAATTCTCGCACAAAGCTCCTACCCTTGTTTGCAACAGTTTTTCTCACACAATTATTAACCGCCACAGTAGCGTCATTAACTCATGAAACAACCGTATTTATTCTTTCGAACTGAAGTCGTTTTGCGCAAGCTTTTGTACACAAACAAGATTGACTTCCTACGTCCAATAAACATCGAACCACCACAAACTCTGAATATTTATTTTTAACCAATGCATGAACAGTAAGTACTAAGAAGGACATTTTTACTTTGGCTCTTTTGAAACTCGTCGCAACTATCTCAGACTGGTGTTAGCAGTTTCTTCTTTTACCATTTGGCTCTGCACTACCTATTCGTTATGGACTGGCTCACGAATCGCAGTACTTTCAGACAGTGAACTAGCGCTGAAAATGTAGCATTCGATTATGAGATTTGCCACAAAAACAATTTCTATCAGAGCGACAATCACTAGTTTTATGTGGTAACAAGCAACGGAAAAAAAAATCATTCCGTTTCACTACATTAGTTCTTTCCGATACAGAAAATTTCTTAAACTGGGGGCAATTATAAAGAGGATGATTGGCACTATTCTTACACATAACACACCTTGAATTTCGTTATTTCAGACATGAACACTTTAGAAACGGTTTTATCAGAACGCAAATTTAGAAATTTCTGTGATTTATTTCCCATAAATCTTTCTGTTTCCCTTGCTACGATCTTATTGTTTATCTCACTTTTACATTTACTTTTCGATGATAAGAAAATATCACACTTTCGACCAATCTCATGAGGTTTAAAATAATTTTCAGCTTGTTTTACCGCAATGTGGGTCATTAATTCTCGATCAAGAGTTCCGAAAATTCTACAGTGCCCGAAAAAATTATAAGGACACGCGAAAAATCGCCAAATCTAGAAGTCTTGTTTACAGAATCGAATGCAAAGTTTTGCAGCAAACATAGAAGTAAAACTAAAATATTTTATGCGTAAAATAATTAAAATTTTCAATTTTAAATCTGCTAAATTTTAAATTTTGATTTTTAAACCTAAATGAAAACGGAAAAAAGTATAAGGACATTGCTTCTTCTCCAGTAATTATTTAAAAATTTGCATATTTGAAAGCATAAAATGACAATTCCGAGTTAAAAGATTCATTTGTGAAAAGAATTTCCCACTCGGCGACTTTCAGTGTGAATTTTTAAACGATGCCCAAAGGAACTCAACTTTCTGACTCTGAAAAAGGAAAAATTGTTGCTTTTCGAGAATGTTGATTAAGTGGAGGGAAATTTCAAAAAGAATCAAGAGATCTAAAACAGTGGTTTATAATTTTCTAAAAAATCCTGGGATGTATGGTATGAAAAAGCGAACTGGGAGACCAGAAATTCTCACTCGTCGACAAAAAAGAATGATTGTAAGGAGAGCTTGCGAGAAAAGAGAAACCGCAAATGAAGTTAGACAAAATTTGAGTTTACCATGCTCAACAAGGACTGTTCAAAATGTTTTGAGTAAAACATCCTCAAGTTTCTTATGGGAAATTAGTGTCACGCCCGCCTCTTACAAATCATCATAAGAAAAGAAGAGTTTACTTTGCAAAAAAATATATTTCTCCTGGTCAAAAGTGGGCTGATGTAATTTTTTCGGACGAAGAAAAGTTCAATCTTGATGGACCTGATGGTTTTCGTTATTTTTGGTATTTATTATTATTTTTTCGTTATTTAGGAAGTGTTTTCCAGGCGTCAATATGGTGGTGACTCGGTTATGGTATGGGGCGCTTTTGCGGCAAATGGAACCACTCCAATTGTATTTATCAACCGTAAAATGAATTCGGACAGGTATGCTGATATGTTAGGAGAAAGTTTGTTGCCTGAAGCACCACTAATTACTTCAGGGGACTATATTTTTCAGCAGGATAATGCTTCGATACACGTTTCTACGAGTACAAAACTCTGGTTTGAAGCTAATTCTGTAAATTTATTTGATTGACTGGCGAGAAGTCCCGATCTTAATCCAATCAAAAACTTATGGGGACTTCTAGCCCGAGAAGTTTATAAAATCGCACACAGTATCAATGTACACAAGATCTTGTCGTCGCTATCAAAGACGCTTGGGAAAAAATATCTGTGGACATTTTAAAAGATCTTTCAGGATCTATGATCTCTCGGCTCATTCAAGGGATTGAAAAAAAAGGTAGTTTTCTTGATTATTGAAACATTTTTTAAGTATTTTACAACATGTCCTTATAATTTTTTCCGTATTTCCTTTAATGTTAAATTTTGTAAAATCAATATTTTGAAGCTAAATTATGTTTTTTATATGGTATAAGTGTAATCACAAAATTATGCAGCAGAAGTAAGAAATATAAAAAGTTCAGTTAGGTGCAATGGAAATAAACCATATTTTCATGCAATTACATGTTGTCCTTATACTTTTTTCGCGCACTGTATCAGACACTCTAAACTCTCATAGAGATTGGAAATCCTTTACTTTGTGCAACTGACAATAGTAGTCAAAAGATGTACTTAATCTCGATGCAAATTGAACAAAACTCTCCGATAGGGATTTTTGAGCTTTTTAAAAATCATTTAAACAATCCTTAGGGGTGTGTTCAAATTTTTTTTAAACAAAAGTTTTAATTTTCTTAAAATCCTTTAAATCTTCTTGATTAATATAAACTAGAAAATTACTGATTTTTTTTTACCCAAAATATTCAATAGAATTTCTGCTTTCAAATTTTCTGAAACATTTTTTGTTTTGGAATGCTTTTTTCCAAAGAGCTGAGAAATGAATTAAATGATTCCGATTTACAAGGTACGAGGATGGTTAATGTTTTAATACTTTTTATTAAGCTTTCTAATTCAACAGTTGATGAACTCGAATCCACGATTTCAGTACTTTGCATATTATTTAATGACTGTTTTTTAGCATTTGCTAACTCTATTTCTTTCTCTATTTGACTGAATTTTAACTTTTCTAGTTCTAATTTCAATTCATTTTCAATTTTTTTTCTTTTTCTTGCATTAGTTTTGCCTGAATATCGGCTATTACTTGATCTACTAGGCCCTGTACCACTTCAGTTTGTGTTTTAAACACTTCACTTTTCTCAATTATCTCTCTTAAATGAATTACTTTAAAGCTCTAACTCTTCCCCAATAATCCGCCGCTCCTCTTTCCTTCACTTAGTACTCAACGACATGGTTGATATACATGAAAATAATACTTGCACACAACCACTCACAAATTATACCTTTTTGTACTGCTAATTTAGCAATCACAGGGAAAATTTTCAAATCGAAACTACGACACCTTTAATAATAATTACACTATGAATTCCCAAAACAAAACTAACTTTATCAGAAATGCTACTTTCAACTATAAATAATAATTTGCACAACAAAATACACTGACAGGAATTACTAATACTAATCCGAAAGCAAGTAAATTCTTATAAACAAATATCAACAAACCAAAACTATTTTTTACATAACAAAATCACAAATTCAAAATTAACTCCAATTTCCCATAAACAAAAAATAATCCACAATTAAATCACACTTATTATCAATATCTCACCCTAATCTCTTAATCTGAAATTCCATAACTCAATACTGCTCCCAAAAAATATTTCCTAATATCACCATAATAAAATTCTATCACACATCTCAGTCCTTTTGATCCCAACGAAAACCAAACCAACTATTTAAAAATTCCAAAGGTCGCAAATATTTCTCCAGGCTCGCTATACGGACCAAAGTGTCGACCATATAGCGAGACATAACACATCGACGGACCCTATTGTTTACTCCTCACACAACACATTCATTTTGTTAATTATCTCTACAATATAGCTTCTCAAAATAACCACGCCGTCTCAGACACACATTTTTATTACAACACAACACAGAACAGAAAACATATACATCAACACATTGAGTCATGTGATTAGGCGGGGTGGAGAAAAGTGCGAGAACACAACCTCATCTACTAGTATTTAGTTTTAATATTTTTTAGTATTTAGTAACCATTAATTGTAAATGCAACACATTTCAAAAAGCATAAAACATAGAATTCATTTTAAACAGAGATCTACTGATTATGGAAAAGTAAGCAGTCATTTCATCCTCAACAATGGTAAAAAAAGCCAAGAAGAAGTATCAGTAGAAAAAAGGAAAAAAAAATGTAAATTTTAGCTCAACAATAAATATATTATTGTAAAATATGCTTAATATATATATTTTTTAAAAAAAGTTACTAAAAATAAAGGGGGTAGGGCTGAATAAGTGTAAAAAAAATTGATATTAGTGAAAAAATAATTTTTTGAATTTTAAGAGAGTGAACAATCACTTTTTGCTGTAATATTTTCTGAAATTATCACGGAAAAACACCAAAATTTCGTTAACTTTTCATTAATTAAAATTTCAAAAACATCCTGCTAAGGTGCATTTTTTTTATTTTCTAGTCAAACGGTCTGTCCTGTAGAGTGCCACACACCTTTATTATTAGAGGAACAAATGAATAAAAATTTTCTTCATACTTCAGCCTTATTTTTTGACTTTTTGTTTCAAAATTCTGTTTGATACTTTTATTTTCCTTTCAACTTCAGCCAACTTTTCCTTTCAGCAAGTTTCAGAGCAAAGGGAAAAATAGATTGTGTCGGAAAAAATTCCATGGTTCAATTTTCCCTTCGCTAAAATCATAACGTCATTCTTTTCAGTAAGTCATTCATATTTGTAGTAGCAGGGATGATCAAAAGAAAGAAGAGAGAAACTTAGCCGTCTCTTCCATTGCTTATTATTTTTGAGGTTGCTTTATTGTTGCTGATCTGACGAGGAACTGGAAAGGTAAAGGCCAAGACTATAGTTTAAAAAAATATCCCAGATTATGTTCAGCATTTAAACACAAGAAGGGGAGAAAGAGTTTCTTGAAATCATGTGCAAACAAAAATAAATACATGAAAAAACAAAAAATAAAGAAAGAAGAAGAAGATTCGAAATTTCTAGTTCGAATCATTAGTTCTTGTTAGAATTATAATAGTTTAGGATTGATTTGTCTATCTTGATAGCATCAATCGCTACACGTAATTTTTTTGCGTAATGTTTTTCATTTCATGCAATTAAAAGATTTCTAAATTAAAAAAAACATTATCAAGTTAAAAGAAACACGATGCTTTAAAATAGTTTAAAGCATTACTTCGTAACAAACCGAAATGTTTTATTATTTTTATTCTGCTGCAGGAGGGCTATTAAAATATTCACTTCGATTATGCTCTATATTACTATTTTGTTGCTCGCGATCGCTTATAGGAAAAGCATTGCTATAAAATTTTGTCTATAACTAGCTCAAGAAAGTTTTTTTTTAAAAAAAATCATAGAGAAATATAATTGCACAGTTTTTAAATTTTAAAATAATGGGGATTTTTTTTTTTTTTTTTTTTTTTGGAGAGGGGGGGGGCGACTTTATGCATTGAGATTATTGAAATAAAAAAAAAATAATTTCGACCAACTTTATAATTTTTGGAAAGTATAATTTAAACATTGAAATTTCCTTTCTAGTGCGGACTTAACCTCCTAAGAACTAATTAATGCTGAATTTGGGAACTCTAATTTCTTCCCCTAAGTCTTCCCTGCAGAGCGCTTTGAACGATTTTTGCATCACCTGAAGCCAGCCTCCAAGCATTATCGAAGTTCAAATGTTTGTTCAACAAATGGTGAAATGCAACATCTTTTTACGTTATTAATACACCTAAATATCTGCCCAGTTGATTCTTAGAGGGGGAAATTGGAGATCCGCTTTTGTTTAAAGTTAATTTAATTAAATCTGAAAAGTATTTTTCGGAGAAAGGACGAAACAGAAAATTTGGGGCCATAAATCATGATGCATTAAATCTTGAATAATGCATCTTGCTTTTTAGTCTGCACTGAGAAATGGAAATGTACTTAATCATTTTGTAGCGTCGTCCTTAATCGGGCGCAGAAACAAAGCTGACTTGACATTTAACTGACAGATTTGTAAAGGCAGGTAGATCTACAAATTTAAGCAAATTTCACACTTTTTTTATAATTAAATCTTTATTAAAAATTGTGCATTTACAGTAATTATATTTTTCTAATTATTATTATTTCCTAAATATTTAAGTCATAACTTAACACAAATATATATTTGTTGTAACTAAAAATTATAATCACCTGGTAAATACTTACATTACAAAATTGTAAGCGCAAGTCAGTGTTATATTTAAAAGATATGATTCCAGAATTAAGAAGGATAATCGTAATTAAAAATGTAATAATTATGATTTGAACAGAGTTTCCCAATTTTGAATATTCATGAACGTTTTCAACTGAAGAAGTCACATATTAGTAAATTATCATGCCCCTTAATAAAGGCGCACCGGATACGCCTATAGTACCGCGAATATTATATAAAAGTATGAGCTAAACATCTTCATTGTGAAAAGTGGAATCAATTGACATAATGTCGCAATCACCTGACATGCTTAATTACGCATGTTCTGTACTGTTCTTGATGTTAAGTCCCTTTTCTTTCTACAAGATACACAGTAGATTCCAAAATGGAATTCGCAGATGTCTTAGACTTGTTCAGATCATTACAAAATTCAAAAGTGAAAATGAATTGATTCCCTTCATTCCCAATCGAATGAACAACTGTATCCACCCTTAAAAAATTTCACATTTGCCGGTGCTAGGTATTTGCAGAGACGCAGGTAGAAGACTTTTTTCCTTTGCTCTTCCATTTAATACTTGCGTTTAAATACGTGCTCCATGACAATTCTGTCTCTCTACACGTGAACTTAGCTAATTGCCGTTCCCACCCTCGTGTGAATCGGTCTCACGCGTAACTCCACCTGACTGCTGAGATTAGCATATTAGTGACCGTCTGTTAATTCGCGCCATAATCGGAAGGATTCGTCCAGTTATACGTGTTTTTTCATTTTGTTTTTGCCATTGAGGAAATGCATTTAAAAAAACGTGTCACTATCTTCTGAATAAATTTGCGAATAAAGTTCGTGGTGGTGTTCACTTGGAATGCAAACGACGTTGCCGTGTCTTTATAGCTGGTCGTAAATTAAAAAATTACATCAAGAAAACAATCATTTTCATTCTCAGGATTTTGGGCAGATTACAGCAAGCGATTTTATTTCTGAAATATTAAATAATTTTCTTTAATCGGTGTTGAGCTTCTGAAGTTTCATCAGCCACGTCCTCCTGTCGATGAATGAAATGTAAATTAGCAATTCAGAAGGGACACCTGAGAATACACTTAACAAAAAATTCATAACTCCTATACTTTTTTTAAAAAAATCCCGTGATTCCGTTTTTTGATGACATCTGTTTTGGTAATGTGCTGTATTCCTCCACCTACGATTTCGCAAATCACTTGAAATGTTTATGGATTACTTGTCACTTTTGAACCAAATTGTAACATCTATGAATGACAATTATAGGTTTTAAATATAAGAAAGACAATAAGTGGACGCACACTTGGGCAACGCCGTTTAGAATCCGAATAATCAATTTACCACAAAATTAATATTAGTGCATAAAAGCCCAAATATTTCTTAGCTTATTTCACTTTTCTTTTATTGCTACTTTCAGAAATAATTGCATCAGATATGAATGCAATTTTGCCCATTTGCTGCATTTTATTTAGTAAGCGGACATTTTATGATAAGTGAACAGACTTTCGTTAGAAATACTACGATTCATATAAATGACTTCTTAATTTTACTTCTCTGATAAAATTTCACTTGCGTCCGTATTATTTCAATTAGGAAAAAAGATCTCAGTAACAAAGTATTAAGATAAAGTAAAGATGAAGTGTGGCCATTTTTTTTCTTGCACCAAGGACAGCTCTGCACCTGATTTTGCTCTTGAAGCACGGCGACGCACATCACATATTAATTTTCTTTTCCCACACAAACTTTATATAACCAAGGCATTTACTAATATATTTAACGTGAGTTTCATATAGAAAAGTAGAAGAAAGTATTCTCGCTTCAACATTTCTGGGCACGTCGGCTCACTTTTTTGTTTTCTTTCTTTCTTATAAAAAAGAAACCGAAACATTATATAAGTTCATGCTACCTTGAGCATTTTTTCTGAAATATTTTCTACTATACTTTAATCATGCCATTTGACCTTATAGATACATTCAGTCCGGAGGGGAATACAACCGGTTGTTTACCAGTCGCCTGCGAAAGTTTGTTGATGGGAAGGAGAAGGAAACCAACCGGTAATTGTCATAATTAATCTTCAAAGGGCCTTGTGGGCAAGTCTGCGTTTGTTCATTTCTAGTGATGACGGGAAAGTAAATTGAATACTGCATTCCTTTTGACCTTGAAAAAAAATTTCTTAGGATCTACATCTCTTCCTATTTATTTTTAAGATACTTGTTTATTACATTGATGAAAAGATAATACAAATAATGATCGCGGTTTTTTCTTCTTATTTGTCCCTCAGTGATTTGAAGCAATTCAATGAAAAGTACGTTAATAAATAATTTCCAAAATGTGTCTTTTTTTTTTCAATTTACTTTAGAGTTAGTGGCAACTCAAGTTGCTGATTCCGAGAAATGATCCAAGTGAAGAGTCAAAATGAAAATTGCAAATAAAGTGAAGGCTGCTGCCACTCAAGACGAAATAGACAGAATTGTTTCGATTATTTATGAATTATTTAAGCTTTGGGAAATTTCCGCTACTCCTCAGTAGTGCTGATCTCTTAAATGATGTCGAATTGCTATTACTAACATTTGAAACAGATTTGCTGAAAGCTGATGCTGTCGCCAGTATTTGTATCAATGCATCATCTACATTAAATGTAAACAAGGAGAACGAAAAGTGCATGTTAGACATTTAATGCTTTTCTTGCTATCCGAAAAACAAAGATGCTTTTCAAAACTCGAAACTGATAAGAGCTACTTATGAGGACAATGCAACCTAGACACAAAGAATTCATAAAATTAAGAAAAAGGGAATTTCACAGCCAAGACCATATCGTTCCAGTAAACCATTTGTGGTTAAAGACCATGTTTAAAGAGCTCATCACAAATAGTCAATTTATCTCCACTCGGAAAACAGCCAAGAAGTCGAATATGAAAGCATTCGAATTGGCTTAGATAATCGCTTTAATGTTTAAATATCGCGCAAAAGAATATTTTAAATCACTCTATATCAACATGCGATTTATTGTTGAAGAATAATGGAAACGATTCGCTGTTTCAGATTTATTATAACGATGTAGATCGTCAGCAATAATACTGAATGAAAACAGTCATGGACTTATTTAACTAAACCGGCATCAACAACTGTAAGAGGCAGCACCCATTCCTGGAAGAAATGCTCTGTTGCTGATGGGATCTATCTTTTACGAGTAGCTTCAGCGTAACAAAAAATTATTTTACTAAATGTGTAAATCAGGTGGACATTTTGAAGCAAACCATTGGTCAGCATTCTCCAGAACCATCAAACCTTAGTTTTTCACCGAGATAACGCATGTGTCTTTGACCAGGAGGTGGAAGTTATTGCCGGTTAGCTGCAATGTCTTATTCCATCCTTTCCCAGACCTGTCTTGACATCTTCGGACTATCATCTACCCCGCACTTTGGAAAAGAGGAAAAAATTCAATTCTTAAAATGTCTGCAAACGGCTTTCTGAGCAGTTTTTTTAACGATAAAACGGACACATTCTGTGAAAGTGGCATTAAGAAACCACCCAAGAGATCATAAAGGATCATAAATAAAGTGATGTATTTATTATCAATCGGGCTACAATTTATCAAAAAAAATCTTTTAAATTGATGCAATACAGATTCCCCCCCCCCTCCAAAAAATCCCGAAATTTCTCTTGTCCTATTCATTCCCATTTATCCTCCTCTTATCTTATTCATTTGGGATTAAAACTCATTAATATTCAGAATAAATCGTCATTGAAGAAATACTAGATTTCTCGAAATTTGAAAAAGAGGACTTTATACATATTGTTACAAACCTGCAATTCGGCTTCCCAGCATAGTTTGTTCCATCATTGGAAAGAAAGTTTTACAGTCATCTGAATGGGACGAAGTCCAGGTGTGCGCCGGAGGTCCCAGAGCTTGGCGACAAACTTGGCGACTTTGGCGCCAAAATAAATTATACCCGAAACTTCGAGAATTTTCCCGATCCGTCCAGTAGGAACCGAGATACGCCTCGAACGTTCCTGATTGGTTGAGAGGCTTCTAGCCCCGCCTCCTGAGACCTATAAAAGGGGGTTGCGGCTGCCAGAAAGTCAAGTCCGAGTTGAGAGACTACGGAGTAGTCCGAAGACGGAGCGGAAAAGCCGGTAGTCCGAGTTCGAGAGCAGCGAAGGTAGAAGTCCGTAATCCGAGCCAGAGTCGGAGAAGTAGAAGACGGAGTAGTCGGAAGCGACTGAGTCAAGCTAGTGCTGAACTGAGCTGTGCGCTACTGTCTGCAGTAGATTCTGGTTGTATGCTGCTGTGTGTGTTGTGGTATGCTACACGTCTCGGGTGAAGATAATCGTCTTCTGTGCTGTATATAGTTTTCGCTTTGTGTGTCTTCGTGTAAATAAACGTCGTTGTTTTATTTTCTACTACCGTCTGCTGATTGAGCGTTCTACACACCATATCACTTCCACTATCCAAACGAACCCCGGTAAAGAAAATTTCGCAACAATATATTCATTATCTAATTTTTTCCAAAAAGAATATTGAATATGGCGGATTTTTTTTTTCCCATCTGAAACGGTTGTAGGGTTTATGTTTTTGTGTTCATACTAAACTTGACAAAAAAGAAAATTCATCTTATTCGTTTGGGGTTTCGAATTCAATCTTCCCATTCTTATTTAGTTTTTTTGAAATTGAGATAGATGGTGTTGCTTCTTAAGTGAAAAAAAAAATTGATTTAAGAAATGAAGTAACTTATAAATATTGTTCCCGAGTAGGGAAGTGTCACGAAAATTGAACAATGAGCACAAAAATGTATCACATTATAACTACTTTCTGATTCAATATTGCTGTTTATTAATTCGACCCTATTTTGCTGTGAACTGTCAGTGGGTACTATTAAACACGTGATCAAAAAAATGCTTTCTCAAGTCTTACATGAAATTATCTTGGCCTAAAGACTGGCAAGGTAAAGGCATCAAATCTCTGAGCCTTCACTATCACACTTATAGAAAGATGGGAGAAATCGTTGACCAGCAGAGGGGAAAAAAAAGAGTTAAGCTAGATTAAGAGTTAAGAGTTAAGTTTACCTGAGCTCTATTCTATTCATATTTTTCAGCCATATTAGATTTTATTTTTTTATTATTTTCAATTAATATTGTTTTAATTTACTATTCTATATTATTTTCTTTAGCTTATTATGTTTTTACAAAATTAAAGAATAAATAAAACTTTATCTATAGAATAAAATGTTATCATTGCCAAAATAGATTTTCTGATGGTTAAATATTCTGCTAATTGTCGATTTGGAGAGCTTTGGCCTGAAAGAGTTGTAGGGTGGATGGATGTGAGTGTTTGAGGCACGAGAGCCAACCTTGGCTAAACTACGCCGAGTTCATATCGGTCTTGATTTGTTTTTGGCAGTTCGTGGTTTTCTTTGGTACTTTTGTTTCACAGGAGCCTATTGTTCATTTTTAAAGAAAAAAAAATAACTTATACATTTCATAATAAAGTTATACATTTCAGTAAAATTTCAAACGAGATTTTAAATAAGGAATAATGTTTGCTGCAATATGAATTGAAGAGTATTTAAATTCTAAGACTGAATTTCTATTGGTACTGCGTATGTACCTCTTAGGGAAAAATTAAGCAAATAATAGCTCTCAAACCTGATGTAAGTGTTTTCTTAAGATTATCAAAGAAAAACACAATGTAGAAGTTGAAAGAAAATGCATGCCCTTTTACTTCCTAAAGACGCTTTCTGTTGCCACTTTTGCGTTTTTGGTTCACTGAATTTATTTGATTTTTTTGGCGCCAAATTGCAGTAGCACTGGGAACTATTGTCTTGGTCCTTTGAATTGTCTTCAGATTGATGTTTAATGCTTGAGTGAGGTGGTGAACTCCATTGTTTCAAAAACGCTTATTGTTTGCTTATTTGTTTTATTTTAGGAATGAGTGTTATACTTGGATGACTTTTTCTATTATAAGACTAATAACCAAGAGTTTATATTTTTAATTTAGTTATAGATATCCTATTTCATATTACTTAATTTAGATTTTATTTTCACTGTGTATAAACAGTAGATTTGATTTTTTAAAAATTACAATTAAGCACAAAATGATTTACTGTAAAGGATATCTTGTACCTCATATCATACTATTATTTGCACTGTTGCTAGCCTTGCTTTTTTCCTGATTCCAGCTGCTCTGAGGGAAAAAAAAATAACAACTTAATCTTAATTTTACCCTTTCAAGACTATAACTTTTGTTTCCGTATTATAACCTCCAAAAGAGCACGATAATTCTCACCATATTCCTCGAAGTAGTAATCCATCGTACCTGATACCTGTGTGATCCATGACACAAGAGGCGACAGTTTCTACAAGTGATGACTTTACAGATTATGTTCGCATTTACAAATAGCATGTAGCTGCACTATCTAAATTATACTGCACCAACTGGAATATGTCAGAAATAAATAAATCTTCTAAATAAAGGTATACAGTTCTTCGATAATTTTACGTTAAGAAAACAACAAGCAGAATGCAGTTTGAAGACAGTGAAGAGACTTTGTATTTTTTAAAGTTCAATTTATTCTGTCCGGGAGGCAAGCATGATTATTTTCAAGAAAGGCGCGGACAAGACACGTCCGCCACAGTGTGGCACAAAAGCAGAAGTGGGGAGGAAGCGAGAAATAAATTATCCCTCGTCTTATATAACATGAGATATGGATAGGGAAAATATTATTTTACAGTGCTAATATATTATTAAGATTCTGATAGGGATTTCTGACGCATGTCAATCACATGTAAGGGAAACACAGGGATCTTTTAAAAAGAATGTGCTTACTGGACAGTTTTCTATCCCTTCACGCTGAGAGTGTGAAAGTGTTGGCGTTCAGCCGATTCAGAAATTTTATAAAGCTTCTCTTGAATTAATTAAGTAGAGAAAGTGGAATTGGATCACGAAATAAGAGAATATTTTAAAATGAAGTTACTATGGACTAAATTAAGATAAAACTTTGGAAATTAATTAAATTG
>JAPMOR010074694.1:209228-246995 GCA_026543865.1 Argiope aurantia
GCTTAATGACGAAAAGGGAAATACGATATTATGATGTCTGAAGTATAATAACTAAAAATAAAAATACGTTATCAAATGTAGTTTTTCGCAATTTTGAATTTCTGTAGTGTATAAGAAAATGAGATTTAGAAACATATAGTTCAACCAGGAGCTCAAGATGTATTCAAAACATATTTTAATGTAAAAATTCGCTGATAGGTGACGTTGTGGCACGTAAAACGCTTCACAAATGTTTCACTAAATGGGGGGGGGGGGTTCCAGCGAAAAAAAAACACTTTTTTTATATGTTTATTTTGTGTGAAAATAGTTTTCTATCTCTACATACAATAAATGTGCATTCATTTCAAGAATATGCCGGTTATAGCTGTCTTTTAGATGTGGCAGGATTGTGGATTTGTTCTCTACAAACCTGTTCTTATATTAATTCTCAATGAAAGGAATCTGACAGGTTGTGATTCACTGAACGAGGAAATCAAGTAGTTGGCAAGAACGGCTCTCGCTTTCTGCTTCGTTATATTTGTTGAAAGCCAGGAAGTGAAGTGAAGGGTGACATTATCTTGAATAAAAATTGTACCTTGCACGCAGTGAACATATTGTTACCAGATCTTATTTCTCTTAATCGCTAACGAATGTGATTTGTCACCCTGTTGGTGTTACCCTTTTAAAAAATAAGGAGAAGCCTACGATACCGATATTTTTACAGAAAGTAAAGACGGCGGATTTGTAGGACGTTTCTGCTGCCTAAAATGTGCAACTTCGTTAAGCGGTGGTTGTGATAATTCGTATCCTTCATCCATAAAACATTCCAGGGTCAGACAGCATCAAATGAACTTCGCGCAAGGACAAATCTTACCCGAATTTTCCTGTCCTTGTCACTCTGGTGATAGAGATTGTCAATTTTGTGGGAAATTTACCAAGAATTCCCCACATTATTCGCAAAACAGTAGAATAAGGCATATCAACAGCACTAGAAACATTGCAGCATTAGAAATTGTTGCGTACACAGTTTGGCTGCTACCCATTTTCGATGTGTACATAGATCCCAAGTTTCCTCAACCGTGTGAAGTTGGCCAGTTGTTTCAAACTTTGTCGTCTTGCCGTATAAGAAGTGCAGTATTATTGACCACTGGCGTACATTCTTCTACAAACGGAATGTTCTTATTGCTACGATATTTTTGCCATTTTGGTGGAAAGGCTAAATTGACAGAACTTTCTCTCCCAAGGAAAAACTTTCCACAGAAATGGAATCTCTCATGCTTCATTTTTAATTAAACCTCCCCTTCTTCTGAGTTTGTCTTTTACAATGATTGCACAGAGGCAGTATCTCTACTCGCGTTTTATTGTCGTGACATTGCCACCTAACTTAAAATTTTGTACTAGTCTCTAGTGTACAAGCACACAATCTAAATTGTGTAATGACAAATTCATAGGACATTATCATCTGTATTTTATCCTACAGAATAATCTTTTTGAGAAAGTTTAATTTCAACAATTATATAATTTAAGGTAATTGACTAAAGAAAATTTCAGACTGTCATATACCCTCTGCATGAATGGTTGGATTTTGAAACTAATTGCCATCCTATAAGCACACAGCTGATCATCTCAAAAAAGGCAAATGCAAAATGAAAAATCTTCAATCGCGTGTTGACTATTCAAGTCTTCTACTGAAACAGATCGCTTCAAGGTATTTTTAAAATGTTTTCTTGGTATTACCAAAGGTAGGATAACTTTCTTATTGCATTGTTATTGTTCCTCTGGACTAAAAATGTAAGGTAATCGGAAAATAGATTGTACTATGTGTAAGATAAAGTACTAGGGACATAATACTTCAGCAAGTGCACGTTTTTTTTTTAAAGAAAATATTTAGTTACGAATTACATAATGATATTATACGAATATTTTTTCAATCTTACCTACATATGAACTGGTTATTTAAATTTTAGGAAAACATGACTGCACTTCATTTAACATGTTATTCGAATCGGTTTACATAATGTCTGCATTGTTGCTATTGGCTGTCAGCCGAATGTGTTCGTATTCGGATATTTTTATATAGCACCATCTCACAAAATTTTGAGGACCACTAGGTTATCATCCTATGGCAACAATGCAAGTACGACAAGAATTTACGATATGGCGCTGTATAACATTGTCAGCACGAGGGCAGATAGAAAAAAAAAAGGTTATAATAGTTAGTTATAAAAAATAGAGTCTTAGGCAAAACCTTATCTAAACCTTATCTTAGAGCCGTTTCCGAGATACACGAAATAAATTTATATATATACAAGAATTGCTTGTTTAAAATTATAAGATTGAATGCAAGAAACGGAATATGTAAATCAAATATTTAAATTAGATTTGTCCCAGTTAGTCAGAGATATTTATTAAAAAACATGTTATGAAATAAAAAAAGTATTGTAAATGTGTTTAGAAATTGCCTGGGAAGGTGAGGTACGGGGTTTATTTGAAAGGAGCTTAGTAATTTTTAATTCCTTTTGAAAGATAAATGAAGCAACAGACACCAGATTCAATCCATTATTATAGCAATTTTATCTATTGTTTGTTAACGAAAGGCTGATTTTGTACTTTTCACAAATGATTGAAACGCCCCTAGCCATTTGATTATAACCCTTCTTTGGATGTGTGCAAGTTTGCGAAATTCGATTTTTTTTTTTTTTTTTCATTTTTGATTTCTACTCTTGGATTAATAAAATGCTCCTATTTTATTTATAAAATTTTTTACTACATATTGAAAAAATTTGAAAAAAATTATTAATTCCAAGTTTTGAAAATTATTTGAGTTAACTTTTAATTGAAAATTATTTGAGTTATCTTTATGTTAACTTTTAATATACTTGCAGATCATTGAATTTCGAGCTTTCATAGAGTTTGGAGTTTAGTTTAGTTTATTTATATTAACGTCCCGTTTGAAGCAACACTAGGGCTATTTTGGGACGGACCTCGTAATTTTGAACCGCGGTCAGATGACGAGGACGACACCTGAGCTGGCACCCCCCTCTCCACACCACACCACACCAGCGGGAGGACGTTTGGTCAGGACGGATTTAACGTGCAACAGACCCCCTTACACGACGGTTCTTCGGTGGAATCGGGTCACGAACCTGAAACCCTCCGGTTCCGAAGCCGAGACCTTACCACCAGGCCACCGCGGCCCTTAGAGTTTGGAGGAGAAGGAAAAGAAAGTTTCTTTTGATTCTGATCATATCTTTTTTTATATATATTGTAATTCCTTGAAGGAGAAAATATTTTTCGCACGCTCATAATCAATAGAAATAGAAGATGCTATTTAACATCTCACTCGCGTTTCGAAATATTTATTTTTTTAAAAATGAAGTGACTAGACGTCACCAAAGAGAAGACCAGTGTGGATTTTATTTAAACTCTCTCTCCGTGAATTCTTAAATTCGAAAATCCTTTCAAACCCAAAATTTCGGACTTCGGCCCTCTCCGAATTTAGCGGACGGCAGTCCAGCTGTTAATCAAAGATGCCAGCTTACTAATATAGAAGTGAAAGTATCATTTGGACGCGTTGCGTATTATTGCGCAAAGTATTATTCACTTCCTTCCGCTTCTGGTTGGGAAAAGAGTGACGAAGGAAAGAGGAAAACTATTTATCTCCATGTGAAATGGTTGTATCCAGGCAACAACGAATGTTTTGTTTCTTTTTATCTGAGGGGAATTATTATTGAATTTGAATGTTGAAACTCAGCTGACAGAGCGATTTTTTTTTTATTGAAAATTCTGAGGAAGAGGATAAAAGAGACATTACGTCATTCAGTTAAAGAATTTTAAAAAGTTTTTCGACTAAAAATTTAAAAAAAATAGTTGCTTCAATAAGGTCTTGAGTAATGATTCTTTATAGTTTTACTTTTATTAATACCGGGTGTATGTAGAGAAGGTAATATAATCGCCAAATAAACTCACCTTCCAGAACAGAATGAATTTGCCGTATTTTATAATGCTACTAGTGCGAAAAAAAAATACTTTCGGGAATGACTCAATTTGTCCGGTTGTGTGAGGAAACGGGCATTTAAAAAGTGCAGAGATTATCGATGCGATTGAAATTTAACAACAAAACGGTAAAGCCGTATTCATTTCACACTGAAAGCAGATTTCTAAAAGCAGATTTTCGGAATCGGGGCATTATTCAAAATACGGCAAAATTCACTTTCCTTCTTAACCGGAAGTTTTGAAGCCACGTTAGGCTTATTTCTAAGACTGACAAAATGCACTAGACTATAAGTCAGGGGGTGGCGATGCCCCCTTTTTACTTTAAATAATTCAAATAAATGTTGTGATTATTGACTAATTTTTGAAGCCATGTTTAGACTTAATCCTAGGACTGACAAAATACACGAGCGTAAGTCAGGGGGGGGGGGTATTGAAATATTTATGATAAAGATCCAAATGAAACGACTTGTTTAATTATAAGTATAATTAAGCATGATGAAATGCTCACTTGCTTTTAAGTATAATGAAATGCTCAAAATTAATATTAAATGATGATGACAAAATTATTTTTTGCTCCGATTTTTAAAAATGATTTCTTAATTTTATGCTGAATATGTTCTCATGAAAACGTTGATATTTTTTTTATTTTAAAAAAATAGTTTATAAAAATTAATAGCTGTATATGTGAGCTGCTCCTTATAAAAACACATAAAAATACTGAATATGTTCTAAGGTTTCAGGTTACCATAAAGAATACATAAGCCGATGACGGCAATCAGAAATTACCGTTTATCGCCAAATTTCTCGCCAATTTGGCGGAGGCCGTATACGGGAACTGAGCCAGGTTTTGTTCGTTTTAATTCTTAAATTGTTATTTTACTCGCATATTATGGGCCGTGGTGGTCTGGAATCCGGCTACGGAACCGGATGGTTTCAGATTCGAGACCAGCTACCTCCGAAGAACCGTTGTGTAAGCGGGTCTGGAGCACGCTAAATCCATCGGGGCCAAATACTTTGTTCTTTTTCAGGATTCGTAGATCTTATACTGTTCTAATAAAATGTGAGGTAATCTCAATTGATTCAAGCTTTGTTTTCAGAAGAATGATATGGCGGTTGGGTTGATTGCGAATTTAACTTTTCCTGAGATGGTATCAATTCTGCAACAATAAAAAAGAAATTCCCGTCCTTCATGTTAATGAGTAACTTTTCTGTCCTTTGATAATCTTTCAATAATTTTATTGCCCGGTCCATTTATATTCTGGCATTTCTGATGTAGAGCAGGGATGGGCAAACTTTTTTCAATCGCGGGCCAAAAATCGAAAAAAAAAAAAAAAGTTTGGCGGGCCAAGATAAATTTTTCTAAAATTTTAAAAACAATATAAAAGTATTATAGTTTAAATATATGTTAATGAGATGAATGAAATTGGGATTTAATTTTTAAAAGTTACTTATATTGAGGTTCGAAGTGATATGCACTGATTCTAAGGAACGAGGCTAAATGCTCATCTGTCAGTCTACTTCTGAAGTAATTCTTTCTAAGGTTCATCGTTGAAAACACTTGTGTCACGTATATAAGATGAAGCAAACATAGCACTGACTTCTGGGCTTGAGATATTAAATTTGGGAAACTTACTTTCGATATTGATTTGTGAAACTCTAACTTTGGCATATTTAGAAACAACTGCTTCGGATGATTGTTCGATTGCAACTCAATTCATTCAAGCTGCAAATCGACCTCATTGCTTCACAATTTACGTTGAAAGGCATGGCAAAAAGATCCAATTTTGTTTGAATGGCACTGAAATCTTCGTTCGAACTCAAAATGCAATTTTTTGAAGCCATCTTCATAATTCTTAAGCTTCTCTTCATTTACTGAGGGTATTGAATTTAACCTCGGGAAATGAGACAAATCGTTCTTAGCTAGCTGCCCAGAAAACAGAAGTTTTAGTTTAAAAGATTTGAGATGGGCCCAGTTATCGGCGATAAATTGATTTTTCTCTTCCATCTTGACATTCGAGTTGCTCATATGACAAAGAAGATCTATGAAAAAGGCAAAGTCCGCAGAACACTGTTTCTCATGGAATGACGACACAATGTCGTCTTTCAGCTGCCAAACTCGCTCGAAAACACATCCTGCACTAAGCCATCTTACTTTCATGTAATGCAGTACATCAGAATATTAAGATTGCACGTCCTGAAGAAAATCTCGAAATTTCCTGTGAGTAGGCCCACGAGATTGAATAGTATTTACAAGCTCATGACTGCATAAAGCACGGGTTTCATATTCAATGCAGGTTTACGTAGAGAATCTTGATGTATAATACAATGTAGAAAAACAACATTGTTCCCGGGAAAGTTTTGATTAAAGAGTCCAAGAAATCCAGATTTATTTTCCTGTCATATTTGGTACTCCGTCGGTCGTAATATTACATATACTTGTTATAGACACTTTCAAAGTTAAAATCCCTTCTGGAAATTCACGAAAAATATGACATCTGTTTGTAGTTCCCTTTTAAGAAAACATGCACGCCAGTTCCTCGGTCATTTCAAAGTTCCCATCAACACCTCTTATAAATAATACTCATTGAGCAGTATCATTTATATCAATGTTTTCATCCATAGCTATGGAGCAAAATTTAAACTGGCCAATCTTTGACTCTAATCGTGATGTCAAATTTTTATCGATGACTTCGATTCTAAAAGTCACCGTTTTTTGAGATAAGCTTATAGTCTCAAAATTAGTTTTCTTGTCTGGACATAGAACATCACAAACATGGAGCATGCATTGTTTAACAAACTCCCCCACACTGACAGCTTTATTATTTTTAGCAATATTGTTTGCTACAATGTAACTTGCATGTGTAGCTGCTTCTTGGATATTGCTCCTTCCCTTATTGAAAATTTTTTGTCGACCTAATAATTTTTTGCAAAGACTTTCTGCACTTTTTTTTTCTTTCATATTCGCACATTGCTTCGCAATTGAAATTCTTATGCTTAGATGTAAACTGATGGGAAATGTTATATTCTTTGAAGACTGCTTCATTGCAGATGAGACACACTGGTTTATCTTTAACAACTGGAAAATAATATTTCGAGATCCATTCATCATTAAAAGCACGGCACTCTGAATCAACTTTACATTTTTAGTAGCCATTTTGGGGTTAAAATATTTTACGAATAACCCAAACAAGCACTGGCTAGACTATACTTTTAATAATTTCACCATTATTCACAATGATGCTGTATGTCCGCAATCTTTCCTTACGCAATCAATAATATTAGAACTCGCATCAAAAGAAAAAGCCGCTGGCTGGAGCTTAAAATGCGCACATTTGAGGTGTAATTCACCTATATTGGATTCCCATATATCTGCTCCCCGAGAAAGAGATAACGCTTGTTGGCACCAATCTACAGCTATAACTAACAAAGAATTTCTTCTTTTAACACTTTACCGATTGAAAGATGTCTGTCCTTGCTATTTCGATCGATTTATGTTTTGTAGAACAAAAGTAAGAAGAGAAAGTAAAAAGATCAGCAGTCCTTTGGAAAAAAAAAGGAATAAAAAACTAATATTTAATCAAAATAGGAAAGGAGATCAATATATAATATATAAATATATATATTTTTTAATTTGCCTCGGACCGGCAAAATTAAAATTATATCATCGGGCTGGATAGAACCTTCCGGCGGGCCGGAGTTGTAGTGATTGGTTTCTGATGAAATCGGAATAGATTATCCGTGGAGGCGAAATGAGACCACAGAACTTATTTCTTATGGCATGAAAAAAGAGGGTGGGGTTGGAATACTGTATTTTGTTGTTGTTGTTGCCAAATTTCCACTGATATTTTGATGTCTCATTTAAAGGTTGAAACTTCGTTTTAAGCAGAAGTTAAATTATTGATGCACTTGTAGAAATGTATATAATAATTCGATCAGAATACTAGATTTCTTCTTCCCAGGGAATTACATTAATTTATTACCTGTGCCTTATATAAGACATGGCGTAAGTAAGGAGGTAAAGCCGACATCATAAATAATGCATGGGTCAAAGTGAGTCTCGTTTGAGCTTGTTTACAGAGTGTTATAAAAAAAATAATCGTATGCAGAAAGTATTCTTTTCCCAAGGCCATCTAGTGGAACCCACCATTTTTAACGAGGAAGGTGGAGGTCACGAGGTTCCTCAGGGCATTTGAAGATAAGAAGCTTGAAATTTCACACATTGGATGTTGTCCGAGGAAGAGATTCTTATCTTAATATCCTGCAGTAATGGGAAGAAAATTATTAAAGAATACCAACTAATGCAAGCTGATACTAGATTGATACTGATACTCAATTTGTTTGATCCCTTTGTTATGATTTAATATAATTTTACAAGAATAAGTCGTTTTAATAATCATGGATAAGGTATTGTTTAGAAGCTGTTCTTTTCACTTTCGGGTCACATTTCTTAAGAAAAAACAGTTGTTTCCATATAAGCTGCAGAGTTGAGGGAATTAACTAATGATGATATAACTTTTAAATTAACGGGCTTATAAAAGTGGATTATTTAACAATCTAAAGTACAGATATAGTTTTAAAATTAGATATAATATATTGATGACGAATCTTTAATAAAAGGTTTGAAAATATTTTATTTCTTTTAAGAATTTACCGGGAGGGAAGAGACTTAATCTTCACGTTTACCTTTTCACAGAGTACCTTATTTGGAAATCTTCCAAACACCTGCACACTTTTGTTCTCTAATTGTTAATAAACGCTACCTTAATCTCTTACATAAAATTAGATCAAAGTTTTCTAGAGATTTTTACCAACAGAGCAATGCGCAGTTGTAAGATAAACTATTGTTTTTACATCTTTGAAATTATCTGTGAAAACGTTTTCTGGGAAGGGAGCCTCTGTCGCGTAATCACCGACTAATTATCCATTTTGGGTATCAAACATGATTCTTTTTGTCAACCGGTTTGCGGCGCTTTCGCGTGGACTGTGAACTAAATGCCACATGTTGGTATCTTATCGGGAATTCAATTCAGAAACAGTGAAATAACGACGTTGTAGATCAATTAATTGATGCAGAAAAGTTAATTAAGTTGTAGAATCGTTTCAGATAATTTAGCTGACTTTCTGTAAATTTTCCTATAGGATCATTTTTCTTACTAATCCTGTCTTTAAAAAATTTGAGAGAGAATTTATGAAATAAATTATTCAGAAAAATTGTGAATTATTCGGGACTGATGGTCACGTAACAGAACACGAATCAAAAGGAAAAGTGATCCCTTTGATTCGTGTTGAAAAGATTATTTATTTATTCAAATTCGAAATTTCAGGATTTCTGAAATGCATATGCATTGTTTTCCATAAATTTTTATATTAGAATAAACGTATAATAGATTCTATGAATGACAATTCTAACAGATTGCAGTCTATAATTTATGCAAATTTTAAAATAATACTTCTTCTGTCCCATCATTTGTCATATTATAATAGTAGTAAATATAAAACGCATTATTTATAATAAAAAAATTGCATTAAATTAAATAATAAATTAAAAATACTACTCATAATGTTTATTTTGAATACTCTAATAGTTATGAATTTTTCAACAATTTTGTTACCGCATTTTAAACTCGTTCTGGATGTGAAAATTTGCTTTGTTATTTTTTTTTTTTGTAAGGAATCGTTTGATAATGTTTGAAACCTGTTCTATGGAGATTTCTTTTTCTTCACTCTTTTAAGATTTACAATAACATAGGTTTGGGAATTTCAAAGGCGTGACAGCTGATCATGAGGTGTTTGTTTCTGTTTAGAGGATTTCTGCTTAGCTTAAGATTTTTCTCCACAATTTTTGCATTTAAAAAAGTTTTGTTTTTTCAGAGAATCGCCATCAACATAAGATTCACCTTGACCTTTATTTTCGAAAGCACATTTCTATATGCTGATATAATTCCGTTCAGTTAAACTGTTTTGCAGCTAATGTAATTGCACCTTTCTGCAACTTTTTATTTTTCTTTTGATACATTAAAAATTGGGCAAACTCGATTCTTGCTTACCCCCCCTTTTTTTTTTACCTTTCTTATGCAATGCAGTGATATTCAACTGAAATAAAACTATGCATTTCGATCAGCAGGTGAAATTAGAAAGATAGTTATGATTTTAATAATTAAATTAACCTTTAAACTGAAAGTGTATCAAAACAAATGACAAATGCCGTGGAACGTCTTTTATTTTGATTGAAAGTTACGCAAATTTAAATAACAACTAACAACTGCATTCGCCAATAGTTCCTATTTAAATATTTTCATGGTATTATACAGAGGGAAGATTTGTTATCAATAAACGAAAACACTCGAAAGGTTTGGGTGAGAGAACAGTTTTCAAGGCAAGTGATTTTTAAGGCTTAATTCAATAACTTGGCGACTTATCCAACCATTTTAAGTTCTATTAAGTTATTTTCTGTAAAGTAATTCATAATTTTCAATGCATGTTAGTCTATTTACTGTAAATTCTAATCCAATGTTTAAAAATAATGCGAAAAACTATTTGTAAATTAAAATGTCTTACTTCTCATTTTAAATTTTAAATTTCAGCAAAAAAAAATTCATGCGAAGACAATTTTAAAAATTTTAATATCTTTCTCTCTCTCTCTCTCTCTCAAAAAAAAAAAAAACGATGTCGTGTCCGCGTTACCATGAAATGAGGGTACAGTAGCTTCTGAGAGTAAAGATCTTCGAGCAGCCGAGGGCAGAGGTCTGACTTCTAGCTCATATGAAGATGACACACACACATTCGCTTGCACAATCCCTTTTTACATGGGGGTGGGCTCTTTCACACACCTCACAGATAGAGCAACCATGCCCGAATCAGGACTTGAATCCGGGACGCCCAGAGTACGGTGAAGACGCGCTACCCCCAAGCCAAAACGCCTCAAAAAATCCTTTAGTTAATATTGAAAAATTTTGAATTACCAAAAGTACAAGCTTCTATAATGAACCTACAAACATAAACGAGTTTTAAATATTTTTTTTTAATTTTCACGTTTTGATCCGTTAATGAAATCATTTGAACATACGTATGCATGTTCAGCATTCATAAATTGAATTATCTGAAATTCTGTTTGATTTTCGATTCATTGCAAATTTTGATGTTTCTTGTATCCAATTTTTTGAGATTATAAGATGGAAGAATTTAATATTGCTTAGGTTATTTCAGTTTAGTTCACCCAAATCACCTTCATTTAAAATTTTAAAAAAAAAGATACATTTTCAGCATTTGCTTTAATGGAAGTCATTTGATATTCATCCGCATGATCACTTTTCCGCTCGGAGGAAAAGCGATCATGCGCTGATCTAAAATCAGAGAACAGTGCGTGGACAAGATCTAAAATCAGGAAACAGCGAGTGGCTGTTTCCTGACTTTAGATCCAATGTATCCGCAGCGATTTCCTCCAGAATTCGTTAAAGTTCAAACTTTAGACCACAAAAGAGATCTGTTTATCAGGTTTCGCGGCAACTTTTTAATGATTCGAAAAATGTGGGAGAATGCTCGAGATCGTGATGCATAAATTAAAATACTAAGAGCATTTAATAAATATTCAATGCTTTCTCATAAATATTTCGCTTATCGAAGATCATTCATATCAGAGATAAGATAAATTATCTGAGATCTTTTCAGTTGATATTACACATAAACGATATATTTTTCAAGAAATAAGTCGATGGTATTCTTACCACAGCTTTCTTCATATTTTCACATAAGAAAGTGAATTATTACATGTGGTAAATGGTGAGTTTGGAAGGTATCGCACCGAATGAATACTTTCTTTTCTGTAAAAGACATGTTTCTTTATTTTGTATAAAAACTATTTTTACTTCTAGTCACTATATCTTGTATACAAATATTTTTTATTATAATTTCTTGGACGAAAATTTTCTATGGGGGACAAGTACATTGAAAAAGTCTTTGCAAACGGAGCGCTTTTGTGTGTTTGTGGGTGTGATATATATAAGCTTCATTAGAAGTTAAAAAGCAGTGTACAGAAGAAATGTCTCGTAATTTGGATAATTTTTTCCAAAATTGGTAGCAAGTTTATCCTTTTAGGTGAAGCTCTCTCTCAACAGATTTCATCCATCCAGCTTTTTAAAATGATCTCATTCGCAATCATTGCTCAAACGTATCACACCATTTCAAAAAAAAATTTCTAAGGAATATAAATTTCTTGCTGATTCAACTGATTAATAATTTATACTCATTAACTCATGCAAAGACCAGAATTTTTTTTACCGTTGCAGTCCTTTCTCTTGGAGACAACAATCATAAAGCATTATTGAAATACCGTAGTAATAAATTCAATGGAACGAATTCACTGCTATTTTTCCTTCAAGCTTTTTAATCCATGGATAAAAGACCCAGTATAATTTGCATTGAAATGTATGTTTTCTAAAATTAATATTTTATGCATGATTTAAAAAAGAGCAACGGAAATAAAAAGATACTTTCTTAATATTAGAGATTTTTTTCCATAAAATGAAAATTGAATACATTTCTGGATTTTTGATTTTCGTTTGATAAATTTCACATTAAAAATAATTAAAAACCATCTTCTAAAGTAAAAGCTCATTCCTGGCTATTAAAAATATTTTATCGATTATATCGAAGCAGCGATTTGTCCTCAACCTAAGCACACAGAATTACTAATAACAATAAAAAACATTATAAAATAATTATTTAAATGTATATAAAAAATATAACAATTCACTGTAACAATATAGTTGCTACACATAAGATGTTAACATAAGAAATATAAGAAGAAAAAAAAAGCAATAAGAAATAAATAAATTAATAAATAAAAGAAATATTCAACCTGTATGACGATGAATTAAATATTCGTTACAAGTTATATTTCCTTAGTTCACACAATTTATTTTTACAGATACACTAAGCTCTCAAAATGCGTTCTGTTCAAAATGCTAACATTTAACCTAGATTTAAGCAATCTCTGTTTAATTTTTATTCCAATACCGCTCAATTATTTGGACTTGCATGCTTGGCTGCTGGGCAACAAGTTGGAATATTTGAGATTATTATCATTATCAGCTGTCACCTCAAAATCAAAGTCTGCAGTCAGGGGGCAGCTGCACCGCCACCACTAAATAAACACCCCCTAAAATTGTTGCCATCTATCTGATATATCATATATGATTCAAGAAAGATAAACTAATACTGATTAAACAAATGTTAGTTGAGCTTGTCTTATCTTTCTTCCAAAGATTTCCCATTCTTTCTTGAGAAGTACTTGAATTGTAATCTTAGTATTTATTCCCTTGGTTAAAGCAATAATGAGATGAATCATTCCCACAGGTTTATGACTTGGTTTGCAGGCGATTTAAATTAATTGCCTATTATGATTATTAAAGTAGCACATACAAATGACATTTCGCTTAAATTCAAAGGTATTTTTATCTGCTAGGAAGCGTTGCCCTTGAGAAATGATTAAAAATAGCCCAAATTATAGACTGATTTTTTTAAAAAATCAGCTCTTTTTTAATACTTGAATGAATGTTTTTGTAAGTATATTTTGGTGCCGTGAATCTGGCGACACATTTTAAATCAAAGAAATAAAAAAATCATTAAACAAGGAATTATCAAATAAATAACAGTAAAAAATGCAGTTACGTTATTCTACTCCTCAAGAAAAAGAATCTAGGAGTGCAGCTATGCTATTTAGTCTTTCTTTATTTGTTTCCGTTGCTTCCAGGAAAAAATTATAGGAATGAGAAACCCCAACGCCCATACATTGGTTAATCTCAAATCCACTGGTATGGATGCGTACGCACTTTTGGAGGATGTACACTGCTCAAAGAGTCATTGGGATCCCATTATGAAACAAAATCGCAAATTTCACCATCCTGAAGTCGTGAGAAATGACAGAGTGGCAATGAAGTAAACAAAATAAGCTTAGTTAACATTGGAAAATCTCTGGAATGTTCAAACTGAATGCAGGAACTTTATCATGTTCCAATGCATGGAATCGCGAAATTCTGTAAAACCAACCATTCACAATCTCTCCATGTAATTCCATTTTGTGGCTCAAGCATTTAATAAGAACATCAACGGCTATGCCACGCCTGCTTCATTCCAAACTCTTCATTTAAAACCATGCTGCAGTAAACTACAAGCTTCTCCTACCCACAAAAATTTGCATACCCCAAATTTCTCTCTGTCCTTCCGCACTGGCCAGCACTCATCTTTCGTGATGTGAAATATTGGAATATAATGGATTTCAACATTCCACTTCACACCGGGCGCAACTGATCTTTTTTCATTCAGATCTGTTTCGGTAAGGAGTGTGGAATGTGCCCATAAATGACTATATTCACGCCGCATCCTGTGAGACCCGGCAGCTACTTATTTGTATGATGCAAGATTTTCAGAAATGTCCACTATTATTACGAAAACACAGGGTCTCGGATGTCTCTGAAGAAATAATTATGGAATGCGTAAATCTGGTAATCGTGTCGCTTAATCCATTATTGTCCAAATCCACATTTAAATGCTGACAAATAGCTGAAAGAGGTCACCGTTTTAGAAGGATATATCATCTTTAAGTCCACAGATTCAGGCATAAAATGTGAGCCTTTAAAGTAATTAGCGAAAATTTCACAATAAAGTTGCAAGTGCTGGAGTGACGGTTCACTAAGGCCATTCATTCATCGTGTGCGACTGTAGCGACACTATATAAAGAGAATATTTCTGAAATTGCATTGCTGTCACTTTCCAATTCAAATTTAAGAAACTCTTTGCCCTATCCAGAAACATAATAGCATACTCAATATAGCATTGATTAAATGTTCGCCTTGAAATCGGGAGAAATATGTATCGTAATATATTTTAATGTGGTTTAGCAAATTTCTTTGTCACAGCTTTTTTATATCATGTTCATTCAATATATTAATAAATTTTCACAACAAACCATTTTTAAAACTATTGAACATTTTATAGAAAACAGAATTAAATAAGATTATTATTATTATTATTATTATCTTATACACATTGTCCAACTAGGTGTAAAAACTGGGTTGTAGAACAATAATACTTTTAACAATTTATGAAACAATTGAATTTTAATATTAAAAAAGAAACATCTATTATCACTGCTTATTGATTTTCTCACTTTTGTCATGAAATTTATAAAGAGAAACTATCGTCAAAACAGTAGATTTCAGGGTTATGCTTTAAATTTTCTACAATGACAAAATATATACTGAAATGGTATATTTATCTGTCTGTGTTCATGTGAACAAGAAAAAAAAAATCAAAAATGCCACGAGCAATTTGATTTTAACCATAAAGTACTAGAAATGTATCAAATTTGGGATAGAATCTGCCTATAAAAAGATGTAATTTTCTAAAATATTTATTTGATTCTCTTCGCTAAGCTTAAAACTATAACAAAAATTGTAATGTTTGCTAAAAAATTTTTAATAAACGTTCAGAGCACATTCTAAATAAAAATGTTACGTATATTTTTGAATTTTTTTTGAATTTCAACTTTGCCACTCATATTCAAGTGAAATATTATAAACAGACTTTTAGTTATTTCCTCTACTTGCATGAGCTTTGATAGTTTTTTTTCCTTGGAAATATTTAAATAATCATTGCATTTATTATGCTTTCAGTTTTAAACTAATGCAATCATCCTTTTTCTCTTTAAAAATACTTTGAAATTATGAGCGAAGAAAAATGAACCTTACCAACAAACAACAGGAGTAAATCATCATTTGAAAAGATCCTTTTGGACAATCTGAAGGCATTTTCATGCATGTCATTCGGACGACGACGTGATGGGTGTTTTGGCGGAGCACCTGGACTCGAAGGTCCTT
Organism: Argiope aurantia; assembly: GCA_026543865.1. Lineage (NCBI taxonomy): Eukaryota > Metazoa > Arthropoda > Arachnida > Araneae > Araneidae > Argiope > Argiope aurantia. Next base: position 225,080 of record JAPMOR010074694.1, read on the forward strand.
AATCTCCGAAACCTTATAGCTTAATAGATTTAACATTGGATTTATGGTTTAAACATAGATATTTAACTGCCTGGGTAACTGTTATCTGTAAGGAAATTTATTATTAGAGGTAAAAAAAAACATTTAAGGACATGTCATTCGGGAGTACTAAAAATAAATTTTTGATCGCTCATTATAAGTGGTACCCCGATGAGCAGTTTACAAACAATTCAAGTAGAAAATAGAATTAATTTTTCTAAAAAGTTGGTTGCTTAATAAAAAAAAAGAAAGAAAGAAAAAGAAATTAATCCAAAAGCGATTGTTATTTGGGTTCTGTATCTATGTCAAAGGTTGTTTTGCTATCACTTAGAAATACTGCTAAACTTTATCAACCACAGTTATTCGAAAACAAATGAGTAGGCCGCATTATTGCTCACGTATTCATACATTCTGTTACTGAACTCAGGAAACGTACAATGAACTCGAAATTTCTCTATAGTACTCAAAGCGATATAGACATTGTGCAAGATCAGAGCACTTATCTTGAAGTATTGGCGACACAGGAGAAGTACGTGTTTACACCTTGGTCGCTTGTGCAGGTGTTTCGCACTCAAATGCTTCCATGACAAATTTCGGGACTCTTTATCTTGATAATGTGCAGAGGGGATCTCTACATTAAATTACGAAACTGTGTGTTGCAAGGCTTTCTAAATGTTTACTACGCAAAACAAGCTCGAGAAATCGGGATGATCCTACCTTCTGCTTTTTCGTATATTTGGAGGCAATAAGGCGCAGAAAAATAAAATACTGGAAAAATTATTGCACCTGTAATGATATTTTTTCGTTAAATTTCTATTATTATTTTTTAATTTTATTTTTATTTAGAGCTGACCGGCGTTATTTATAGAAACTGCTAATAGAAGGAAACGCTAGTGAAAGTCTCGTAAAAATTCAAACCGTGTCGTCTTTCGATAATTTATTTTACGAATTTTCAGATTTACAGATTCAGAGCTCCCAGAAAAAAAAATTATATCTAAATTTTTTTTCCAATATATCTGCTTGTTTTCCTACCTCCATCCTTGCCAGAAGGAGCATCACTGTTAAAAGCACAAAGAGCTAGAGAGATGGAAACATACATCACTACTATTTGTTTCGTAACTACCGAGTTCTATTCTTATATCAGTTTTACTTTCTCATATGCCAAATACGAAATGAAAATATTTCTCTATACTCTTAGAGAAAGGATTGTAATCGTCAAAAAATTCGAACTCGAAATATTGTCAAATTTCCACGTTTTTGACATGTCTCAGTTCAACACATTTTTGGCATTATGTCAGTCTGTAACAAACAAACAAAAAAAAAAAAGAAAGAAAAACCGCTTTGAGCTGAATTTTGGAGTATGATCTTTACACCAAATTTGTAGATTTCTATCAAATTTTGAAAGAAATTATTTTGATGAAGTCTCATTGGTTGTCCGCGTATTGGTGAACTCGATAATTACGAAACGAAGGGTTGGTTTAGTTATATTAACGTCCCGTTTGAAGCAACACTTGGGCTATTTTGGGACGGACCTCGTAATTTTGAACCTCGGTCAGATGACGAGGACGACACCTGAGCTGGCACCCCCCTCTCCACACCACACCACACCAGTGGGAGGACGTTTGGTCAGGACGGATTTAACGTGCAACTGGTCCCCTTACACGACGGTTCTTTGGTGGAATCGGGTCTCGAACCTGAAACCCTCCGGTTCCGAAGCCGAGACCTTACCACCAGGCCACCGCGGCCCCACGAAACGAAGGGAGCTAGACGGATAAAATTCGTTACGCAGATCCGACATCTATATTGTAGACGCCTATCAGATGTTGAGCCAAATCCAACTGGGGATTGAATGTCTGTCGGGATTATACTTTCAGAAGCATATAAACGCTGTGACTCAAAAATACAATTATTTAACTACATGAAATTTGATTTATTATTTTGTGGCTGTTCTGAATCAAATTTTGGTTTAGAAAAGCCTGCTTAAGACGGAAATTCTATTTTTGGATTCTCGTTAGGATTTAACTGCCAAAAATCTCGCCAAGGATAATACGATAGATTCAGTAAAAATGCTAAAGTAAAGCCAATAGTTAATATTTTGTAACTATTCTACGTCAATGCAATGCGAAGCATTCTCTGGAATAACACTTTCATTAGAGAGGATGCAGGAAAGTTTTGGGGAGACTTTCCCCCTGGTTGACTGTCACTTTTCGTGCTCTTTTTCGTCATTACCAGAACGTATATTGCGTGACCGCCAAGTAAATAAATCGCGTCACATTTTCTGCCGATGAGTTATGTTTTGAATTATTCCGCCTTGTGATGTCAACAGAAGTTAAAATAGTCAGCACACGGACAACTGCACACACGCCATTCTTTTGAAAGTTAATGAATTATTAGGCAATCGCCGATTTCGAATCAAGTTTCATCTGTCGTTATAAAAATAGCAAATATTTAACTAGCAATTATATATTGCACTTAAATGATTAAAAATAGTATATACAAAAGCTGCCTTTTTTTTTAGAAAAGCCAAACTGACAAGATTTATTTGGGGATTGAAGATTCGTTATATGTAGACAACAGATAACCTTTAAAAAAATTGGAAAAAATTGGAGATTGAGAAAGAGTCTGCTTATGCAGAATCACGAAAAGATTTCAGTGTTCTGTTCTTTCAGTAACACAAATAGTATATATATTTTTTTGTATTTAAATAAAATAAAAATAATTATCATAATTAAAAATAATTCAGTGTATCCTATTATTATTTATTTGTTTTCATTATATTTATTTATTTTGCAATTTTATATGCATCGATGCAATTTTTTTATTTTCCTTGTATCGAAAAATCCCCTATAAATATGTTAGTGTTTTTATTTCTTTTTCAAAATTATTGAAATCAATATCTTTTTAATTTTTAATAAATTGGCTGTTAGGATTTTAGTCAGGGAGTGCCAAATTAGTAAAACTTCGACTAAGACTTTTAAGCTTTTAATAACTTTTATAGATAAAGCTTTAGAGATTTGGTCTTATTGGCTGGAATTTATTGCAAATAGAAATGGAATGACCACTTTCCTGATAAGTAATATTATGGTTTGAAAATCGGGGAAGAGTGCTATCGGCAGAATGGATTTTGTATCAAACGCGGTGTGTATCTTTTTCGAGCAGCAACATGCTAAATAGTAAGTAAAATTATATTTAGAATTTCTATTGATTTGTATGTGCAGCTATGTTGTATTCTGTGATGATTTTTTAAAATATAAGGAACTTTTTCGCATGTGGAATTTGCAGCGGATGACACGGTGTATTGGCAATTCAAATACCGTTGTTTAGTATTCTAATGTTCAATTTTCTTTTGCTGATTATAAACTAAAATATTTATAACTCATTTTCTGAATTTGTAGAGTAATACATTTGTTCAAGAATAGGTCCACAGTGTATGAGGGAAAATTTCATCGAAAAAACTTTATTAAATAAACGATTTAAAGCTAATTTTTCCCCATTGAAAGTTTTAAAAATTATGCTAGTTATTAATATAATTTGCATGGAGCTCATTTTTTAACTGTTGACTGTTGTGAATACATTTCATTAGTGATCGCTGTGGAATTTCACTCTTCATCAAGGATCAGTATGATGTTTAGGGTAGAGGGCATTAAGGTACGGTGTTTCCACCCCAATACCGTGCACGAAGCACATCGTTGGAGAAATGGTGGAACCCGAAAATTATCTACTAACAGCTACCCACATGGGCAGATGGCGTCTACAACAATATTTACACGGGAAATGAAATACTGCCAAGTGGAAGGCTGCTTTTATTTATGATTGCATTAATTTAATATACTTGCTATTAATACTACACCTTGCTGGTGTTTACAAAGTTTAGACCAAAGGAACTAAATCTCCTCTGGTCCAGAATTTGAGCTTTGAGGCACAATTTTTTAAAAGTTTAATTTAAAATTTTATTTAATTAAAATAAAAACTGAATTTTATTGTAATATTTTCATCTATTCTCATAATATTTCCCAATATTATCGTGAAAAACAATGATATGGTAAGTATTATAGATGACTGAATAAATTTAACAGCTCCTTAAAATTTTAAATATTTTCTTTTTAATGATACTATTTTAATTGTCGTACTGCTTTATATGTGATTTGATACATTCTTAAATGAAATTTAAATATATTTTATAGCTAGACGTAATAAAATTCATGTCATTTTAATGACTTCGACAAATATTTTCTTCCGGATTTTTTCCCCCCTTATTTGCAGGCAATGTAGATTTGCCTCATTTTTTTTCTTTATATTTTGTCTATTTAAAAAAATAGTTTGATAAAATTCTGAGTAAATATTTTGGCTTAGAATTTATTGCAATTAATTTTAAATTTCAGAATTAAGCGATGAATAAAGTCTTTTATAATTCTTCCATTTCTAAATATTTCTATCCTTTCCTGTAATATAATTGGATGCATAAAAATATATTACAGCTCTTTTAAAACTGAACTTATGCTGTCTTGATTTTTTTCGAAGCAATAAATTAAAATTCTTTAAGATATTAAGAAAATTATGAAACATGTTCGGTAATACGCATAAAATTTCGATGCTGAATGATTTCACTTATTTATTATCTTTTCATTATTTGCACACTTGTTTCAATTCAGCAAGTAAGCGGTTGGGTTAATTAAAATTCAGCCATTTTCTTTTTCAAATTAAAACTCGAACTTGGGTGAGTTACCAAAATGAAGGATATGCGGAATGGTTGGATAAATGAAAGATATGCGGAATGTATAGAAAAAAATGTAGAGCTTCTAAAATAGTACGATTTAAATGCTTGCTAGTCTGAAGTTAAAAAATTCTTTACTTGAAAAGCAATCTATGCATAGCAAATTTGTTTGTTTATTTTAATAAGCAATTTGGAGAATCAGCTGGTAACCAGGGCTGAGCGATGACTGAACTTTATCACCGCGATAGATCGTCCAACAAATATCGATATTTTTTTTATATATCATATCATTATTTATTTATATCTATTATAAGTTATAAATACCATCTCTTAACATACTGGCTGATCAGAATGACTCCAAATAAAAGGAAGTTTCGATTTAAATAAACTAAAAAATTCTTTCCTTTGAAAAAATTGTTGGAAAATAATAGTGCTAAAACCCCTCTAATAAAGTTCGAGCTACGAATAGAATTGTGGATTTAATCTGAATTAATCCTTTTTGCTTTTATTTCCGAAGATGAATATTTAGCGATTAAACAAACGACGGCCTATAACCTTCTGATAACTGCAATTATTTTTCCATAATGATATCATTCAGTTAGGGAACAGAAAACGGTTCTTTCCAAAAGGGCATGCTGAAAACAAGTATTTTTATATATTAGAATATGACTGTATTTATAGAAATATTAACGAAAATTCTGCATGAAGGCCAATAAGAATGATGAGCAACAAAAAATAAACACTAATCGATAACCAAAACGAATTTGAAAAGCCAAATTAGCCGATTCATCATGAGCTATTCATCATGAGCATGATTTGGATGGATCGATATTTTTAGAAAACTGGCATCGAAAAAATTGGATTTACAAAAATATTGATTTTTTTCGATACATCAAAAATCGGCACAGTCCTGCTGGTAACCAAAGTCGATTATTGGTACACATAAAATGTAGTAAGAAAATTTTCACTTCTGGGTCACTCCCTTCATTAAAAACTTTTCTAACAGAAAGTGGAGGACAGAATAATTTTTTTTACTGCTGTTTTATAGATGATGAAGAAATAGATTTCAATCCGATGTTCACCCCCTCAATTTCATATTTTTATATCTGGATGGATTTTCAAATTAAATTAGAAGATGTTACGCACAGCATAATTATATGATTCCGTGTCCAAAGTGATTCCACATTTATAACCTAAAATTTGCTTTCTCCAATTTAGATTTCCTCCCCTTCAGCTATATGAAAGAAAGATGCGGCGGGGAAATGCTCCGTAGAAGTTTGGGTAGCGAGCGTTTCCAGATTTGTAGTACATGTCATAAACACACTGCATGTGCTTTTTTTCATTTGATGATTGACATACGACAAAATACGAACCCCACAAAGGGAGTTTTGAAGACAGGTGGAATCGAAACGATGTTCTAATATACACGACAGACATCTGCTGAAGTTGTCACATGTGGACTGAAACAATTGGTCCGACCCGCATTCATATACTCTTCGATGACTTATTTAACGTTTGAAAAAAAAAAAAAAAGAAGGAAAATTTTCGTAGATTTAAACTTATCAGCTTATTATAGAACTTACTATTACTGTAAATAGATTCTGAAATTTATCACCTCTATCAAGTTGGGTCCTATAATCCTGTGGAAAGATTTGCGACATTATCCTTATCATTATAGCCAATGACAAATTAAGTTGATAAGTTATGTTATGCTACGTTGTATCATTACGCACAATTAAATAGTTCCGTGCATGACCCTAATATATTTTGAAGTAAATTATGTATTTGAATATTCCATATATTTTAACAGAATTTATTTCTAGCAACCAATAACAAATATTCTATGAATTAAAATCTCATATCGAAACGAAAATTGTTTAGTTTTTATAGATTTCTTTCTATACCTCTAAGACGCATAGGAACACGTATTACCGCATGGCTCTGATTTTGGTTTGGTTTAGTTATATTAATGTCCCGTTTGAAGCAACACTTGGGCTATTTTGGGACGGACCTCGTAATTTTGAACTGCGGTCAGATGACGAGGACGACACCTGAGCTGGCACCCCCCTCTCCACACCAGCGGGAGGACGTTTGGTCAGGATGGATTTAACGTGCAACAGACCCCCTTACACGACGGTTCTTCGATGGAATCGGGACTCGAACCTGAAACTCTCCGGTTCCGAATCCGAGACCTTACCACCAGGCCACCGCGGCCTCAAATATATAACACAATTTGGAAAGTTTCGGGAATCGAACTGAAGACCTGCACTAAACTGTGTCGCACCCTGCCGATCTAGCAACCGAGCCTCCATGGCTCTGATGTATTGGCGAGTGTGACCAGACGAGACAGGAGTGGATCTGAGCTTCCAGATCCGACTGCATTTCGTTTCTTCTTTGCGCCAGAAAGAGGGAGAGATCTTCCAGTTCACAATTGCATCTATTATATCTTTATTATTTCATCGCGATTCACCTTTCATTTCATTTTTTTTTCTCTCGATCAACATATGACCTCTTTTACGCTTTTCTTTATTCAAAGGCTGCTTCTTCTATAAGTAGCAAATATTAAGCACAACTTCAAAATATGCTGTTCGGTAACTCAGTGGATGCGTTGGAAGTGGATTAAGAAGAAAACAAAAGGAAGCAGGTTTCTGATAGATTACAATTTTGATTACGATGAATATTTCAAACTATGAAATGCATCGATAATCCGACTAAGATTATTTTAATAAAATTTTTTACACGATTTATTGAACTGGGTCTAAATAAAATACTTGAAAATAGAATCAAATTTGGTCATAAAATATTCAAATTAGAAAATTATTACAGCTTCTTTGAATACAGTTGGATACAGTTGATAGATTAAAAGATCAAAGTTTAACAGACTTCGGGTTATTGATGAGTTCGTTTCCATATTCGAAAAAATCGAACTTTTCTAGCTAAAAAATATCAGGATTTGCTGGAAATCAAAGAATAGGCAACCTTAAAGTATTTCTACAAAAAAAAAAAAAAAAAGAAGAAGAAGAAGAAGAAAAAGAGAGAGAGAGAGAGTTGCCATCACTTTCAATAAATCATGCATTCAAATATTCAAATACTAGATGAAAATGACGAATTTGCAGCAAAATAGATGGTGGGGAATCCACAGAAGACAGATGGACGAAACACCTCCCTGGTAATGTTAAAAACTAAAGATTCGCGGAAATTTTTACTTTAATTGCATTTTTAATCACCATGCAGCTTTTAAGGCTCATCAGCCCAGATTTTTTTTAAAGCAAGAATGGATAGTTAGTGTTCCTGTGTGAAAGCAGTGGGTGTGATTCCATGCAGTATCGAACAGTATGAACTTCGGAATTATCAATGCGAACAGTGGCCTTCTGACTGAATGGAAATCGTCCTGAAAATGTTACTACTGAAATTCTAACTTTGCCATCTTGTTTGGTGAGAGACTATCGAGTAAAAGACTGGTCTATGCTTAATCAGCATTTACAGTGGACATTGTTTTGTATTCCTCTCGTACTTTATGTTGTTGTTGTTTTTACTTTTTTTCTGTTTTATTCATTATTTTCTTATTTTTTCTAACTACTCTGTGGTATTCCGGAGGATTTCAGTGTGAACGGCTGGAGGCCATTTACACTTTGTCCTTTCCCGCCCCCGAAGTTTTGCGCTTTGATGGCTTGTTATTTTCTTTGGCCTTTTTTCAACAGGTTAGATTTCTTCTAGTCGACTCCATCTTTTCCCGTTTGGCTCAGTCTTGAGCAAAGTTTGTATCTTATCTATGTACTCTTCAATATAAGGATAGTCGCCAGAGTAACTCTGTACCACATCTGGCGGCGAAGTATCTCTCGAAGTTTTTTTTTGTACCTAATGCTGTCTCGAATTGCTATAAATAATGCATTCAAAATTCCGATATCGACTTGGTTGAATTGAACAAAAATATTTAAACTGCTTTCGAATCTTCGAAAAATTATGCTTGCGAGATGGTCAGTTCATGCAAATTATCAGAAAAACAGGAAGTTAGGAGTTCCAAATTGGTCAATACATTTAGTAATTTGTGTACAAGAGAAAGAAAATGTTAAATACTATATAAACTGGAATTATCCTTTTGTAACCACTCATTTATTATTATGTAACTTGCTATACTGGTGATCTTCGTCACAATGTATGTTCCACTTAGTGAAGTAACAAAATTAATAGGTAAATCACAATAACCATTTAAATTTCGTATTTTCTTAAGTGAATTTTCGCGTTTTCTTTTTTAATATATTCTAATAAAGGATACAATTAGGTATTTAAATATAAATATTTAATAGTTTCATAAATCCTAAATGCAAGATAGGATCCTTGTAAATAGTTTAAAGGAAGGGCGTGAACCTACTAATTAATATTTATGGAAGTTAAAATGAAAAGACAGGAGGAAAAACAAAATCACGAAAATAGAACTACATTTTCCTATTGCTAGTGATTATGAACAGGTGTAATGTCTCTGAACTTCCGACTCACTGAATGCAGGGACTTCTTTATCTTTTCTTCTCTGATATTCCAGAATATTTCTTAAGAATTTCTTCCTTTTATTTGACTTTCTTATCGGAATATTTAAAATTACCAAACTCTTGTCTTATCTATTTTAATCTAAATCTTTTTTATCTAAATCTTGTTTTATTTGTATATATATACACTAGCTTTCTTGAAAACTATCACGTCTTTCATTCGATAGAATTCAATATATTCGAACTACGTTTTCCAGTTACTTTTCTTTGGAAATTATGAAGGAAGCAATTTGTTTTTCTCACTGCTCGCTGTTTTGCCACCAACTGCTGGATTCTCTTGCTAATCTTATCCATGGTTAACAATTTTCCGATAAAGTTTCATGGTACTTCTTGTCAGTGTGAACGTCTCAAATTTAGCTAACACAAATAAAATTTGATAAAGTGCGAGACGATAGTAAATTAACTAGTGGATTATGTATTATCTGAAAAGTGGCTAATCAAGGGTATAGGGACAAAATGTTTCTATCATACTATGGTCTTATTTAGCTTCAGAATGTGAATAGAAATTCCTCTAGATTGCTGTCTGGAGCATCAATCCCTCTTTGTAGCACAGTCACACCAAAATAGTTTCTTATCTTTTGTTCACCTTCTAAGATTGCCCTCAACACCAAATCTGCGATGCCAATGAATATGGAAATTATATTTTATTGTTGATCCTGTTCGTTCATTTAAATGAATTAAAAATATTCGATGCGTTTGCATAACAGAATTCTATAGTTTTCCTCAAAATTTGTTACTGGTTAATTTAGTTTTACATTGTACTTATTAATTGGCTTGAGAAGCATTCAAGAAAGTGAAATATAAGAATTTTCAAGTCTTAAATATTTCTAACTTTGCTACTGAAAGTAAATCCATTGAATCGCAAAAGAAGATAGAGCAAGCGTTTCCGAATATTGAAATGTACCACTTTAAAAAAAAAATTGATATGAATTACTGAGGGAAAAATATGTACTTTCTGGAAAATAAAAGGAAACCTCTTTGATGAATTCCGCTTATAGCAATTGCATTTTTAACGATTTAATTTTGCATCAAACAACAGGATTTCAATCTCCAAATCTTATATTCATGCTAACAGTATCACGCGCCAGTAAACCAAACAATACTCACGAATTGATGAAAAGAAAAACTTGACCTTCAGCTCATTTCTTTTTCGTTTGACGATGTGGTTATTATTATTATTATTAAGATACAAATAATAATGTTACGTTTCAGATTTTTTTTTTTTTTTTTTTTTTTAGAATGATGGCAAGATCAGTGCGAAAAAAAAAAAATACCTGCCTCCTAAAAAGGAAATTTTCGAAGTTTTAATTGAATATTTTCGAACGAAATTTATAAATAGAATAGACGAAAGAAAAGGTACGCGGGAATAGTCGGAGTCAGAATATTGGTTTTTAATTTTAAGAAACAAACAAAAGAAAGAAACATGCGTTAAACTATATAAAAAAATTCGTAACACATTCATCTATCATTACTAATGCATCTATGGAGACAAAATATACAGGCATGTCTAAAAAAGAATCTTCTCTAAATAAAGATATTCGTAAAATTTTATAAAATATAAATTTTTGAATAATAGCGATTAAATATCTCAGAAGGATATTCTAATATAATTTTTAATTTCTAGAACACGAAGCAGACAACAAGAAAATATTATAATCATCAGAAGTATCAAACTCGAGCGTTTGACAATCTCAATGTTTCGAACCTTCCGGAATCTGAAAAACATATTTTTGCTAGTATGCCTGTACATTTGTTAATCCGATAACTCCAAAACTCTTTAAGTTAGAGAGATAGAATTTGATTTCATTGACTTGACATCAAATTTGTAGAATTTTGAATGAAATCGATTCAGAGGAAGACTGTCTGTCCAATTCTCCAAGTAAAATGAGCTTGACAACTACAAAATGTTAAGAGTTAGACGGATGAAATTTGTTACTCAGGTTTAAAATCTGAAATATAATTCTACTGAAATTGTGAATCAAATCTCACAAAAGCTGGACCGTCTGTTAATCTGTACTTTCCCATGCATGTAAACACAATAACGTAAATAAATGAAATTTGGTGTGGGATCTTTTGTCTGCAAATGTAATTTTGTGTCAAATATTGGTTTCAATCAGTTGGAAAAATATTTTTAAATAATAATTCTGTTTTCGGGTTCTTGTGTATTAAACGCATGTGAGGGATTAATCACCGAAGATCGCTAAATGGAATCGTTAAAAATGCTAAATTCACGACAAAGATTTCGTAATTATTGTATGGCGTTGACGATTCACAATCTTACCCTATATCCACAATTTTATGTCAGAGGGGGCGGATAACACTTCTATTAGAGAGCATGCGATTAAGTTTTTTGAAGAAAACACTTTCGGTGATTTGTTTTATTAAATTATATTTCTTTAAAAACTCAGTTTTTGTAGAACACACAGAAGTTATATATATCGCTGGGTTTATTCATTTTCCCGCCTCAAACTTACTTTTAATAGTCAAACTACCCTAAGTAATTACGATGATTTCTGCTTTAGATTATTTTTTCCGGCATGAGGAATATCCACAAATACACTTGGATTGTTCCATTTTTTAATATAAATATATATTTCCTTAAAAATGGAGATGAATAGGAAAACAGAATATTTTAAAAACTTCTACTGAAATCGACTGCCATCTTTTGCTATACATAGAATGCAGCATTTCAATTGTACTGAATAAAATATGATATTTTTACTCAATTCTAATAATTTCCGTGATATATATAATAATAATATCTATTATGTGTGCTAACGCTATCTCTAATATTAATGCTTTATCATTATATCAAACATCCCAAATGAACCAATTCTGTTTGTCTTTTTTTGTCCCCCATTCCCATTTTAAACCTCCGGACCTCATTCCAGTTTCCATAGAGTTCAAATTTGAAGATAAAAAAATTCAGTCCGTTTTACTGTATCCTCTTCATAATTAAAAAAAAAATTATAAATTTCTGTTATAATTAGAATTTTTAAATTCACTTTTATGATGCACGATTTGCTGCTCATTCGAAGGCATCGCCGATCTTTATACATGAGGGAAACGTTTTCGAACGACCTTCCCATTATGTGATTAGCAATGAATGCCCTTTCAAATTCCAAATTCGAACTTCTATGTCTCCCCCCCCCCCCCCCCCGAAGTTAGTTTACAATGCACTTCCTTATTTGAGATGAACCGTCTGCTTCTATCTTTCAGAACGGTGTCCTTGGGTGATATCACCATTACGTCATGCCCAGCTGTGACGTCATCCTTCGCCCCGCCCCTTCCTGCTCACAAGCTCCTCCTCCCCGCGCTACGTTGCTCACACTGTGCGACAGCGAGGGTACCGCTGCCACCAAAGATCTGCTGAAGCGTCCCATCATCAAGTGTATTGTGAAGGTGCTCAAGCGCACCCAGAGCGGCCAGGATACCGGCGACCAGGTCTCCAAGAAGCCCAGAGAAGACGTCCAAGGAGGTGTCAACCTACCGAAGAACACGAGGTACGTGGGACAGTTTTGTGGTTGTGCATGCATCATTGGTCAAATTGACAGATTATTTATCAGTCCCCATTGTTTCGGTGATGATACTGGCTGATTTTTGGCTGCAATGAAAATTTTGTTACCTTTTCATTCAAATTTGTTTTATATATTTTAAAGAAGAGACTTGCATTCTCTTGTGGCAGAGGTGCAACTGGCGGCCAGGCTATAATATTGTTTTTTCGTCCTTTTTCTTGTTGTATTTAGTTTCAAAGGAAGAAATAAAGAGCTAATAATTTATTTCATGGGCATCCCTCCATGGCCCAAATTGACATCTTGGTTATGGACAAAATCCTTCTCTTCCGACCACATCTCCCCCCCCCCTTGGTTAAATAACTCTGGGCAGTTCATAGATCTTTTCTGTAATTGAAATAAACAAACAAATTAACAGACAAAGAAAGGTAGTTAGTGCTTCATAATTTGTTGATCTCTAATAATTAGTTCGTCACTCGCTACCTGCATTTCTATATTCTTTGTTGGTAATGCATTGTCTTTTGAAATCAAATTAGAATGAGATGCTTCGAAGTAAGACGATGCGGATACACGTGGGAATGTAAATCCAAATGAGTTAACAGATTTTAATGAACACCAATTTAAAAATACAGTATTCATTGATAATTATTTTTTATTGTGAAAAATACTTCTAGCTACCTGAGTAGGATTTCTAGTTTGGTGAAATATTAAATCATTATTTTGATGGTTGTGAGTGAATTAGAAATATCTTTATTTTGCATCACAGGTGATCCTCATTCTTTTGAGTTTTACTGATTCGAAAACTTTCCGTACATGTCATTTTGTATGACTGCTATTATTTTAATAATGCTTGATTTGATTATCCGAACTATATTTCTAGTATGACAGGTTTGGTTGTAGTAGTTATGCACATATTAAAAATATCTTCGTGAATGAGACATCGCATTCCTAAAGTACCTGTACTTTATTGCAGCTGTACTATATCTCAGTGTTTATCCTATTAATTCTTTTAAAAAAATTATTGATTTAGGTATTTGACTGTAATTATCATCTACATCACTGATTTTACATTCTGTATTTGAAGCATGCTTTGAGAACATTTTACCGATTAAACTTTTTGCATTTAAAAGGATATAATAGCTCTTGTAAGTATACAGACTTAATGGTGCTTTCCGAAATATATCATAACTTGCTGTTTCTACAATTCTCTGTTATTTCAAAAACCACTTATGAGATACATTTTCCAAACCATATTTTTTAGATATGAATTTTATTTGTTGTCGATGGGTTTAAAATATCAGATTTCGTTAGATGGAACTAGCTGACAATAAAAATACTCTTTCCAATTTCTAACAAATTTCAGATTCTTCCAAAGTATTTTTCTTGCTGTCTTCAATACGCAACTACCAATTAACTGCATATCAAAGTTGTCTATATGAGGCAAATGGAAGAATAATGCTATAACTTTCAATGGAACAACCATTTTAGAGCATGTTTTTTTACGCAACGAATAGTTATGGATATTGGAAAATTTACATTCATGCCCCATGATATGCCATTCCGCTTTTAATAAGATTATATTTTTCTAATAAAGATTAATTCAACATATCCATAAAGTTTCATTGCACCTTAGGCAACAAAATTTTTTCTATTTTCTCAATCAAGCATTTTAAATCGAGGTCGAGTTTTTGAGATCCAAGACAGTGTTGACTATGAGGTCCTCTTTTAATAAACTGATTAATTTAATTTTTGCCTTTCAACTTAGCTTACTTCATATTTTAATGATTTATTTTAGATTCATTTTATTAATTTACTATGATTGTGCGACATAGACGTTTGCACAAAATTACTATTTCAATAGATACAGTATGTTTATAAATGTTCCTGTCGGTACTGTGTGCAGGAACAGAAACCTGACCATTTGTACTTGACAAAGAGTTAATATTCTAATATTTTTTTAATACTTCGTAGAATATATATCTTTTACGAATTTATTTATTTACCATTTCTCTGACAGACCTGCCAGTTCTAGGCAACTGCCTAGTCAGAAATCTGAAACTTAATGTTGAAAATCGTAAACAATTTTACAGAGTCTGTGTATTTCATATCGCTTCTGTCGGTAAGAATTTATTAAGAAAACCGTCTTGACATGAAGCGAATGAATGATAGTTACTAAATAAGTTTTTGTAATTCAATTTCTTTTTATTTATCATTCAGCACAAATTCGATTTTTTGTTTCTTATCACCCACTTTCGAGATCGCAGGAAAACTTTTGGTTTTTTTTTTTCAATAAATAAGGACGCGAAATAATTTCCTCCCAGGAAAAGAGTCGGAGTCATAAAAAAAGTTTGAATAATTCTCTTTTAAATAACAGCTTTGATGAAATGCGTCTTTTTTCGTAACTGAGGAAACCAATTTCGTGATAAAACAAAATCATCTGCAGCAACTGCAAAGCAAAAATAAAAATGAAAGCTCCTTTTGGTGCCTGCGCGTACAAGTTAGAAATAAGTGCATCCGACGCACGCTCTTCTTATCAATATCAGCGCAATTTTCTTCGAATGCCAATAGCGTCACGACCGTTTTCGAGACAAACGAAAGCAACTCTACTTTTGTTTTACTACATTTCCTAAACTGCGTTCAAGAACGATTTGAATATGCAAGAAGTAAAATTGGGACTTCAAGTGGAAAACTGTAACAGTCCCATTTAATATAGAACCTCTCTTCATTTTATTATTAATTCAAATGATTGCACTTTAATAGCATTAAAAAAAAGCACCCAGTGGAATGAAATCGCTCACAAAAATAGTTAATGCAGTTAACTTTGAAAAGAGGTATTACTGCTAAAAGTATTTTTTAATCATATCAGTTTATTTAATATCTATTAAATATCAATTATTTATTATTTTTTTTAAGAAAAAGGCATGGTAAATCAAAATATTTAATGAAAATTCTTGCGGTCAGGTTCCATGTTTTTTCATCAGGATCTATGTATGTCTTTTTCATTTTATACAAAATGTCTGAAACTGTACTATCCCGGATGTTCCGGAGAGTTATGACTTAGGTTTTGTTCATCAAATACAAAAATCGAAGTCGCTTTTGCTTTTTAATGTAATACGGCTTATTTTTTTTTTAATTAAAATCGCTCCAAATAAAAAAAAAGGAATTAATAAATCTAACTATTGTAATTAACACTTTTTTGCTGTCAAAATTCATTGCATGTTATAAATTGCATGCTATTTTATTTAATTAAGATTTATTTAAGATTATTTATTAAGATTTATTTAATTAAGATTATTTATTAAGATTAATTTAATTTATTTTATTTAATTAATCTTGAACTCTATATTTTAATTAAGATTGATGTCAATTTCTTTATTACATGATATAATTGTATTTGTAATTTTGATAATTTTCCAGAGGCGCCAGTAAAAGCATACATGTCACTTATAACTGCTTTTTTTCTTTACAATAGACGAATAGTTACTAGTGCTTATGATTCATATCGAAATCATTTATTTACGCAGCATAGTAGCAAAATCCTCTTCGATTCTTTTTTCTAAATCCATTTTGTGAAAGTATAATATAAATTCCAGGGGAAATCCCCGATATTTCTTTTCAAATTCTCCCTTCTGAGAATGACATTCGCCTTTGCGATCTCCAGGTTCTGTCAATAATCAGATTCGTTTATTCATGGAGCATTGCCGTTTCATTTCATTTTCGAAGTTGAGTTGGGCACATTCTAATCCGTATTTGCCGTTCGGCATCTGTTGCTTAGTAACCTTACTCGCACAATTCCTCAGAAATTGCGTTGAGACGAACCGTCACTTTTACTGTTGCCGATGACGCTTTAATTGCTGTTTTATGAGCCAGTCGCATCCGCGAGACACGTGGCCGCCGTAAACCGCAAATTGTTATTGAAAGGGTGCCAACAAGAGGATAATCGCTCTAGTACAGGGAAGTGTTTAATTATTTAGTGAACTCTATAGTTGGAATATGGTTAGATACTTAGCTCTAGTTTGTAACAGATTAAGGAATGCATAAATTTCATGGAGGGGGATTGCTAGAAAGGAAGGATGTGGAAGTTTAGTTTAGTTTAGTTATATTAGCGTCCCGTTTGAAGCAACACTGGGGCTATTTTGGGACGAACCTCGTAATTTTGAACCGCGGTCAGATGACGAGGACGACACCTGAGCTGGCACCCCCCTCTCCACACCACACCACACCAGCGGGAGGACGTTTGGTCAGGACGGATTTAACGTGCAACAGACCCCCTTACACGACGGTTCTTCTGTGGAATCGGGTCTCGAACCTGAAACCCTCCGGTTCCGAAGCCGAGACCTTACCACCAGGCCATCGCAGCCCGAAGGATGTGGAAAGAGGAGGGAAGGGGTAGAAGAGTCAAAATATATGTCCATTTACTAGTGCTTACTTTTTATTTTTTTAAAACCAAATAAGACGATAGGATAAGAAAATGCATGCTGTACCCAAGTGCTACGCCACTAGTCATGGGATTCGCCTGGATTGGACTACTTATGCGCTTTGACTCACCCTTCGGAAATTCTTTCAAAAGTACAATTTTTCAGCTCAGGTTGTGTTTTAAATTCTAATTATTGGTGTACCATGTGTGTCACTATCTATCCTGTTAAGATGCGATTTTGGAAATAGTTATCTTTATATCTATAGCTGAGATAGCTATAGATATAAAGTTCGCAAAAACTAATTTTCTATATTACATTTATATTATGTAGATGTAATTTAAAAACTTTTAATGTCATCCCTTCTAACTCCAAGTAGTTTTTTTAGGTAGTCATTTTTTTTTTTTTTTTTTGTCTTTACAATTCCGCGGGAAATAAACAAAAAAAGAAAGGGGGAGGGGGAGAGAAAGAAAGCAATTATATGTTTAAAGCAACAGTGCTTGTCAAGCAGATACTTAAGAAAAAATGAGACTGTCTTAAAATTAATTCATTTGTAATTTTAAAGTACATAATATTAAGTGAAGATTAATAAAGTTTAGAGAAAAAGGATATTAAAAGAGGATAGAAACTGTTACTTCTGGAAATCTGTTTAACCTTTGATTTTCATTTGGCATTTATGAAGGTTTGTACAGGACATTTGATTTCCGCTTCAGCCGTTTCTAATATCTTTTTTTTTTTCATCTCTAAAATTTCTTTATAAATAATCCATATCAAGTTTTTTTAGTCTTTTTTTAATGAAATTTTTACACTTGCAAAAACTGTTCAACTATTCAGATTATATATATATATATGTAGGCATTATTTTATGTGAAGCAGAATGCAGTTTCGAAGACAGTGAAGAGACTCGATTTTGTGACGTCGTTTTATTTCATCTTGGAGAAGCATGCATTATTTACAAGCAGAAACGACGAGCAACACACAACACAGAACGACACAGAAAGAAATGAGGAAAAAGCTCTTGAACGTTTTATCCCTGCTCTGATAGGGATAGGATCCCCTGATAGTGAAAACATTTCTCCATAGTGCTTATATATAATGAGATTTCGATAGGGATTTTCGCTGCACGCGCCGACGAGTCAAGGGAAACACAGGGATCTTCTAAAAACGAATTTGTCACGTCAGCGGTATTTTGTCCCTTCTCTCGGAATGTGGGAAAGTTAGGCTTTAAGCCGATTCAGCAGTTTTACAAAGCTTCTCTTGAATTAATTAATGACAGAAAGTGGAATTGGATCAGGAAATAAGAAAATAGTTTTGAATGAAGTTACTATGGGTTAAATTAAGATAAAACCTTGGAAATTAATTAAATTGAAATTAGAGTTTAAAATATCATAATATATATATGTTATTATTGCTAGACTAAAGAGTATATTTAATTTTTAAAATTATTTGTAAGAAATAATTAAAATAGCATTAGAGTAACATCCTTTCATTCCTTTTCCCTATTGACCAAAACTTCAGATAATTTTCCAAATTACCTGTTTATGCCTATATCATCTTTTCACTATCGTCAGTCGAAATGCGTTCATGCGCCTAAAGAAGATTATAGAATTTGCATAATTTTGTAAGATTCTTATCCATCACGACTTGTAGAGATCACCTCCTTAAAAGCGAAATCAAAATAGTCTCCAGTGAGACAATCTACCTCCTACGAACTGCTTACATTGCTTAAAGGACCTGTACAGTGTCGAATCGAGGAGTAGAAAAGATGTGAAAGAAATTATGATTATTTTTTTCTTTCAGAAACAATGCTTATATTAAATTATTTCAAAAGTTAAAAAATAAAACTTAAGACACGAAGGAATATTAAAGATGTATTTTCTATTTTTGTTAAAATTAAAATTCGAAAAATATTTTTGATTTACAAAAATTAGAAAAACAAAAAAAATTATAATAAATAAGGTGCATTTGATTTGATTATAATAAATTTGATGTATGATTTGAAGAATATTTTTGATTAACAAAAAATTAGAAAAATAAAAATAATAATATAAGTTGAAAAATTAATAGTACATTTTAGTAATAATTGTAATGTAACAAAATTATAATTGTTTTCGGCTATTCAAATTCTTTTCTTTGCGTTTGAATATTTTATTGTTTTAAACAACTCCGATTTTTTATGATAATAATTTTATTATTAGAAAGTTTTTGAAATTATGACTTTTATTTTTGTGAAATAGCTTAAGGTGTTCGATTTCGTTGAAAACACCAATTTCTGTCTAATTTTTTTTTTAAAAAAGTTTTTTTGCAGATACACTCCCCCCCCCCTCAAAACCACTTGTCATTTTGTCTTCCTAAGTGTATTAGAAAAAATGTTACAACGATTATGACATACTTTATCTGAAGCAATTCCATATCAAAAATAATATTCCGAAACAGAATTCTATGATCATCGGAGCCATGTTTTTCAATTAAAGGAATTCTTGAAATATAATTCTCACAGTTTTTTTTCATCAAAATCTCTCACCATTAATATAATAGCTTAACGCCTAATAGAGAAATTAACTGAAAATTATAAAACAGATTTCACATTATACGGGCAGTGAAATAAGGCCAAAGTTTTGCAACTGGTGAAATTTTTTTTTCATTTATAAGCATTTATGTCAAAATTTAATTATAAACTAATAGAAAAAAAAATGCATGTTTACTCGCACCTTCTCCCATAATTTACTCGCATTTCAGACGCTTTTTCAGATTTTGGGTCATTTTATAGATCATTGTCCCCCTATAACTTGTGCACAAAGAAAAATAGGATTGTAGAATTGCAATTTAAAATAGAGTGTTAAGCATTTTGATCAATTTTCAGTGAAATTTAATACAAATTTCCCTATTTCTCAAAATATATATGTATAAAAAAACTTTTTCGTCATTTTCTTGTTTCTGAATGCTAAAACATTCAAAAATAATAAAAAAAAGTAATTAAAATTCCCAAATTCCTCAAAAATTTTGTAGTTGGCTGCCTTAATATTGAGAAAAATCGGATGGGATTTAGATATGTAATTACTCTAAGGTTTGCGCCCCTCCCTTTTGAAGTTGAAATATTTCTGGATGTACATTATCTTGTACTTCTCTTGCCTGCACAATATCAGATATGTGGTGATACTGAGTCTCGAGCCCGCGAGCTTTCTGCCGAAAATTTTTTTTTCATTTCGGAGTGCACTACACTCCCGAGTATCCGGTTCACGATTATCCGGCTTTTGTACTATCCGGCTAGTTTTCACTATCGTAATTATTTGAGGAGGGTAAGGCATTGCATTGGAAACATTACCAAGGTATTTGAAGCGGGCATCTGCTTCAATCCTCCTACGTGTCGTGTGCAAAATACAAATTGCGACAGGAAAAGAACAGCGTTCTGCTCTTTGTTCAATGTTTCGACAGTGTGTAACGGACCTCAATTGTGTCCGCTGTTCCTGATTATAACTATACAATATGTACAGTATTCGTAATTCTTACAGTAATACAGTACAGTATTCTTGGTGTATGCTTAAAGTTTTTTTAAGTGTACCATAGTGAAAGATTTCAAAATGGGTGATGAATGAAAAAAGTTGCGGTGACTATGGAGGAGAAATTACGCATTATACGGCGACTAGACTCTGGCGTAACAGCAAAAAACGACTGCTTCTGTGATTTACGGGGCTGCAATTTAACTCTCTACTTGGCTTGAAATAAATGGAAGTTTAGTACTCAGTAAGAAGTAAGAAAATGCGTATTATAACAGTGAATTTTGATATAAAAATTTTGTTTTCTGTTTTCTGATGGGCAAAGAAATGAACTCATAGAACTCCTACCTATCCGGCTTTTTTGTTACCTGACCTACCCTTCCGCCACATTAGGCCGGATACTTGGGAGTGTGCTATATATATATAAACGAATTTCAGTTTAATGGGGAAGGAAACGGAAACCGACATTATTTATTTATATAAGCGGAATGCATTTGTTTTTTATCCTTAGAAATACTCTTTATTTGAATGTTACTTTATTCAAGGGCCAAGGCCAATCGCAAACACGGAAATTAATAATTAATTTGATTCAGACGACTCATACTTAATCTACCTGAAATCTTAAATCTTTTCCTTTCATTCTTAACTGTCTATAATAATGCTGTTTATTCGCTTAGATATCGTTCAGCAGGATCAGTTTTACAACTAGGTAACCCTTGGCAACCGCCTACGTAACGCCACAAAACTGGGACGCGCGGCTCTTTTGCTCAATTAACAATCTTGTGTTGGATTTGCTACACTCAGCCGTGCAAAAAGACGCAAATTCCCATGTCGTTTATGGGTTTTAACTTTTCATTTACTGCATTGAACACACGTGCCATCGTTTGTGACATTCCTGGGTGCAAACGCTCATCATCATCAAAAAAAAAAAAAAAAAAAAAACTGTGAAGGATTTAATGTTTAAAATACAAGTTTATGAAAACTGTCGATAAACTTTTGTACCTTTTTGTGCAATTGCAATATTATTTTGTCTGTTAAAAATATATTAGTTTTATCCATCTTATTTATATTTCACTCTGTTAGATTCTATGAAAAATTGTACTTCTGAGTATGAAAATATATTAGGTCTACCGGAAAGTTCTGTCCGTTTTAGAATGAAACAAAGGAATACATTTTTTCATACTTTGGATAAACTTTATTGAATAATATAATTGCC
>JAPMOR010074694.1:247005-268333 GCA_026543865.1 Argiope aurantia
GCATTGTCATGAAGCAGTATGATGTCCTTCCTATTGAACATCGCCGGCCTCTTTTCTTGGAGTGCTGTTTTTAATTTATCCAATTGCTGACAGTACCTCTCCGAATTTAGCCTTTCGTTTGGTTTCAACAGCTCAAAATGTATTGGTCCTCGAATGTCCCACCATATACACAACATTCTCTTGTTCAGGCTCAACTTCGGTTTAGAGGTAGAGGGGGCAGGTTTTCCGGGTTCACAATATGCCCTTTTTCTTATGATGTTTTCATAGGTAATCATCCCCAGTTATGATTGTAACCGGAGCGGACAGAACTTTCCGGTAGACCTAATACATTGCAATGAAATCTGCCTTTGTTTCTGGCTGTTCTTGCTTGGGAAGAAAAGATCCAATTTTTGGAAATCACTAAATTAGACATTATGAAGGGGTTCGCGGAAAATCAATTATAAACTCTGAAAGTGTGCCATTCATTCGTAAATAAATCGTTTTTGCAATAGAACATGAGGTCGAAATATAGAGGAGAAACCACTGCAAGGAAATCTTCATCGATGAATTAAATAAAAGAAATATATACATTAGAAAAAATGTCAGACACGAGTTAATTGGAATAGAAACTGACAACAGCACATTATTTCAAAGTGTTGCGTCAAATGATCGTAAGATAACCTCAATTAAGTTGCAGTGTATTTAATATTAATAAAGGATTTGCGGTGTGAAGTCTTTCTTATGTTGCTATTTATGGGCACGGCCCATTCTCGACGTACCTACATAGATTCCTTCTAGCCAACTCTCCTTTCTGTAATTGTAGGGAGATAGGATTCCCAATTCACTGCACCGACTGATTGGCACTGGAGAGTTGCATCGAATAAACTTTCACGCGGCAAGATTCATTCTATAGAAAATCATATTCGTAAATACCAAGACCTCTTCAAGACCACACAATAGCTAAGACCAAAATGTCCCTCATCCAAATCAGCCGAAATTATTCCCTCATAAATGCAATGCCCTACAGAACCAACGAACCACGTTCTCACGAAGGAAATCAAAACCACAGGACCCCGACAGACGCTACAGATTAATGATTCTACAATGTTTACTTACATGTTTATACATATCATAGAGATGTTTATAATGCTGTTTATCATTTTTTTTTTTCCTTTTCAATTAGCAATCTCATTTTTCTGTAAATTCGACCCAATGTCGTCATTTGTTTTTAGGTGTTCTTGTTCCCTTCACTTAGCTATAACTTCGCCAAAACATTAAATACAGTCGTGTAGGATTTGACATCGATGCTATTCTCTCTGGAGAACCCTGGAAGGATTTGTCGTTTCTTTTTCCCTTTTCTTTCCATCTTGTACTCATCCAACCGGTTAAATAACTCAGTGTTATAGGCACCGGGGGCTCACGATGGCGTTATTTTATGTGTCGCTATTTATGTGACGATATCAGTGTAATAATATAAATTTTTATTCCAATAACTCCGTATTGTACATTTTATCTCATACATTCTTTTCCTTTTCTTAATTAAATGGCGGAGAATCCTCAGGAGAGATTGACTTTTGTGTCATCCCCTTCCCTAGCCTTATTACAACAAATTTTTTTTGGACTTAACCTTAGAGTTTATACGCAATCTTTAGAGACAACCCTCGCATTATTCGGAAAATGTTTTAATTCCATTCCGTATAAAAGATGTTTCTCGCAAACGCAAAACTGAATTCCAAAAATCGTGAATATTCTTTCCTCATCATTCTTGCAAATTTACATTTTGCGGGATGGCATTTAAAATAACAGATTTTTTTTATGAGAATACCTTTTCCAATTAGTTATTTAAAAAAAAAATTGTTAAGGAATGAGTTTAGAATCTGTTCGAAGAAGGTAGTCGTTGTAAAATTCAAAGATCGTTTTTCCCGTGATGATACCTTGTGGTAGTATGTAGATTATTATGATCTGTGCAGGAAGCAACAGGACGAATGTTGTTGGAAACATTTCTTTAATAATCTCATTCACACACTTAAACATACACTAACACAAAGACAAGACATTCACGCGCGCGGCTTCACAGTTCAGCATCATATCTCATTCTCATTACAATCGCGATGCATTATGGGATGACAAATGGGATGGCCTAAACAGGCATCGCCATCTAGTATCCAAAAGAGAAGATAAGTGTAATGCAACTGCTACAACCTTAAATTCTGTCTTTCCAAAATGATTGGAACATTAGTTGATGCACTCTACGTCACTCAAGATGAAAATTTTTTCACGTCTTTTGAACTGCCACGGTACACGAAAGTTTCCCATGCTTCATTGTTTGAGTGCAAAATTTCAATCATACGCAACGTAACAAGTGCTTGTAGCATTACCTAGACTACAACTATTACATCAAGTGAACTATTGTGGTAACGGTAAACGGCATGTATAAAAAAATGAAAATGTGTTTGATATGAACTGTTTACAAATTGCCAACTCGCATTTAAATAAACACCTTTAAAAATGTAGATATATAGATATATTATAATTTTAATTCAAAAATACGGATATGTAGAAAAACAAAGAGAGATTATAATTTCAATGTGAACATATTTTTATTTCAAATATAATATAAAACTTCCTCATATCATTTGCAAATGCATCATCTATATAAAATGCTTAAGCTCTTCTTTATTTTAAAAAAGAAAAATATCAGTAAGACACTTCTAGATAATCTTTGCTCTGTATTTCGCCGAATGATTGAGTCTTTAGGAGTTGTTGGTGGCGTTTTGATGGAAACATATATTTTAATTTATAAAAAAATTCTTCAATTAATTTTCTCGAAATCTTCACTAAAATTTCCTAATGCTTCATGATATTTGTGAATAGCATTTGAAAAATTATCTATTCGAATCATTTGGATTTCTAAACTATACATTTTATTTGTGCATTTCACTTTCATTTATATGAAATGCACAAATAAATAAAATGGAGGTATTAAAAATATCTCCAACATTTTTATTCGACATTAACGGCAACGCGCATGCTAAAAATCTTTATAAATATGGCCATTTTTTTTTCTTTTTTTTTGCTTAGTTTTTCTAGTAAAGTGTAAAAAAAAATCGAGAAAAAGGAATTACTTGCCGATATATTACAACCAAATATTTACAATTTGGTTGAAAGAACCAGAAACCAAATTTCATCTACTTATCTGTTGCGATTTTTAATTACTGCAGTAACACACAATTTGAAAACGGTTATTTCGCATATATGGAAATCTAAAATGTAGAGATTCATTAAAATTTCAAAGATATATTTTTTGTGGGACGAATTTTTTTTTTTCTGTAATATTTACTTTTTTTTAAACTTATACATGAGAAAGTGTTTAATTAAATTTGGCGGTGAAAAAAAATTTCCATTTAAAAAGAATTTCGTGTTCATTTTTTGAGTACATAAAAGAAGAACAATTTGATTGGTGCTTTTTTTTTTAAATTTCTTCTTTTTAAATGAGCATTTTTTTTTTGTTGTTGCGCAATTCTGATATTTTCAATACGTCTTAATGACTTTTTCAGCAAAATATTTGTAAGCTTTAAATTTTGTTAGTCTTATAATTCATACTATCTTAAGAGTCCTTAACCATTCTGTTCATTGTCCTATATATTTCCCGAATTTTCTGTCTTTTCTTCTAAAATTTGAACTTTAATTTAAAACGGAAATAATTAAATGTCAACTAATAAAAAAAATGAGAATGATAATATATTTTTATAAATTCAATTATATAGAGGATGTACATATTTTTAGAACGATGTCGGAGCCATTTAATTAATGTTTAAATTAAAGACTTTTTTTAAAAATATTCGTTTTGGTAATCTTTTCCTTAGATTATAAATCTGCATTTCGATTGCAGAAGGATTTTCTTAAAATTTTTGGTCACTCATTTCCTTTCCTCTTCTACTACTTTCCAGAGTCCATCAATCGTGATGGATTTGCTCTTTTGCTCTTAGAATAAACTCATTCGACAGACTAAAAGCACAATTGACCTTAGTTGAAATGTTAGGGGATTTTGCAGGAATATCTTGAAAGGTATATATACAATACCTGCGTCAGTTTTCATTTTTCAAAGGAACGCGGTGGTGCTTTCCGAAGTATGACTTGTAGCTTTGTCTTGATGAAGTTTAACTCTTTGAAAATCACTTGATTAAAAATAAGGGATTTTCTTCTGCAAATATCAGACGTGAAACTTTTTCTTGAAAGTACGTTAAGTTGATTTCAACATTTTTTCTCCCACTATTCTTATTTTTAATTTTCCGTAGTAGAAGAACTTGGAGACAGTTACTTCTTATGTAATAAGTGTTCCCAAAAGAAAAAAAAATCAAAATGTTAACTATATTTTTAATTAAAAATTAATCAAAATGCGAAAGTTTTCCTTCATGAACGGATGATATTGTTGCTCAAAAACTATTTTTACATCAAAATTAAGATTTAAAGAAAAATTCGCTTTTCAGTGATAGCGATTAAGGAGATTCCTTATTCTAAGATTGCTATTGCAATCTTCCATTAAGGAATGATACGACGTTCTCCTGACACGACTTATAGAAAAATTCTGAAATCTTCACTAATCATGATCCCTAACCACAGAAGTCCTCAGAACTCTCCGTTCATCTGTTTATCTCTCTTTCTCTACTATATATGTATAGTAGTGTGTATATGTGTGTAGAACGCCTTTCCTATATCATGTAGGTAAGTTTCGATTCCAGTTTAACCCCTTGGGATATGTAGTAAAGCGAATAAAAACGTTGGATGAGTTCATCGATAGGCATCGATTTAAATGAAGAAGATGAAAATGGCGAGAAGTTCACATTTTTATTTCTCTTAACTGAAATCTTCTGAACGATTGAAAATGTAAAAATAAATTGAATTAGCGTCTCATTGAGCAGAACAACTCATGCATCAAAAGTTTTCCGATAATTGCAATCGCTTAGAAATGAGGGATTGAAAAGGGATTTTTAACACCGTCTGCTTTTAATATGATCTGCATTTAAATGAATAAAATA
The DNA here is from genome assembly GCA_026543865.1 of Argiope aurantia. Taxonomy (NCBI): domain Eukaryota; kingdom Metazoa; phylum Arthropoda; class Arachnida; order Araneae; family Araneidae; genus Argiope; species Argiope aurantia. The sequence goes on from JAPMOR010074694.1 coordinate 252,024, forward strand.
AAAACTTCTACGCCTACTCTTTTCCCTTAATTTGAAATTGTTTAAAATGTACACTGACTGAAGTTGAATAGCTTTAAAAAGAAGCCCGTGCTTTAATTCTTTCAACTCGATTGGATGATGTTTGTTTATTTGTTTAAATATGGTGATACAGATTGTATTAAATATTCATTTTGCGATAAATGTTGAATGAGGCGATATGAATAAATGAATAATATATGTTGCTTCAATGTGCAATATTTCATTGTCCCCCCCCCCTCTACCGCCTCAGGATCGAAAGGAATTTGAAAATATTTAGACGATAAGAAATCTACTTTTGCGTTCCAGCTTCTCCAGAGGAATTGATTCCATTGGGTTGTTCGGAAAGTAATTTCGTTTTTTCCCGACAGAGGATTTAATTGTATTTTTTTTTGCACCCAACTTCACATTTAAGCCGTATAATTTTTATATGCTTTGAGAGCTCATATAGCAAGGCTTGTGTGTGAAAAATTCCAATTCATTCTACGCAGTAGTTTTTGGTTGGCGCCTTTTTAAATATAGAGAGCGATAAGCAGCATTTTCGACATATCTTACTGTTTTACTACAGAAAGGGTAAAAATGCTGTTCAAACCAGAAAGAAATAGACCGATGTGTATGGAGAAGGTGTGTTGACAGTACTCCAGTGCCAGAACTGGTTCGCTAAATATTTTAGACGGTAAAACCTTCATCTCAAATGAAGGAGGTCAAAAACCACCTCGATCAGTTTTTTATCAGCAAAGACCAAAACTTTTATGAGCGTGGAATGATGCTACTACCAGAAGGATGGCAAAAGGTGTTGGACCAGAACGGCCAATATATAATTTAATAAAGTATTTGTTTATTATACGAAAACTGTCTTTCATTTCCACAAAAAAAAAAAAAAAAAAAAAAAAAAATTACTTTCCGAACAACCCAATATTACCAAATATTTTTTTCTCTTTCTGATTTTAATATTTTTAATTTTTTAAAATATTTTTAAGTCACCGCTTTTTATTGTTTTCATCTCTACTGTTCATAATTTTAGTAACTATTTTAAACACAGGCGCATTGTGACGATATTAAACACATTTTTGTGCCCACGTCATCGTTATTATGTAATAAATAATATATAATATTTAAAAATGATAACACATGGAATGAGCTCAAGCGCTACAGTGTTCCAGACTAGAAATCTGAATTTATCTTAACCTTTTTTTTTTTTTTTCAAATGTTCTTTCAGAGGTCAGATACTTTATTATTTCCCTTCCTCATTCGGGACTACGTCGTACAAAAAGCCCCTTTCGAAAAGAACCAGCCACTCAACGCTTTGGTCTTTACTCAATCGATTCAACGACTTTTGTTAGGGCAAGGAAAATGTCTCTCTTTTGAAGAGCCTTAATTTGATTCATGCGGTCACACATGATGGATACGTGATGTTATTGCGAATACGAGCCGAGCGCGGAGGTAAAATGCTGTGTTTATGAGATTAATGTAGGGGGGGGGGATAGCTAGACATGCCTAGTCGTGAAATATGGTTGAAATGTTTTCTTTCAGAAGAAGGATGATACCAAAATCGCGCTTTACAATTTCTTCGAATGCACGGTTTATTTAGTTGGAATGGGAGAGATTTTGTGAAAACTGTTGCAAAATGCAATAATTTCGATTCATTGGAAAGCAGCTTTGCTCTAATTAATTACAATTGTCATATTTGAAGATTTTTTTCGTTAGTAATCTTGGTATTAAAAACAGTTGGAAAAGAAAGTGATTTTATTGATCAACTCATATTCATCGAGAGTATCTCAAATACGGGGATGAGAAATCACTAGATTAATAAGCAGGTTCTTGCTTCCCTGGGAGGTGGAATGGTATTAACGGTAGTGTGTTGGTGTCATGAGGCATCCTCTTTGATGGCTGGTCATTTTGAAACCAAACATGATAGCTGATCATTCATGTCCAAGAAGTTTAGGCAAGGGATATCAGTTATGATTATTATCCTATCGGTAGAGTAGAGTATGAACTATTTGTTTTAGAGAGTAAATATAAAAATGAAACTACGTTTTTTTTTTAAGTTCAGAAGAGTGCAACGTATTCTACGCGCGATGAATCTTTCCGTAGGCCCAGCCTTTCAATATTTAAATAAAATTTGATTCAATTTTTAGGCCAAGATTAGCTTCGGCAACGCAAGACTGACAACAAATTTGCAAAAGGAAAAGATAAAACTCATAAAAATAATGATCGAAGATCTTAACAGATTTATGAGCAAAATTATGGAAGAAAGGAATCATCTTGCCTACTAATTAAATTTTATGTTCTCTTATGTAATGTGTATGCAGCGTGGCCTTGCTATTTCATTTCCTTCAAGTCTTAAAAAAATAGGAGAAACAGCTATTATTTTTTGGAATGTCAGCGTTATAAATACAATTTTCAAACATTCTGCGTCAATACACCTGTTTCGGGGCGATCTCTCCGCTTGTTTAGTTACTTTTCGTAAGACGGTCACGTACGTCTCTCTGTCTATCCGATCGCTAAACAAATGTTTTGTTTCGAGAAGAGAGGGAAATCAAAAGTTGTTTGTGAATACATCTTTTAAATCTTCTCGGCATTGATATCTGTATTAAAGGTTAACACTGTTGGTTATTCGTTTACGCTGGGTTTTTATTTCTGTTTTGATTCGCGTTCAAACATAATTTTGTTTTGGTAAGGAAGATTGGCGTCGTTTTTAAAATTGCGTCAACAACACTTAGAGAATTTAATGTTTTTGAACAAATTTAGATTTGCTTTGTGTTCTGCTAGCCCACCGTTAGTTGTAATTTTTTTCGTAAAATATGTTCATTCGATTTTTTATTTATTAATACAATAATTAGTCCTAATGAGAATGTAAATAAGTATTCCTGTCGAAAAATGCAAAGCGTTTAACAATAGCTTGGAGTTGTAGACCGTAAATGTATCTATTATTGTAGCTTTTGCTTATGACATTTGTCATAGACAAACCCGCTGACGAATTGTCAGCTATTTTAAGTCGAATTTTAGCGCCTCTTGTTTCAGTAGTGCCATCTAGGCCCAAATCACAGCTCTATCCACGGCGGACACTTCATTCACAGATCATAATTTAGACCTGAATCAGAGAGCTCTGACCTGTATCCCCAGCGGTATTGCCTTGACTTCGAGGACTTCGCATCCTCGGCAGATTTATGCATGCACCAGCCACCAGCCACCATCTTCGAGCGACGGGGTTTGAACTCGCAGCCCAAGGGATGGGGATCCAACGCCCTACCAAACAGGATATCCCGACCTGCGCATCGATTAGATATTGCGGCTAAAGAAAGGTTTAGGAGACAGTAGGCTTATTCTGATACTTTTAAATATATCTCAAAGCTATTTTGATATATCTCTTTGAGATATATAGGCAACTCCTTCAAATATTTACTCCAGAACGAAGGTATTTGATTGGACAGATTTGTGGAGCATTGTACCCTCGTACATAGTGGAATTGTTGTAGGATGGAGTCTCGAATCCCCCCCCCCCCATTTTTAAGATATAAGATATACTTTTTTTCTAATAATTTTATAGGGAATCTTGTTTACATTTATATTAATCATTTATAATAAAATGTAAAATGGTGTTTTTCATAAATTTCTTTTTAAAATGAAATAGTTTATTTATTTTTTCTTTTTTTGAAATTGTTTTCAGCAATTGTTCAATCCCGCGTGTTGCGCCATATATTATGTGAAGCTGATGACAGTACGGAAATTCCTCGAGTAAACAGGAGAAAATTTTTTACCTCCTATCAAATCAAGTCGTATAGTGCCGATGTGTGTGTATTGTATTAAATTAAAGCGAGATCTTTTATGCTCTTATGAAAATAATCAAATTTCAACTATTGTGATGAATGTCTGTTAGACATTGTACATTTCGTCACCATTTCTCCTTTTAAATATATCTGTGTTGTATATTGTAGTAAAATAATAAAAAAAAAAGGAATACAATCCTCGTTCTTCTAATGACTGAGATAAAGACATTACACTAATCAAATTTCTTAATCGTCGGATTCAGATATTTTGACACTGCATTGATATTAAACACAAATCGAGATGAATTTTACTTTCTCTTATACAAAGTATTATGAAAGTATTGTAATCGTCTGAAGATTCGAATTGGAGATTTTGACGAATGTCGAAGTTTTAGATCTGCCTGAGTTCGAAAAACATTTTTTGACATCATGTCTGTCTGTGAGAAAAGAAAAAATAAATAAATACAAAAAACTGAAAAACCGCTTTGAGCTGAATGAATGAATTTCAGTATATTGTCTTTTCACCAAATTCGTAGATTTCTGTAACATTTTGAAAGAAATCCATTTTGATGAAGTCTGTCTGGCTCTCCGCGTAATGGTGAAAATGATAACTACAAAACGAAGAGAGGCTAGATGGGTAAAATTTAATATATTGATTTAGCATCTACATTGTAGAATCTGACATATTTTGAACCAAATCCAACCAGGGAATGAATATCTGCTGACATTCTTGCTCTTCCAGAAGGATGTCAATACGATACCTGAAAAATGCAATGACTTAAATCTTAAACTTCGTATAAGATTTTGTGATTACAATTGTATCAAATTTTGATTTCAGCCGATACAAACTCGAGTTTTGAATACTATTGCCAAAAAAAAAAAAAAAAAAAAAAAACTTATCATCACAGAATAGATTCGATAAAAAATTTTAAACGACGCCAAAGGTTAATATTTTGTAAGCATTGTACGCCAATATCATGCAAGGTCTACATAAGGTTCCCAATTTTTAGAGGAGGATGGGGTTAGCATTTTTACTAGCGAGTATGCGAGAACGTTTTGATGAGAGGATTCCCGCCGGTTGCTTTTAGAATTTGCCGTCACTTCGTATGTGACTCTAAGAAAATGATCACTGCTTTCATTTATAAGTATTTTGAAAGAAAAATTCTTTGAGGAACCCATTTTATTGTTTTCCAAACTCTGGAAATTAAGATGAGAGAATTCAATCATATCGAAATGAATCTGAATAATATGTTATTAGCCTTACATTCTTTATTATTATTATTTATTTATTTTTGGCATATTTGTATCCTTCTTCTTTTCCGTTCATTTGTTAAAAAATCTTGTTTTATGAATAATTGCAATTTTTAGAGGAAAACTGTTCATATTGGGTTGTTCGGAAAGTAATTTCGTTTTTTCCCGACAGAGGATTTAATTGTATTTTTTTGCAGCCAACTTCAAATTTAAGCCGTATAATTTTTATATGCTTTGAGAGCTCATATAGCAAGGCTTGTGTGTGAAAAATTCCAATTCATTCTACGCAGTAGTTTTTGGTTGGTGCCCTTTTAAATATGGAGAGCGATAAGCAGCATTTTCGACATATCTTACTGTTTTACTACAGAAAGGGTAAAAATGCTGTTCAAGCCAGAAAGAAATGGACCGATGGCTGATGGAGAAGGTGTGTTGACAGTACTCCAGTGCCAGAACTGGTTCGCTCAATTTTTTAGATGGTAAAACCTTCACCTCAAATGAGGAGGTCAAAACCCACTTCGATCCGTTTTTTGGCAGCAAAGACCAAAAATTTTATGAGCGTGGAATGATGCTACTACCAGAAAGATGGCAAAAGGTGTTGGACCAGAACGGCCAATATATAATTTAATAAAGTATTTGTTTATTATACGAAAACTGTCTTTCATTTCCACAAAAAAAAAAAAAAAAAAAAAAAAAAAAAAACGAAATTACTTTCCGAACAACCCAATAGAATAAAAAAGGAAATTTGCAAAATCGTCTCCAAACACGAAATCTGGATGTCATTGTTTAATGAACAATTTTCAATTTAATTTTATTTGAATTTCAAGAAACTGGAAGGGAGGGATGTAGTCTGATTTGCGAAATCACACATTGCGAATGGATCAGCTTGGAAAGAGTGAAAAATGCCTGACTAAAATGAGCTAAAATACGCTTTGAGGAAATGCATTTTGTATTCTAGTTGATACTTCACAATAACGTTTTGCCTTCTTCTCTTTCTCGCATAAGAAGGAAGTATTATAATAATCAAAAATTTGATCTTGAAACTTAGATGAAGTTGGTTGCTTGAAACTCCCAATTCCGAAGAAAAAAATTATAGATCTAGATCTGACTGACCGAGCTTATGACCGCGAGCGGAAGTAGGTGAAGTCAAGGGTGTGTCATGATATAAATGTAAATGTCCGTGTTTATGTGAACAAGGTATCTCAAATGTGACATGGAATAGATGGATGGAACCCTACTTGGCAATGGAATCTCAAATAAATGGAGAGATGTATTTTCCTTTAAACCACTCGGGTTTGTTTTTTTTTCCTGTTTTTTTTACTATAAATTTTTACAAAATTGTTACTTATTTAGAAGGGTTTTTTTTTTTTTACATATTTTATTTAAATGCACTTTTTCACTTTGTCCAGAGAAATTAATAATTCTATTCATTCGTGCAAAATTATTTTGGTTGCATTTAAATTGAAAAATACGGCAACTTTGTGTCCAGCTATTCTGCCACCATATTTATAATATTAATTTAATTATGCTAACCACTTCGATCAACTACTACATCATATCATAGCAAAATAAAATATTGTTTAAATTATATTTGTACAATGAACGTACTTATGCGTGCTACATGGCTTGTTGTGCTTGCTACATGGCTTGTTGTGCTTGCTACATGGCTTGTTGTGCTTGCTACATGGCTTATTATGCTTGCTACATGGCTTGTTGTGCTTGCAAAATGGCGAAATCGATGGAGCTAGGAGACTCTATTAAGGAGTCTTCCTTTAGAGAATACACAGAAAATGAATGTTTTAGGATTATCTCTTGAAAATGGAGAGGTGGAAGCGAATCTTAATGGCAAATCCATTGATCCTGAGTTTTCGTATAAAGTAAAAGTTAGCGAAATTGTGCGATTGGTTGGAGTTGGGAACTAATTCTTTGATTGTTATTACTATTTTATATAATCTATGATAATCAAATGCCATCACTCAAATCAATTTTTTCCCATTTAAATCTGGCGAAAAAAAGTCGCTTGCTCGGGTAGTTGTTTATGAAAGTGTCGCCGGGAAGTATCACCTAAATTGTATAATTAGAAAGAAAAAAAGAACCGTGACGAACCATTAATAATAAAAAAGTATTTTTACGTTTGTTTAGAGGATTCATAGGATATTAATGACGATTGCATAACACCTCATTTTTAAGCAAACATTGTAAATGGCTTTTTTTTTTCCTCTGCTAGAAACGACGAGTAATATTTTCAAACTGAAATGCATTTGAAGTTGTTTTAACGTGAAAAAACTTTCTAATCGATCCTCATTTCACTGAGACAACAGTTTGGAATTTATGACAAAAATGCAATTAAAGGATCGGCCAGCCTGGAAGATATTCAAGTTTTTTGCATCATCCCTTAAAGGAGTTATCATAATCGTTTCCAATAAAACTATATTTTTAGTGTGATCTTCATGATGAGATTGCCAGTTTCATCACGCAATACGCACTTGTTTCCCTTTAAACTAATCATGCCGACGCATTCTGTGTTTTCCAAAGAAATATTCGCGGAAGACGGAAATTGAAAGAACAAAAGAAAAAAAGTTATTCTTGAAATACGATATATTTAAACATTTAGAACCTGTATGTTTAATTTTAGTTCCTTTTTTTTTTGCCATTCTCTGAAATCAGGAGAGCAAAATCATTAAACCATTTACAGAATGGCCATTGAGAAACTGGATGGTATAAAACAAAATAACTTTTACAAGCATATGTTTTTAATGAAGAGGTTTCGTTGAATTTCTTAACAAAATTTTTACAAATATAAAAAAAAAATTATTACATACTAAATTATAAAGAAATAATTTGAAAAAAATTATTAAAAATAATTTGAGAGTGAACTTTTAAATTATTAAAAAGTTAACAAATAAAATTAACAATAAAACAAATTATTAAAAAGTTAACATAAAATGGTTGAAAGTGTTGCCGATATTTTCCTGAGTTTAAATAATTGATCTTTTCGTGACACAGAAAAATTCAGTGAGATATGTTGATATCATTTGTAGCCATTTTAATCGCCAAAAATTTCAGAATAGTCTAAGGTGCGTTAATGCTGTTATCTGATTTTTCAATCTTAATACTTTTTTTTAAAATTTTGTTAAAATTATTATCTAACAAAATACTTTTTTATGTCTATTTAAAATTCAAAAAATTATGTATGCAAAATATGTGGAATTGCTTTATTAATTTTTCTCTTAATTTTTATAAATTTTAAAATAACGTCATTTATGTGTACAATTTGGGAAATTGTACTTAATCACATATTTATACTGCTATATTTTTATAACTAAGCATTTATTCAACGCTACAATAAGCCTGTAAATAAGAAATTGCATTTTCATGGCGAACACAAAAATTGGAAATTGAATATCAGATAATTAGGTTAAATACCGAAGAACCGTAAATCAGATTCAAAACGCTACAAATTTATTGCTTTTTAAGAATTTGAAGAAGATATATGTAGAAACAGACAGTAAAAGAAAGACAGAAGAAAACTTTTATTGATAAGTTAATCTTAAAACAATGGCGGCGATTGCAATAGTAAAAGCAACTGCATATCACGTTTTGCTTGAAAAGGAGTTTAATTTTGCTCGGGGAGCATTGTTCTTTGTTTGGAGACCTTGAAAGTTCAGGAAATTTTTAGCTTTTATTTTTCGAGTCGATGTAGGAAAGTTATTGTGTTCTATAAATTCGATGCATATCGTTATTTTTATGGTAGGAGCCAATCATTAGAATTAAAAAGTGCTTAAATATGGCCAAAAAAGAATTATTGGAAATAGAAATGGTGATTATACTTTTTTTGCCTTATATATATGGGAAAATTTATGGAAACTTAAATATAATTTTATTCTTTGATTTTTTTCCCCCTTGTATGTTGGCTAATGAATGAGTCAGAGAATTTTACTTATAAAATATGTTAAATGTCACAAAATATTGATATTAGTGTTATAATAAAAATATTCCAGGGCCGATTTAGTAGTGAGACGGTTAAAAGAGTTACAATACAAAGCTGGGGTAGTTCACTAAAACAAGAGTTTATTCTATTCATAATAAAACCACTAAATTCCGCTTTCAAAATTCTTTAAAAATGATAGTTAAAAATTCAATCAAACCAATCCTTTTTTAAATATTGACAGCAGCTATTGTTTTTAGGAACAGATTATTAAAATTCGCGATAGTTTGTTCAATACGTAACATATAATTACTTAGGAAAAGACAAAATTGAATAGACTTCTATCTGCAGGATTTTTTCGCTCTTTTTCTACCAGTGCCGGTTTTACCTGGATAGGACCGTCGTAGGGCGCAACAACTTTGGGGCGCTTATCTATCATTTATCATATAAGAAATTGTCATATGTCCTTGGAATTTCTACTGCCCCCCCCTCCTTTTTTTCATGTTAGGTATTGAAATGCAATTTGTGTTTCAACTTTAAAAATGCTATTAACTGAGCCGTTCAGAAGAAAATAAAATTAAATGCATTAAAAAAAAATTCTAATTTTTGTAAATTTTATCGTAATTAATAATATTCTTTTTTTAATTATTAAAGAGTTTACTTACAGCTTTTCTTTTCGGTCGGTATATATTAATGATAATTATTGTGCATTAATTAATAGTTATTAATGCATTAAAACATAAATTTTTCTCAATTTTTTTTAGACTTCTGATCAATTTAGTTATGTTTATTGCAAATGAAATATATGATGCTTAATTGCAAGTTAATAAATATTGTTAAAAATTGATTTTCCTTTTTTTGTGTGTGCAATTTAAATGTTTTTTAATTTGAAAAACTTTTTTTAAAAAAAGGATTTTATTGTTTTTATTTGTCTATGCAAGTTTTTGGATATGTGTGTGAATGCATTGATAAAACATGCAAATGCATGTGGATGCGTCTCTGTCTAGGAACCGCTGCATTTAAATTGTTTTTCATGCATTCATCTTGTTATTGAGAGATTTAGTTTAGTTTAATTTGACAGACGTCCCATTTTTAAGTTGCACGAGGGTTATGACAAGTCTCGTCATTTGGATATCGGAAAGTTTAATCTGAGCCGACCGCCTTCATCAGATTCCGCCAGAAGGATATTAGGCCGCGGTGGCCTGGTGGTAAGGTCTCGGCTTTGGAACCGGTGGGTTTCAGGTTCGAGACCCGATTCCAGCGAAGAACCGTCAAATAAGGGGGTCTGTTGCACTTTAAAACCGTCCTGACTAAACGTCCTCCCGCTGATGTGGTGTGGTGTGGAGAGGGTTCAAAATTACGAGGTCCGTCCCAAAATAGCCCAAGTGTTGCTTCAAACGGGACGTTAATATAACTAAACCAACCAAATCAAACCAAGCCACAGAAGGATGTTTGATTCGGATCGATTTAAAAGGCAAACGATTAATCTTCGGCAGAGTCGAGTCTCGAATCTAGAAACCATCGATATTCCTGGTCAGATCCCCAGTCTCCTAACGCCTTCGCATACTTTGACGAAACTTACTCATGTATCGAATTACCAAATTTTTTAATTTTAAATTTACAATTGATGAAAGTATTGAGAAATCTAGAATGCAAAAATCACAATTGTTTCAAATAACTTTATATTATTATAGGAATTAAAACAATAATAATTGTCCCAAATAGACGTGCCGTCTAATTAGGAAGTTAAGCAAATTCACGTTATTGGATTAAGCTCATATAATTAGACAAGACTCTTTTCAAATGAATCATTTCCGATTTTCTAGCAGTACTTGTTTAATATGCCTCTTTTTAATCGCTGGAACCATCACTTTTATTTCATGTTACTGAGCATACGAAACCGCAGTAGAATTCTCATATTTTGAACTATACCGTTGAAATAGAGACCAGGAAAATTGATTGTACGAAAGAAAGAGAGAGAGAGTAAAAAAAAGACACCCTCAACTAGTGGACAATCATTCTTCTATTCTGATGTACGCCTCAGATGACCTTTGGACTTCCTCCTAAAGAACAGGTTTGTAAGAAGGGACGCGAATCTGAGCCACACGTGTCGTACTTTTTTTCTGAAAGTACACCTACCGACGGGAGTTACGTAAACCTTTCCGCGTGTTGCCTTTGGAAGGTAATGAGCACCCTTGGACTTTGCACCCGTGCACAGTTAAGAAAGTGATAACCATGCCCTTAATTACATTTTACTGTACAATTCAATCAGGAACAAATTTTTCTCTCCTTTTCACAGTTTTTGAATTTTTGTGGAATAATATGCAGAAGCAAACGTAGAAAAAATACTGTAATTGTCAAGAAAAAATAAATAATCTCCTTTAAAATGTTAATAAATGACAATTTTTTAATTTTTTTTTTTAAATCTTCGTTATTTTGGAAAAACTTTTCTGACACTGTTTCATTTGCCCGTGTGTACGAAAGTACAGTAATTCAAAAATGCAAAGAAATTAGAATTTTACTGCAAATCTTAGACTAAATTGCTCACGAAAAGAAGTAACATTTTAAAGATTTAACATTTAAAAAAATTCATGATGAACGGGAGGTATATGTGGTAATAAATCCTTCATGTCTTTGTATTGTTCAGATGTAATAGATCTCCTTTTTTCATGCATAAAAGATAATGACTAATCCATAATTTCATAATCGATAATTCAGCTAATCGATACTAATCGATAATTCAGCATCTTGTTCTATCGAAGTTTTGTGAAACATTTTGTATGGCGCGTCTCTTGAAAATTTGATCCGGCATATATTTACCCAATTCATGGTTTCTCCATCGGCATTTTTTACTTTTTAAAACCGCTTTCTCCAGAGGTTTAATTGAAAGAAAAAAAAATTTCGCATTTAATTTCATGTACTAAAAATTTATTAGATTTTCGACAATTCCATATTACATTACAGTAATCCTGGGGAATATACAAGGAACTGATTTCCCAGATTGCCATTTCTACCACTCCAAAATCACGATCATTCGGTAAAAATGAATGTCCTGACAATAAAAAATGTGTGATCAATGGTATTTATTTCACTGTCACTGGACTGAACAATCGGTGTTGGATGTAAACATATTTTATCGAAACACAAAATTAAGATATACTTTTTATTATTAATGAAATATTGCACAACCTCCAATTTTCAATATCAAAGATAGATAGATAGAAACACCTAGATTTCAGACACGATGTCAAACGGCCATATTTGCTTCATCATGCAGCAACCAGAGCTAGATTTTGCAGTAATATATTCGGTCAAAAATAATTTCAATCTAAGATGAACTTGCATCACTTTAAAAATAAACATATTTTCAATATTGTTAAGAGCTAAAACTTCCATCCTACAAATACTAGAATCTGTTTTTGTTTTTTGTTTTTTTTACTATAAATTGTTTACGCATAAAAAGATCATAACAAATTTTATCTGCAACTATATCATTACCCCCATTTTTTTTCAAAAATGGTCTTGCCCCACTTTCAAAATAAACGGCTCGTATGTAAGCACCCTTCATGGATGCATATACATTTATATATACTTACAAGTAATTGGTTTGGAAAGAAAAATTTAAGAAAATGATTAAACACTAAATTTACAAAACAATTACTTACACTACACTAAATTTTAAAAAACAAGTTACAGAAGAATTCAGTTTCTCCCTTTATTTCCCCCTCCATTTTTGTTAATCTTATTTTAGTGCTTGATGGCATACATTATTGCATTTCATTTCAATATTTCTGTTATGCATTTTGCTCATACTATCTTTCAATAAAAAGTGACATGACCTTCCGAAATGTTCTTTATTTTTCCATTATTTTTTTAACTATTTATCCTCACCTTCCACCTTCCTCCTCCAATATTTAGAGCATCCCGGATGGAAATTCCGAACATCTAGATGCACCCAATGAAGCGTGTGATGCACTGAGTCGCCAGAATACTCTGATATACTTTGATATATTACTTGCTTGTCCTACAGTTCTTGTCCACCACTCTGGTAAATACGGAAGCTCTCTTGTTTCTTTTTATACAGAATTCGAACAATGCCTGCAACTGCAGACGATAGCGATACTTGATCCTGCTTTTCATCCGCCTTCCTCCTTTTTCTCGTATTCACTTGTTTTTCTGACCATGTTCGATCACTGGTTTCGATTCTGAATCGAAAATTCGAAACGGGAACTAACAAGACCTCTCATGTTCCCACGAAACGCTCTCCGGTTACTGTTTGCTCTTAGACAGCTCCGACCTTGCGCCATTCTTTTTATTTACCTGTAAAACATATCCTGAATGGATTGGCCGGCATGCCTAATAACTCGGCCATCAACGCGTCCTGAATCATTATTCGCGCTCAGGTGGCTTGATATTCAGATGAGGTTTCGATTTCAATTACTGTATAACTGATGAATGAATCAAATGCATGAAATGCGGGAGAACTTACCTTGACTGAATGGCCTGACTGCTGCATCCATCGGAATGGGTACTCTGTTTCATTTTTTTTAATCAACCATTCTATGCATTTTTTGAAAGCCTGTTAAATAATTTTATCTATATACTGGGTGTCACACAAATGATTGAGGGATTTTGAAAATTGATTTAAAAAAAAAAAGATAGAATTCGACAGAAATGCATCATTTGCGACTTTACGCTTGGGGAATCGAGGAATTTCATCCCATTAAGCTGCCAGTTTAATTAATATTGATGATCTGTAACAGATTTAGTTAAAAAAGAAATACTTGAGATCGCATTCTGTATTGCCTCACGTTGCTGCTTCAAATATGGAGATTCCATTGAAAACACTGCTTCATTTTTTTGCAGCATTTTCATACCAGCTTTTAATATTCTTATTTTGCGGCACCGCCTATCGGTGGTAATGTTCATTAAATTTGTAATTGGGTGAGTTAAAATTCCCTGATTTCTAGAACGTATGCCCTCAAATGATATTCTATCGCATTCTGTCTTTTTATTATTATTGATTTTCAAAATCCATTAGTCATTTTTGGGACATCTTTATGAGAGGGTATTTAGTGTTTTCCTCCATTTACGATGGAATTTTATCTATATACTGGGTATATTTCTATATACCCAGTATATACCATACAATTTTATCTATATATTTCCCTCTATTTACGATGGAATTTTCTTGAACTGTGCAACAGTGCGGCGCCCGTAACAAATAACCAAGCACGTTTGTTCCTTTCCATTTACGATGGAAAAGAACAAATGTGCTTGATTATTTGTTGCGGGCACCGCACTGTTGCACAGTTCAAGAAAATATACTGATTAAATGAAATTTGAATACCTACATCTTCTCTTAAAATAATCTTTTCTCTTCGGAAATCTCCAATACTCATTATAAAAAAAAGCGGATCGTCTTTCCTTTGCTTTTTTGTCTCATTCCACCCATAAGTGTTTTTTAAAACACTTGATTGAAATCAAAATGTTCTTTAAAATACTTTAAACTTGCTTTTTCATGTGACTAAACGGAATTCATAGATCTACAAAAGTGTCCGGAGCTGTGCGTACCGTTCACTGTCTCGGCTGTCTTCAACATTTCAGCACTCTATCGCGGTGATTATGGAGGATTTTAACCGAGGCCGTCAAAACATTTTTGGAATTATTTCTTGTCTATGAATGCATGGCTACGATAAATCGAAAAGAAGTGAATTGCATAGATAATATTTAATATGCAAAAGTGAAGATGGGTTTCAAATTTTAGGTAAAAATCCGTTGGCGAATGAATGTATGCATACATTTCTCCTCTATGTTGCGAGACATTACTAAAAGCAGTAACATTTACAAAATGAACTTATGAGATATTTTTAACTATTTATGTTGAATAAAATAATAAATATATTTGTAATTATTTGCATTTAGTTACAAAAATGAGAGGACTTCTGTTTCCAATAAAACTATTAAATACATTTGAGTGCCATTTATTTTAACTCTAATAAAAAGCTGAAGCAAAAAAAAATATTTAAGGTGTTATGAAAATGATTGAAAATATTATTAATATCTTTTATAAAAAAAAAAGTGGCATCATGTAAAGCAGCTAATTATAGCGAATTTGAAGTGAAAAAAAAAGAGTTTTCTTCTATCAATGGTTATGAGAGCAATTGTTAGAAAAACTAAAACTAGAAAGAAAAAAAAATGACAGCAAATGTCTGATAGACGAAAGTTTCCGCGTGTGCCTTTTGTGATATCAATCTACTAAAACATTTGGTTGCATAATGTTTTTATTCACTCGTTAGAAGTGACCTTCTTACGTTAAAGCAAATGAAAAAGATCAGGAGAAAAGACTCCTCTTTAAAAAATAATAATAATAACTTCCTTTGTATTTTCAATACAAAAAGTTATAAGAGCTGAAATTTTTTGAATTTCGATTCTTCATTTTGAAATTCGTGGTATTGGATCTTTTAAGCATTGATTTTCTTTTCATTTTCACAATGTCGATATGGTTTAATATTTCATCCAATAGAAAATGTGTTATCTGTTTGGAACAATTCTGCAATTTGTACGGGGATATCTATAGAATAGCGGCGATAATTATAGGCCAATAAGAAAACAAGCCTAGAAAAAATGTCACTTTCACTGAGCAAATCAAAGTTGTGAATGTTTATTCGAGAGAAAGTCCTTTTTATTTTCACCTTGTGTCATTCAGGATACGATAATAGAACAATGCATTGAAGGAGACAGTCGTTACTTTTTATCAAAAGATTTTAATAACCTCGATTGCAAGCAGATAACAACTCCGAATCTGAGAAATTGAAATCTCTTGCACATCAAGAATGGATTTTGCATCCCAAACAATTTTGTCAGATACGGGATCTTTTCATTTTCCCGTATTGTTGTTTCGGGCGATAAAAAAAATGTTCTACTTCAGATTACCTATTCTATCGCCGGCGATTGACGTCAATAAGGCGATCTAATTCTCTGTTTTCGGCTTTGCAACTTTGTAAATGTCACTTCTCAGTAATTTTCTCTTGACTTTAATTCGTTGAAATATAATTGCATTAATAGGATGACTCTTCGCAACTACAGAAAAGTAAATAAAGTCAGTGTTTGTGCTTTCATCTGGGATAAAGCGCAGGAGACAGTTAAAAAGTGTCATGAGCATCATAGATGAGAAGGTCTTTTAATTTATTGGGTTGTTCGGAAAGTAATTTCGTTTTTTCCCGACAGAGGATTTAATTGTATTTTTTTGCACCCAACTTCACATTTAAGCCGTATAATTTTTATATGCTTTGAGAGCTCATATAGCAAGGCTTGTGTGTGAAAAATTCCAATTCATTCTACGCAGTA
>JAPMOR010074694.1:268343-304957 GCA_026543865.1 Argiope aurantia
TAGTGAAGAGATAAATAATATTCATTTAATTAGTTGAAGGAAATAGAATCTTTGTCTGTTAAGGAATTTTAATGTAAATAAAGGTGAATTAAGCTCATTCAATTAATTTAAAACATGCATCTTTAAAAAAACTTTTTTCAGTACATTTTAATTTGCCATCTAATACAAGAATATAATTTTAAGGTTGGCAAAACGTGGCTCGCTTTCCTGATGGCTCGATGACAAATTTTTTGAATTTCTTACCTGTTTCTGGCACATAGAATATGATAACTTTGCACTAAAACTTTAGATCCGTATCATATATGTTTATCGAACCTGCCTGTAAGTGTTTTGTCATAATAATATAGAACTTTACATTTTTATGCTTTGCTTTGAAGCAAACACTTATTGAAGGGTTACTTTTTCCCAGTTACATATCGCTTCTGATAAGTTTGGAGGATGTAGGAAGACTCCGCATAGGAATTGATAATCTTTCAGATTCGACCGTGGTAGTAATTTTTTTTTTTAATTTTTCCAGATAAAATATTTACCCATCTGCATTGTGTTGTTTCACACTCTAAAATATTTCTACCATGTGATTTCGAAAAAAATGCATTCATCAATGTGTGATCGAGTCATGTGATCGGTAATTATCATATCACTATTCACTGGTCTAAGAATATTTTATTCATTTTTTTAAAACGGATAATAGTAAATATTATGTTTTCATGGAAATTGTATTTTCTGATGATGAAAATCATTACATTTTTTAATGAAAAAAGAGCAGCAGATTGCAACTTTGAAAAATAAACTAACCTTTTTGATTAAAAGAATGAGTAATTGTTATTTTTATACATTGTTTTTGTACAAACAGATATGTAAACATTTTGTACTTTTTTTTACTTTTTCATATATTAATTATATATAAAGAAATGATGTAATTATTCAGAAATACGATCTCAAAATGTAGATAAATCTCTATGTTTATTCTTCCTGATTTCGATTTAAAAAAAATTATTTAGTTTGATAGGATTAACATTTCTTTTTTGAGCTTTGCTCTATAATGATGTAGGCGCGAATAATTAATTAATTCGAAATATGGTCATAAAACGAAGACAACATTTGTGCCGACGCTTATCTATTCAAATTTTACTGATATTTCGGGGGAGGACATTTCACAAAATCTCATACCCTTTGGAATCGGGTATCGAACTTTCCCCTGAAATTATAACTCTGCTACTTGTTACTTTAGTCTTCTTAAAACTACTGAAATGCAGAATACACTATGAATTTATTTTATATCTAATATCATTTAACCTCTTTATTTTGTTGGAAAATTTCTTTGGGGTTATCGTCAAAAGATGTACTTATTTCGATGATGCTTAAGAAATTTAACATGTACATAAATATGACAACAATCGAACGATTTAGAAGAAATAATATAAAGGGGAACATGATGATTGGATCAAAATGGAACATTTCTTTTGAGGTGCGAAAATTTCGCAATCATTGACGTTCTTCAGCGTCATGATGAATCTCAAAGAAAAATAAATCTCCCTCGTTCTAGTCCAGACCTTCGGCAAAACATCAAGAAAACAAACTTTGTTTCCCCGTCAAAGGTTTGACATTTGAATCAGCAGGGAAAATTGGCCGCCGCGCGAAAACAGTTATCAGGTTAGTAAGAACATCTGCTTTCTGGGTCCACAGTTGCATGAATACGTGTTCTTTTATGAAGCAAAAGCTGGAATGTTCTTTTCTGTGTTTCTTTTATTCGTTTTTCCTTATTCGTAAGCATTCATTTCGCTTGAATATTGCTATTGCAATATTCAATATCGAATTCATTCAGAGTTATACCAGAAAATTGGAAATGAAATGTGCTCGAGTTTCGTCCATTTTATTGTTTTCCGAGTCAAAGCAAAGTTGGGGGTTTGAAATTTCACTCATTTATTTGCAAATAATTCACTTCGTGGCTTCTTATGACTTACAGATGATACTTTTCAGTTGTGTAGAATTCTAATGATTTTAATGCATTTGATTTTTACTCTTAAAAAGATCGATGCCAGTCCATCAAAAATATTAAATCATTCCTAAGTAAACGTTATTTAAAAATATTTATAATTTTTAAAGCACTTTTTATCGTTTTCTTATTAAATAGAGAGTTATACAGATAATAATTTTAGTAGCTTTTTTCAGTTTTGCAAGAAAAATTAATTGTTTCCAGAATAAAATAAAATGTTGGTATTTCTAATATCAAATTATGTGATATTTCAATTCGAATATGATTAATTAATTTAATTATTTTGCTTTTTGCAAGTAAAATGAATCATTTACTGAATAAGATAAAATGGCCATATTCCTAATGCTGCCATAATATAAAATACTGTGATATTTCAGTACTCTCAGTGGTACTTATGATTATTATCTGTTGAAATATGAACATATCTGTTAACATCTGTTGAAATAGGATCATTTTATATATGTTGTTGAATAATATTATGCTTTTGTAGAATAAATTAATATTTAAAAAAATTACTTTTCAAGACCTTTCATAAAACTGTTTTTTGAAATTATTTACGCTACTTTATTTTAGTTTCTAATTACTTTTTTTTTAACATTCGTTATCATTTTTTAAAAACTCTTTTATGATTATTGCTTCACAAGATGCAAAGAGATTAAGTCTTATTTATGACATCTTCAGCACTGTCTCGTCGTGCAGCACTTTTCAACATGGAATATACATACTGCTTGGCAAAAATTAATGAATTGACTTATAATTTAAATAGTATTTTTTGTTAGCATATGGAGTTAATAAAAAGACATCGATATGAAACTGTATTTACTCTTTATCTATACTTATAATAAAGATAAATGTGTGTGTTTTGGCATTCTACAGGCTATACCTTTTAATCTACAGCTACCAAATTTGGAACATATGACCGCTCTCTGCTGTGTCGGAACGTGCCACTCATGGCAATTTTTTTAGGATTTCAATTAAAAATTAAGCTGAATTTTGTTTTTGATTTTTTTTAAATATCTTCCGGAAATTCTGGACTTCTTCCGGAAAAAATATCTTCCGGAAAAAAAATAAATTTTACACCATTTCATATTAGTATTTTTAATGGTAGCAATATAATAAACATGCACATTTTGCCTGAGTTTTGGTAGTTTTTTTTAAATCTTTTATATCTAATTTCCAATTACACATTGCATTTTTTTCTGAAATACATTATTTTACCATATACGTGATTTTTTTTGCACTACTGAAAACTAAAGAAGAAGGATTCTTTTTAATTTCTAATTAGTTTACTACACAAAAAAATCCAGTAATAGGGCTACGAAATAGATGAAGACCTTAGAATATAGATGAATCTCATATTCACATTTATAATAGCGCTATAATATCAAGGACCTTATCTCCATTCGAAAGGTTCAAGTACACGATAAAGGAAACATATGTAAGACAAGTAAAATAACATGGTTTTAATGCTTGTCGATTTGGGGGAATCATTACCATGAAAATATATTTAAACGATTTAATTGGAATCAAATATTACCAATATCTCCGGCTAACCAGCTGGTCGCCAAAAGCGACTTGTTCATAAGTTTTTGTTTAAACGTCGGACTGAAGAGAATGATCAATTATGTTTTCAGTTCTATGCATTAAGTGAGGAACAAAAGGCCAAACGAATTGTTATATTCAAAAATTCACATGATAAATGGAATTGTGTATAACATCCAATATATTATGCCAAGCAATCTTACGCGTTCTTCCTGCCAAATGCACAAAATTCAAAAATTAAATTGGCTTAGAGCATTTTACTCGTATCACGTGAGCATAAATTGATTCCTAATTCTGTATTAATTCTAACAAATGTATAATCTACGTTTTATATTTATATTCAATTGTATTAATTGCAGCAAACTTCTTCTATAGCTGTTTCACTATGCTCTGAATGTTGCTCATATTTTTGCAGAATATCTGGAGTTGTTAGAAAAACTTTAAAAGATACTAAAATTTAACTAAAGTAAGGAATTTTTCACACTAGCCTCAAGTTACTGCCCTTATTAATACTTTCAAATGAGAAATTCGAGTTAAATGTGGCATTTATTTCTAAAATAATTTCTTAAAAACTTGCTTCCTTGTATTATTCAGAGAAGAAAGCATTATTAATGTATCGGAGATTTATAGTCAATATGATATTAATTTTTTTTAAAAATCTGTGAAAGTACGCCGTTTCCAAGAACGGAGGAGTTTTTGTTGATGTTTGTCTGAAATCGTATTCGACATGCCTGCCCTAGAAGCGTTTGCTCAATTCACGACTTTCTCCTTAATGCTTGCACATAGCCTTTTGTTTGGATTTTATGTCACAACAGTTATTTATCATTCCTACTCTCACGAAGAGAGCGTTTTATGCGATGAATCAAGGTGATATAATGGAACGTCACCTCTCATGGATCGTAATTCGGATTTTAAAAAACACAGCAAAAGCAAAATTTTATACCTTCTAATCAATAATAAGTTTTTTTTTTAAATTTCATTAGTAACTTTTAAATATGGAAGTAGTGATGTTTAATATATAATAAAAATTTTCTCATTTTTCGATTGAAATATTACAATTGCTGGAACACGGTTCATGTGTATATACGCCTGTATGAACTTTTCGAATCTATATTTTTGTATATAATAAGATATAAAATCTTTCTCTATATAAAAATGCAGTATGCCGCGCATCCTTTCAATACGACGCACATGTATTTGATTTCACATTTTTCACAATTCATCGAACTTGACTATGATGTTCTTTAAAGTTATCAGCTAAAATTTACTTATTGATCTACATTGAATTAGGATTGATTGAGGAAATTAGATCCAGATGTGCACAATCCATTTTAATTTTTCTTATCATCTGTTGGCACTCGCACAGATTTTTTTTTATACTTTGGTTCTTGTTGCTGATTTTTGCCATTTCTCGAAAATGATCGCAGATGAGGTATGAAAATTTTTTGGTTGAATAAAGTGAAGAAATACAAATGACATAATGAATGTTTGAATTTTGGACTGCCTTTACTTAAAATTATAAATATTGTGTGTTATCTATACTTATAATAAAGCTCAATGTGTGTGTGTGTGTGTGTTGGCGCTCTACAGGCCAGACCATTCAACCTACAGCTACCAAATTTGGCACGTGTATACCTTGGAGGCCGGAAATGTGCACCTGGGGATTATTTTTTCCAATTTTTAATTAGAATTTTATTTATTTGAAAATTAAGCGAAATTTTGACATGTTTCTGCTATAACTGCCGAAAATATTACCGCACAAAAAAGATTTTTACATGAAGTTAAAGATCAAAAATTTATCTTTTAAATGATACCAATGTTTTAACCTTAAAATTAAATTTCTATTTAGGAATTTTTAAATAAATATTTTAACTAAATTTTTCAACAATTTTTTATTACAAAATAAAAATAAAATTTAAGCTGCTCGAGCACGTTTCGCATTCATGGGAAAAAATTAGCTTCTTTTCAAAGTGTTGCCATCGCATTGATTAAAGCTCCAATTAAAAATAAATTAAATCTTTTTGGAAATGAAATCTGCAAAAATATAATTTTCGGCACGTGTCTGTAGGAAATAAACAAATAAGAAATATTATTTTTTCTAAAAAATAAATTCAAGAAAAATTATTTTATGATCTTTTACACTCTCTGTATTATTAATCCAACAAATCAGCTTTATTTTAAGGCAAGTTTTATTTAATATGAACAGGATATTCATTCAAATCAGGGCCACACAGCTAATTTGTAAACCTTTAGTAAGACACAGATCTGCTAAACTGGTCTAAATGGAAAATGATTATATTTTATGTAACTTGATTCAATAAATGCTCTAATAAATAACGAATTTCTGATTTTACATAAAGCTTCTGCTGTGGAAATCACGATTAACAAAATATTCTTGAAACACTAATATTTTAAATAAAAAGAGTTAATTTCCAATCAACTAAATCAATCACTTAAACTGACTGATTTATGAAAATTTCAGTATCACTATTCAATAAAAAAAAGGAAAATTTTAGATTTTCCATCGATCGAAGAAAATACGCCAGTCAGAGCGCAGGTTTCTCAAGATTAATTGGCCTAAGATTATGAAAATGTTGAGTTTTTCTAAATTTTTAACATTCAAAACTTCATAAATAAGTCTTAGTTGATTGTGGAAAATAGAAACATTCATTCATTTATTTAAAATTTGGTGTGTCCAGAATATTTCTCAGAATATGATACCTTACTGCATTAAATTTAGACTTCATAATTTTTGAAATATATTTATAGGCCGGAACAAAATATTATTATTGATTTCATTTCAATCCTTTTGAAAGCAAAACTAAAAACCGAATTTTATGCTGAATCTGAGAAATTTTTTTGATTTATTGTTTTAGATATTACATAAATTATGAAAAGTATTTTGTATTTCACATAAGACTTAAATACCGTGAGATTCTGTTTGCAATACTCATATTCAGTAATTATAATAATAAATAAATAACAATAAAGATGATAAATAAAATAAAACGCTTGGTTTTATTAAAAAAAATATCTTTATATTAATTGCAATTTCATCATTTCCACTTTAAATTAAAGTTGAAGTTTTACCGGAAATGACAACAAATTAGCAAAATATATATAGTAAATTGAACGAAACGACCTAAACAACAGTATAAGTTTGGTATGACTATCAAAATTTGAAGATTAAAAATGTTTTGTTTGAGAATCTCTTAAGAAACCAGTTACTTAAAATATTTAATTGAAAATTATAGCGAGCGGTAATACTGACGAACCAGTTGGTCGCCAAAGGCGGCTAGTAATATATAAATATAAAATAATTATTTTTATCTATTTGCTTATATGCGCAATAATTCTTCATTTGAGTGTAAATAATCATCAAAAGTCCCATCTTTCTTCAGTTCGATTTCCAGTCCATTCCATCATATCCTATTTAACATGTCATCTATAAGTAATTCTCTGTAGGTCTTTGCAATAGTCGCGATTATAGGACAAAAGAAAACGTTTATATTTATTTTAAATATCGAGTTTCATCATACAAATTATCGATTACTTTTGTTTAAAACTAAATTCTGTTCAGGTATACTTTTAAATACGTTAGAATCATATTCAGAACTAATTATTTCGGCATAAAGTTACAAGTTATAGCTCTCTCAAAACTGTTTTCTTGAGTACCTATTAAATTTCTACACAAATAATTAATCAAATGTGAAAATATAATCCTATGATTACAATGGAATAAATGTAAAAATTCTTCGCGAACAATAAAAATATAAACATTTATTTTTGTTCGCTATAAAATTATATTTTTCTTGCACCATTCAGTTACGTATTGGACTTCAGCTGCATGTACATACCTGTACTTGTATGCGTACACTTGCCCAAAAGATGGGAAAACTAAACAGAATCAAAATTTGAATGGCATCTCTCCAGAAAGGGTTTGTGTTGCATCTAAACAGCAGCTGTTCGTCGTCAGCGACATTTTTCTCTTGCACGGTTGGTCAGAAATGCGAAAGCAAGCAGCTGCATGCAATGTTAATAAAGAAAGCGTGTTTTCCATGCATGCATTTATTCCATTACGGAGTAATAGTGACTAATAATAGTTTCCCAATGTCATACAGAAATCTATATATACTACGATGTGAAATTTTAAGTGGGATGAAAAATATTATAATTCCGAGCAATATATTTTCTGTTAAATTTCTGCTGTAATTTTAACGTAGTTTCATTTTTAAATTTTCGTACGAATAGCAAATTTCTAAAAATATTTCTCATTTCTGATCTGTAATCTTGATTATTTTAGTACCTGGTAAATAAAAAAATAAAAAAATTCAAATTTTTTTTCTCTCTGTCTTCCGATTTATTTATTTATCTGAATTATTTTCTAATGATTGATTTTTTTGTAATCTATTAAATGAAATTTGAGTGTCGTTATTCATTTTTTAATATTTTCTACTTGTATATTATACTAGAAATGCACAATTTCTTGCTGTTTATTAAAAAAATTAATTTATTACTTATTTAAACTCATTGTTCTTAAAAGAAAAAATATCAACATTTAATTTCTCATGTTATAAATTTCATAATTTTTTTTTCATGTAAAATATCGTCGAATTCAAGTGCCACTTTCTATACGAGGGAATAATTTTTTATGAACGAAAAAAAAAATTAATTAATTAAACATTAATTTCTCTTGATCTTTCCGCCTCATTGAAATCCTTAATGTAAGTTTAAGCCCTGTCATTATAAATGCATTGACAACTACTAGGAAATACATTCTTTCTTCTCGTATAGAAAATAAATGACGATAATTTCCTTCTTTCGATTTTGTTTCACACTTAGTAATACTTCTTTCAACGTCAAGACGAGAATATATATTCAGCCATGCAATAGAAATTTTGTCCGCAAAAAAAGTTCATTCCTCCTCAATTTTTGACGTCAGTGCGACGTTACAAAATGCATATGGATTTTTAAAAAAAGTCGATTGGAGATATTTTTAGCTGTATGAATTAAAAGTTAAAGGAATGATGTTTAATTTATTTTAATAACTATCACGTTCTGAAAATTTTTGAAAGAAAGAAAAGGTTCTGAATCATCATTTGAACAACATATAATAATGGCTTTAGTATCATAAAGATATTATTCAACGTTTGTGTAATCGTAATACTGCAGCGATATCGTAAAAATATTGTTTAATATGGTTGTATGTACCTACTATTTCGATGCACAAGAAGAACAAAATTTGAAACTCTTCCCCCCTCTAAAATAAATGGTTTCTGGTGAGTGATGGACTTTTTATCTCCTTCCTCTTCATATCTACCAAGGCAACAATTACAAAAATATTTTAGTTTTCCTTCACCCTACCGCCTAGGCCTACACCCACTGCAACTTTATACACCTTTCGCACCCTCTACTACTGGGAAATGAAATAGTCTTTAAAAATTGATACTGTTCTCCACTCCCTCTTTTTTGTACTCTCATATAAGGGATGACATTTATGAGAGTACACACACACACACAAAAGCCACAACTCTAGACCGGACGTACCACGATCAACCAAAATGAATGAATTGAAGACTTGAAATAGAAAATCCGTATATACTATTAACGCTTTATTGCGCTGGACTTCGTGATTTTTTATATTTAATAATAGCCCCTTTAGCCATCACTCAGTTCGTCAGGATTAATATTCTCAAAAATTATTAATTAAATTTTTTATGCAACATGGTCTTAATAGATTCTTTAAAAAAATATCTTTAAACTGCACATTTTGATAGATATAACTCATGCTATTTTAGAACCTCCGTACTCCGCTGTGTTCATTTTACAATTCATTTCCCTAATTCTTTGTCAGACTAAATTTTAAGCTTTAATGTGTGGCAGAAATGATTAAATTTTAATTAATACAAATTATTTGTTTCAAATATGTTTTTTTTAAATATGGAAACGGAACCGTTCAGGCATTAAATGTGTACTATAGAATGTTTTTTTTTAATAATTTATATAATATTTCAAAGGCTTATTCAATAAAAAAATTTTTTTTTGATTAATATAAAATTCAGTTTCTGGTTTTACTTTTGAAAAAATTTAAATGGTGCAAATAAAAGTATTTTCTTTCCTTTTAGTCAATAAATGATCGTCTGAAAAATTATGAAATCTCAATTTTATACTTTCCTTTGGTCCTAAGGACCCATATTCTTCGAGACATACTTGACACTCTAGCTTTTAAACCAAAAAACGTTTTAATTTTTTCGACTAAATCTGGGCCAATAATGAAAATCCTTGTTTTTAGACAACCAACAATTTCATTATTTTAGGCAACCTTTGTGAAACTACGGAAACTGATTGGCATACCGTGATCGAAATTGTCGGTGGAATGGCCTAAAATCTCGTATTTTTATAGAATAGTAATATTCAGATGTCCAAAATTCACTTATTTTATTTGCAAAAAAGTGTACATTTTTTTTTATTTAAATGCTAGCGTCTCAAAATCATTTTACTAAATCTAACTCATAGAGGCCTATTTTAAATTCGTTAATTCATCAAAACATTTATTGATTCAAACTGCATAAAACATTATTTTTACTTCATTTAGACCGTTTATCCTACTATATGTAATATATGCCTAATGCTGTCTAATGCAATAAGAGTTTACGTAATCTTTTAATTTGAATGTTTGTTAACGTGATGGATGGCAACACGTTGATAAAGGCTAATTTTTCCCATGCAAGTGTAACGTGCTCGTGCAGATTAAATATTATTTTTATTTGGTTTGAAATAAATTGATGACAAATATTTTTTTAAAAAATTGATTTAAAATAAAAACTTAAATTACGTGTTAAAAATTCGTATCATTAAAAAGATATATATATTTTTAAATTTTAAGATGATGTAAGAGGATTTTTACTGTCATATTGCTCAGATGTTATCATGGAAAAACTTTTAATTCTAATTAAAATTTCGAAAAAAAATCGCTCTGAGGTGTACATTCTTACCTCTCAAAGTATATTTATGCTATATTTGGTAGCTCTAAGTCAGTCTAGTGTGTAGAACGATGCGCTCATGCGCATTCACTTTTATTATAAGTAAAGGTATATAAATAGTTTTTTATTAATCATTTTCTTTCTCATTTTGTTATTCTGATAAAACATTGCTGCTGTTGATGATCATGACAGATTGTTTTGACTGAGAGAAAAAAATAAAAAAATGTATCGAAAACACATTTTTGGAAAACGTCCGTCTATCTGTCTTTAACAAACATAACTCAAAAGCGCATTTCGCTGGTAGACGGATGAAGTTTGATGTATGGTCTTTAGACCAAAATTGTACACTTCTATCAAATTTTGTGCATATTCAGAGAAAGTCTGTCTGTGCGGCTATTCAATTATAGGTTAACACGATACCACAAAACTAATAAGAGGAGTAAGAGGATAAAATTCTGTACACAGATTTTACTTTTAGAAATATGTAAATGTGAAAACTCAAAAGCACCATGAATGAATTAAGTCAAATTTGGTATGGGATTTTTTGACTATAAGCGTAGTTTTGGGTCAAATTTTTGTTTCAATCGATTGGGAAAAACGCTTCTAAAGAACGAAAACGATTTTCGGATTCCGCATACCAGTGTTAAAATCGCCAAAAAACTCTCCAAAGATAACATGATAGATTGAGTAAAAATGCTATTCACAACAAAGGTTAATGTTTCATAAATACTGTACGATGTGTTATGTAAGGAGTTCTTTGAAATAACACCTTTATTAGATACTAGCCGCCTTTGGCAACCAGCCGGTTCGCTAATCTTAATGTTCATTAAAATTTTAATAATTAAATATTTTATGCAATCGATTAATTAACAATCCAGATCGATTAATTAACAATGTTTAGTTTTAAATGCATCAAAAACTAAGAAAATAAACAGAATCGTTTGAAATAATCGGCCGAAAAATCTTAAGCCTAGCCTCATTAGTATGGGAAAAAAAAAAAAACTAAAGGCTTACTGATTTGGTGTTGGGAAAAATGAGAAGATTTTTTTGGCATGAAAGTTAGTTTTTAATTAATAATTAAAATTATAATTAAAAATTCAAAAAAAGGGACCCCAGGTGCACATTCCTGATCTCAAAGGTATACATGTACCAAATTTGGAGCTGTAGGTCAAACGGTCTGGCCTGTAGAGCGCCAACACACTCACACACACACATTGAGCTTTATATAAGTACTAGCCGCGTTTGGCGACCAGCCGGTTCGCCAGTATTACCGCTCGCTACAATTTTCAATTAAATATTTTAAGTAACTGGTGTCTTAAAGGATTCTCAAACAAAACATTTTTAATCTTCAAATTTTGATAGCCATACCAAACTTATACTGTTTAGATCGTTTCGTTCAATTTACTACATATATTTTGCTAATTTGTTGTCATTTCAGGTAAAACTTCAACTTTAATTTAAATTGTAAATGATCAAATTGCAATTAATATTAAGATATTTTTAATAAAACCAAGCGTTTTATTTTATTTATCATCTTTATTGTTATCTATTAATTATTATTATTATTGAATGTGAGTATTGCAAACAGAATCGCTCGGTATTTAAGTCTTATGTTAACTACAAAATATTTTTCATCATTAATCATCAAACAATAATTCAACAAAAATTTATGAGATTCAGCATAAAATTCAGTTTTTAGTTTTGCTTTCAAAAGGATTGAAATGAAATCAATAATAATATTTTGTTCCGGCCTGTAAATATATTTCAAAAATTATGAAGTCTAAATTTAATGCAGTAAGGTATCATATTCTGAAAAATATTCTGGACACACCAAATTTTAAATAAATGAATGAATGTTTCTATTTTCCACTATCAACTAAGACTTATTTATGAAGTTTTAAATGTTAAAAATTTAGAAAAACTCAACATTTTCATAATCTTAGGCCAATTAATCTTGAGAAACCTGCGCGCTGATTGGCGTATTTTCTTTGAAGCGATCGATGGAAAATCTAAAATTATCCTTTTTTTATTGAATAGTGATATTCAAATTTCATAAATCAGTCAGTTTAAGTGATTGGAAATTAACTCTTAAAAGTCAGTGATTTAGTTGATTGGAAATTAACTCTATGATCACCATAAAATCTGTGCTTTCTCTTGTGGTGTATGCATTCTCCTTAATATCCGCTCGAATAAAACATCACATACAAAAGTGCTACATAGAACAAACACATCAAAAGTAAACATAACATTTCAATAGTTGCCAAAAACAAAAGAGAGAAAAATGCAGTTAATAAGCAGACGATATTTAGAAAAGTACAGATATTTAGACTGGAAAAGGAAATTATCTGAAATTAAAAACACGCGCAGACGATATTTACAAAAGTAAAAATATTCAAACCTGAAAAGGAAAATATATGAGTTATTTCATCAATAAATGCCATAAGTTTGTTTATATCTTCTTTATTTTATGAGTCATTAAACATCAAAATGGGTCCGGGACTAAATAAACACCCTGTATAGAGAGTGTAAAAGATCATAAAATAATTTTTCTTGAATTTATTTTTTAGAAAAAATAATATTTCATATTTGTTTCATTTCCTACAAACACGTGCCGAAAATTATATTTTTGCAGATTTCATTTCCAAAAAGATTTAATTTATTTTTAATTGGGGCTTTAATCAATGTGATGGCAAAACGTTGAAAAAAGCTATTTTTTTCCAATGAATGCGAAACGTGCTTAATCTTTTTATATTTTACGAAAAAAATTATTGAAAAACATAGTTAAAATATTTATTTAAAAGTTCATTAAAAACAGAAATTTAATTTTAAGATTCAAACATTAGTATCATTTAAAAGAAAAATTTTTGATCTTTAACTTCATGTAAAAATCTTTTTTGTGCTTTAATATTTTCGGAAATTATAGCAGAAACACGTCAAAATTTCGCTTAATTTTTAAATAAATAAAATTCTAGTTAAAAATTCGAAAAAATAAAACCCAGGTGCACATTCCCGGCCACCAAGGTATACACGTGCCAAATTTGGTAGCTGTAGGTTGAATGGTCTGGCCCGTAGAGCGCCAACACACACACACACACACACACATTGAGCTTTATTATAAGTATAGATAGATAGATTATACGAGATATTTTGGTGAGACCACTCCTGTTGGTTATTTTGATAAGTCATAGTTCTAAAAATTTTGTTTCTCTCCGTCGAATGTTTGAATCTAATTAAACGCTTATTAGTAATGCAAGTTAATCATATTATTATCTACTAGGCAGCAAAATGCAGATTAAATTCGCTTAACTCAACACCGAGTCTTTAATAGAAAATGTTGAAAGCCGCCCTAGAAACATAATGGTTAGTGCTATAAATGTTTCTTTAATATTATGCTTTTCTATTTTAGTGTATTAGGACAATTTTTTAAAGAAAATCCTGTGAAATTAATCTTAAGTTAATCCTGTGTCCTTCTCACCTTCTTGCTTAATATCATTAATTTGAATTAAAATTAAATGTAAGGAGTGCGCGACTTTGAAGTAATCACAAGAAAGAATAAAAGAATCATGTATTTTTAATATTATAATGCTCAATTTTGTGCATTTTTTTCAAAATTTCTGGAAAGAGTTATTTTGATGAGAAAATGTTTTATTACTTTAATTTTTCGAAACTTAAAAACAAAACATAATCAAATGAAACCATGACGTCATTACTACCAAATTGATTCTTTTATATACTTGGTTTAATATTCTTAACATTAGGCACAATTTTTATAGCTATATTTATTGCTTAAAAATAATGAAGCCAAATAATAATTAAACACGACGCCATAAATACTAAAAAAGAAATAGTAATATTGACTTATTCCGCTTTGAATCTTAACTGTAGTTGTAACTGTACACTTGTTTTGGTTTTGGCAATCTCTATTATGCAATAACTTTCGCTTATCGTCTACCGCTGTACTGATTGACTAGCAAGTCACTAGTCAAAAATGTGAATCATAATATAAGGTAGGGTCTTTTTTTACTGATTTCGTTAAAAAAATTATAGACCTCGTAGATCGTAGAATCAATATTATTTGACTTACATGAATGAAAATCTTCTAATGGCGTATTTTAGTAATGTGCGTAGATAAATGTTGTTACAATTTCTTTGTCAACAATATGTTAATCTGGAAAAACAAGTGTCATTCATTATATTCGACTAAATGTTTTGTGTCCTTATTGTTTATATGAGTTTAATATATGTTTTCATATTTTTAAAGGTTATTTTTAAACATTAATTCTTTATTTTTGGCATTGTTGTAAAAGGAAGTAAAATAATTAATCTATTATATCCTGTTCATTTTTTTTTTTTTTTTTTTTTTGCTGGAAGTAAAATTATTCGATCAGATAAATCAAATTGTTATGTTGAATAATGTTTGAGGAGCTTAATGTTTCTATATAATCCCTTTACTAAATTAAAATAAAATTTTATATTGGTGATTTTGATTTGCCCATGTTAGTTTTGTTATGCTAAAAATTATGAATGAAAGTGGTTTATCTATAATTTTTCAATTTTGTTGCTTGTCGTATTTTTATTTTATTTCATTTACTTATTAAATTTTCTATAAATCTGTATTATGACTCACTTTGATGTGTCCTTCCATTAATCTTTCTCATTAATTTAATATTCAATAATGTTTGTTTTTATATTTTCTAAAAAATAATAAAACAATTTTGCATGAATTATATAAATACTATTGAATCTATAAACTTACTCTCCTTTTGCCTGTAATCTCAGCTATCAGAAGTCTGATATTTTACAAGGTATCTAATAAAAAATTAGGAGCAATCTTTGTCTCTTCATTATTTTGCTTATATGATGAGAATTAAAAATTAACGATTTTCTTTTAAAATGTATAACATTCTTTGCTTTAATAAAAACATAATATAATTGAAAATAACCAAAAAATTTTCATGGATAGAATAAATTGTACAGTACCATTAACTTGAATTGATTTTAGATGATATCTTACCAAATTTGATAATTCAATCAAGCAGCGACATGCTTTAATATTTGGTATAATTTTGGCAAATATTTCATACTCTATATTTAAGTCTTATTTATTTTTTAAATTACTATATTTTACCTCAGTTATTGGCAAAAAAAAAATTAGAATTTAATCATACTTGCATCTCAAAATCAATTTATTTAAATATCATTCTTCATGTTATGCTTATAATATCAAGTTAATGATTTAAATTCTTTTCTTTTAAAAGAATTTTCTGTGTACAATTTATAATTTTTAATGTTTTAACATAATAACAGATTATAAATGATATTATTATTTGTTTTTCTCAATAATCTGATGATTATTATCAGATGTAATAAGTTTATTTATATGATACATTGTTGTTATATAAATGAGATGTATTCCTTATGACATGAATATAGTTTTCCTGAAATGATGCAAATAAAGAAATTGACATCTTACTATTCATTTGAGGGAGTTAAATTATTTTTTTAATGTTGTGAACTTAATCTGCATTATATACATAGATGCACTTCTATGTGAAAAAGAAAGGTTATATATGCTGTTGAGTATTATTATTTTACAACCAAAACACTGACTTTCTTTATGAACCAGTTTAAAAATAAGGAAATTCTCATTCAAATATCATTCAAAAGCATATTTTTACACTAACCTGGCTTCAAAATTAAGGATATTCCAAAATTATGATATAATTCAATGTTGAGAAATGCTGTAATAAATCTTTTGAAAATTCTCTCCCTCTCTTTATATATATATATAATTTTTACTTTGAAGAATTTTATTGAATATGAAATTATAAAAAAGATCAATTCTTTGCTTTTTATATCTCTTTAATTGATTCATTTTTTAGATACTCTTAAAAAGATTGGAATAAAAAAATTACTCTATGACATTTATTGAACAACAATTTCAAAATTGCATATTCTCATTTCCAAGCTCCTTTCTGGTTTAAAAATTTAGAAATAAAATTAATGTTTGCAAAAGCTTTTTATATCCTTTTCTTTTTCATACACAAAACTTTTATATACCATTGGAAATTTGTTTTTTATTCTTGATATATAGATTTCAAATTCATGTAAATTGCATGATTTGATATTTCATTATATTTTTTTTAAAAGAAAAATGTTCCATGTTTAAAAAAAATATATTGAATTATTATACATTAGGAAGGTAAAAAAATAACTATGTGATGTTAAGAAAACTTTTTTATTAATGTAATATATTTTTAATATTAAAGTTTTTCCCTGATGAACATCATTATTTACAGAAACTTTTCATATCATATTTATATTCAGTTGCATTTTAGTAGAAAATTTTGGAGATGAGAAAATTAGCTTATACAACTCTAAATTTTTAACGTGACACTATATTAATTTTCATATCCTTATCCATTGTGTACATTCTATAATGTACTGAATTGAACTAAATGTTCGAAAATTTCTATTTATTATTTTACTAATCAAGAAATTCCCAGAATTTTCTGCAGTTGTAATCGACTTCTGTCTTTTCTGTTACATTGTGCATATTTTTGGCTTTTTTATGATAATTATTTCAAAAAGAAAACAGTAATTTTAACATTTTTATGCTAAATTATTTGCTTAAAGTAATATGCATTGATGTTTTTATTATTTGCTTTTTAATATTATCATTATTTTGCTCTAGGTAATACATAAATTAAATTTTGGTAATTTCTAGAAAAGAGTGAAAATATTAGTTTTCAGCATTCTTTAGAATTTTGCTGTATATCTTGCAAATTGCTGTACAGAAATTTTATTTAACAATGTTTTAGATGTTGCTTTTTTTAATTAACATCAAAAATTTGTTATTTTTCTAGTAATTTTTAGAATGTAATAATTAAAAATAATTTTAAAATCTGTCTTAAAACTTTAAAAATGCAGTTTTTATTTTTGTTAAATAACATTTCTGTGGAAAGAAATCAATCTATTATAAGAGACATGTTGAAAAGAACAACAAACTGTATTTAATAATAGAAAGTTTGAATTTTATCTGATCATAACTTATCCATTTCATAGAATTGGGAAAATTTTATATTTACTCAAGCTACTTTAATCTTAAGAATTAGAATTTGCATTTTAAACTGGATTTACGTTTCAAAACCATTTGAAAAAATCGAATTAATATGAGTTTTAATATAGAGATGACACTTTACATAAACAAAAAATTGTATATGCATTTAAAAATCATTCTTCTTATATTAGAAAAGATTTTGGCTTTAATATGGGATACTTAATTTTGAATAATGAACATTATTCTGATACTCTTGTGACAGACTGCCCACAGTGGGCCGTAAAGGGAATGTGTACTGAAGCTACCATCTTAGTTCTTTCTTACGGTAGATGCTGCAGCACTGGAAATGTATCTTCTCTCTCTCTCTCTCTCTCTATATATATATATATATATATATATATGGGCCAGTGCTACTATTCTGTCATCGTAAATTTGTTTCCCTCTCTGTGCTTTTCCATGTTTCCATGTCCTTTTCAATTAATTATTATTACTGCATGAGAGAACCAGTGAGACAAGATGATAAGTGAATTTATTACTTTTGAAGAAATAAAAGAATAGGAACCCCCATTGTCTACTAAAAAAAGAGAGAGAGAAAGAGAAATATTTCAGTGATTGAGAAAGAGAGAAAAGGCTTTCTTGTTTCTTCTCCAAAATCATTTTTTTAAACCTTTGATTTACTTATTATTGGAAATAAACAGTATAGTATTAAAATAGTGGTTTTTACAAAAAGATGCAAGAGCACTTTCAATGATACCATTGCAACAATCAAATTTAAGTTCATGTTGTTTGACAAATTCATATTTTTTTCTTTATTACTTTGAGTATGAGAATTACTAGTCCTGAAAATGTCTTGATTTAATTGTATTATTATTGCAGACAGGTCATTCTAAAGCCACCCATCATGATCAGTCGGTCCAATATGAGCCGAACAGCCCTCAAGCAGCAGCTGATGCGGGAGCAACTTCAGCAGCAAGAAGCAAAGGAAAGGGGCTTGGCTTGCTCTGCTCCATCTCAAACATCTAGTGCCATCAGAGTACCCATATACTCTTCACCTCTTCCTGTAGTTCAAGTGCCCAAGCAAGTACTAATGGTAATAAACTCCTTAGTTGCCATCTGAATTAATTAGTTTACTAGGATAGTTTTAATTTTCTGGATTTTAAGAAAGTTTTGAGCTTTACATGAACCTCAAATTATTATATATTTGTCTGTATTGTATCAACTTAAAATACATGGCTTTAAACCTGGGCTTCTTAAATTTATGCAGTAATTAAAATGAATAATTTATGTATTTAATATATTTAATAATCCATTGTTAATTAATTTGATATATATTAGTTTTACATTAATTAGTATTTTTATTAAACAAAAAAATTTTTCATTTTTATGATATTATTAACAAAAAAAAAAAAAAAAAAAAAAAAAAAAAAAAAAAAAACATCTGATCATAATACAATGTTTATAAGCCATTAATTTCCTCTAAATTTATTTTTTGTATTAAAGAAAATATATAAATAATTGGCATAACTTCAAAAAAAGTTTTAAAAAAACAGCTAATTGTCTATAAATTTTCCAATTTAGAATATATTTGTAATACATAATAATTTATAATAATTTGTAATAACAATATGTAATAAATTTTATTCTGCTATCGATGTTCTAGATAAAAGGAAAATAGTGTCTACAAAAATATGTGGTGAATAATTTAAAGAACAATCATTTTTAGCTGTGGATGTTAAATGAAAAATGAATGGCCACTATGAATTAATTTTCATGTGCTGTTTAGTAAGTGAGTAGTAGCATAAATGTAAAGGATCGAAAAAATTTTCAATCAAAAATTAATGTTGTAAATGGTTTCTTAACCAATTATATTCCGAATCTCAAACATGAATGAAAGAATTGCTAGCATAGATGATTTTTGATTACTTTTAGATAGAATTGGATTCGTAGATAATAACTTACAGTAATCAATTTCTGATCATTCTTTAAGTGAAGTATATAATTATTATATATATATAAGTTGTCACAATTATTTCTATCATCTGAAAATGTGGATTTTACTTCAACTAGTTTCAATCTTTCTTGCTTTGTTCTTTTAGGTGAAAAGTAAGCTTGAAAATCCAACTCCATATCATATGCAAGAAAGTCGACAACGTCAAGTCCGTGAATATCTCTCACATTCCCATCTCAATGGTCGTGCCAACAGTTTACCAACTAGCCATATAGTGAACAGTATTGAACCAAGTCCACAGAGTGACTTTTCAGCTGCAGTTAGCAGTAATGCAGCAAGCCCTACAGATGTGAGTTATTTGTCTTTTATATTTTGTATCAATATAATTTTTTTTATTTTTCATTATTTGCTCTTATATATATGCATTTTTACTTTCTCATATAAGAATTTATTGTAATTGTCAAAAAATATGAACTCAAAATTTTGACAAATCTCCACATGTTAGACCACCTCGAGTTTGAAAATATTCTGTTTTAATATGCATTCTGAAATAATTTTGCTTTTTTGTTGTTGTTGAAATGATATTGATTTATTGTTAACATTAAAGTTTGCTTTTTGATAGAAATTATCTGAAGTTAAATATAGTATATTTTATAATTATTTAACAACAGTCATGCCTTTAAATATTAATAATGTTGAATGTTAGTTAAAAATAAAATATTTATTTTCCGATCTAGTTTATCTATTATTTATAACTAGTTAATTGCTTTGTGTTTTCCTGTGAATAATTACAGGATCTCTTATTTTTGGGTTATGTTATCATTTTGATTCACCAGAAAAATCATGAAATTATTTATGTTTAGGGAGTTACACTAAATTAATAATTTTTGTATCAATTAATTGTTTATAAAGGATTGAATAAATCATTTATAAACAATAGTCTTAAATTTAATTTATCCTCCTATCCCTTTGTCCTGAATTTTATTTTATTAGTTTGAAATTTTGATCATTCTTGTATATATGTAATGCTTAGTTAAATAAATGAAGTTGTTAGTATTGCTGTCTGTTGCATTTTGTTATATTAGTACATGAAAATGTTGAAAAAGATTTTGATTTTTTAAACATGATATCACTGCTCCTTTTCTTTTCCTTCTAGTATGATCCTAGATTTGGACTTTTTCTTTTCTATTACAATTTTTTTTTTTTAAATCTTATAGCTTTATGTATAATAATCAGTTTACATTTCACTGCAAATACTAAAAATTGCTCTTTCTTTTTGTCTACAAACAAAAAATAATTTTAATTATAATAAAAATTATGCTTTAAAATATTTTTTATGTTTATTTTGTTGACAAGTATATCTTCCTCAAAATATCTGTATCCTCAAATCAGTAATATTGGAGATGATGCCATCGCTCCCCCCCTCCAATTTTTTAAGAAAAAGTAAATGATGAAAAATTTCTCATTATAAACTTTTGAAGCATTTTTTAAGATGTTTAAGAGTAAAGCACTTTAAAAAATTGTTATATACTTTTGTTCTGCATTGCATGATATTAAAGTTATTGAAAATGTAACTACCTAAATAAAAAATACCTACTTTTATAGTATTGTAACTTTATTTTTTTATTCCTCATGTTAACTAAAAAAATATTAAATAGAATCTTTTTTCCTTTGCTTTCAATAATAGAAGAAAATCATGCAATTAAATATTTGACAGAATGATAAAAATGTTTTGCATTTTAGCTGAACAGTGAAAAATTCTTGAAAGTTATGCTATAAAATATTTTTAAAAAGTTGTAAAAAATTTTAGGAAGAATTTGCATGTTTAGTAAATTATCATTATTAAAAAGAGTGTTATGCAGATTAGTTTGTGCATTTTTAAAGTGGTATACAAATTAGTTTTGGGGAATAATATTTTTAGAATTATTGAAGAAAAATGATTAAATTGTGCTTAATTTCTATTTAATGAAAATTTTAAAATGTACCTTCAAAATTCATATCACAACCTTTCAAAGTATATCTTTCCCTAATTTGATCTTTTAGATTTAGCAATTTTTCCTGTAAAGCACCAATAAAGAAGCACACTTTCATCTTTATCTTTAATAAAGATAAGATTGAAGAATAAAATTACACTGTAGCAAATTTTGATTTATTCTTTTGCAAAAAAGTATACTTTGCAACCAAATCTAATTTATGAGTATTTTCTTTTTGCTTTTTTTTTCCTACACTTAATAGCAGTTATTAGCAAAACTTGTAAATTTTATCTGAATGAAAAACAACCAATGGAATGATTTGTTAATTGACTAAGACTAAATTTTTTTGAGCATTTTGTCGTATGTGTGTTTTGATCATTTAGTTTTTGTATTAACCTTTAAATATAAATAACATTATAATTTTTATAGTTTCTGGAAATTCTTGTCAGATTTGTTCTGCATGTACAATACTATATTCTGAATAATTGCTTAAAATTTCTTTTACAGCTAGAAGAATTTTGGAATGATTTGCAGTTGAATTCTTGCACAGATTCAGTCGCTGATAACATATTAGATCCTAGTCTCACAGTACCTGTTACAGCAGTGAGTAGCACTTCTCAGTCTGATTATGTGAGTACTTGTCCTCCCCTAAATTAAAAAAATATTATTTTTTTTCATCATGAAATCTCATTTTAGTTATGATCTCCTTTTCATTCATGAAATTTTGTTTCTGATTATCTTAATTTTAATAGAAAATCCATTGAAGGAGTCATTTTATGTTCCTTAGGGGAGTTGACTTTTTCAGCAGTGCCTGTGGCAATATTTTTTTGTAGGAATGTTTATTAATATATTTATATGCATGCCATTCATGCATTAGTTTTATGCTGAAATGGACAGAGAGAAATTAACAATGTAATTTTTTTTTGTTGGATCAAATTACAGGTGAAATCTTTTTTATGAAGAAAAAAATTATTTCTACTAAAATTTATTTTATTATTTTTATAAAATCTTTTAAACATTCTTCATGCTAATATCAAATTTAAAAAATATTTCTTAGAATCCTTTCCTTTCTGTATTTCCCAAATATATATGTATGAAATGTATTTTTGGCAAATCAGAAGGTGGGAGCACATTCATCTGAACAAAATTATGGGAACACATTCAGAACTACTAGAGTTTTAAGGAGTTCTTACTGAGATATTATAGAAAATGTTTGTTTCAAGCACATGATTTTTTTATGATAACTTCAGCTTAATGTTAGAAATTATAGCTTAAAGTATCCTTCCTAAAGCAAGATATGTAATTAGAAAATAATTTTGAAATATGTGAGTAAATAATTCGGCTACATGGTCGAGGTTGCTGAAAATTGCTTAAAAGATAATTATGAAAATTATGACAAAACTTGAAACTTTGTCGAAATGATGGATATATAGTCTTAAAAAAAATTTTCTTAAATATACTGTAAATTGAATGCTTTAAAAATAATGTTGTTCATTGGTTTTAGAGAGATTTTTTTAAAAAATTGTAATAACATTCATATAATTGTTTTTTTTTATATATATAATGAAACAAGTAAGAATTTTTCAAGTAAATTATTTCGAGAAATTTAATTTGAATAAATTTTTCCATCTCTGCAAATGAAACCCTGTGTAATGGTTGCATTTCATTTTTAGCCAGATGAAGCTGATATTCTTCAGGTTCTCTCAATGCTTCCTACACTGGATGGTGTTTCTACTTCCTGTCCTGCAGGACTGACAGATGTTTCAGAAACTGACTCGCAGATTGATGAAAAAACACAAGCCTTTCAGAAAGATAGGCAGAAAAAAGATAACCACAATCGAAGTAAATATTTCTGATTCTTATTTCAAAAGCTTCTAAATGTAGGAACTTTAAATGATTCATTTAATGTAAAAAAGGTGATTTAAAAAATCTTTGTTATTAGTGAATTTAGCTAATAGTTTTAATTTTGCCTTTTGTTATTTTGAACTGTTTTGTGTGTCTTTCAAACACCAAATCTCTGACTCTTTCAACAACATAAAAAAAATAAAGGAAAGAAAGAAAATTTATTTTTGGAAAATTAAAAAGAGATTAGAGAATTAACTCTCCAAGTTACCAAATACTTAGTTACTGGATTGAAAAATTAGCTTTTAATGGGAAAAAAATGTATGTAATTAATCATATTTCTGAAATCTGAAGAATAATTTATCCATGAATGTTCAAGAAAATATACATACAAATGAGAATATTTGCTTTAAAATTTAGCACAAAAATGGTAAAATTAAAACCAGTTAGTTCTGCTCAGAATAAGGCCTGTGTACAAAAAGATTGAATTCATTTTGTAAAATTTGTTTTGCTGTGAAAGAGATTTAGCTTTTCTTCTATTATTGAAGTATGATTTGCATTGTTGAATGTCGTTGTAGAAACACTTCTATGTTTCTATTATCTGTAAGCTTTATTACATTTGGTCTGCTATTTATTTTTCTTTGCTCATAAATTGTCAATTTTATTTTTATGATTTTATATTTTTTTAGAACAATGGTCTCACTAATCAATACGTTGATGTTAAAATCATAAAATAGAAATTGTATCTAATTTAGTATTTGGCAATAGGAGTTTTGGTCCAAAGTTTTTCAGGTTACCATAATAGATGTAATCATACATTTAATGATTTTGTTTTTAAAATTTCGGTTAACTAGCCAATTTTTTATGCATATTTTTATTATTTTAAAATAGCATCAAATATAATTTAAAATGGTTACAATTAATTGCATTAAAAAGCATTTTGTATCTATAGTTGAAAGGAGAAGAAGATTCAATATTAATGACCGAATAAAAGAACTGGGAACTTTACTTCCAAGAAGTAGTGACCCGTAAGTATTAATCAGGATATTTTGATTCATTCTTATTTATACCATCAGATGTGGATGTATT
The DNA here is from genome assembly GCA_026543865.1 of Argiope aurantia. Classification (NCBI taxonomy): domain Eukaryota; kingdom Metazoa; phylum Arthropoda; class Arachnida; order Araneae; family Araneidae; genus Argiope; species Argiope aurantia. Next base: position 292,777 of record JAPMOR010074694.1, read on the forward strand.
GCAAACTTTGTATTTATAAATTTTATGCTATTTAAAGAGGTATGGATAATGTCTTAAACTGCATTAATTTTAACATTATCCGACATTTCCCATTTACCTCTATCAATAATTAAAGAGAATATATGTGTTTTGGCAGTCTGTAGGATAGGTTAACCTAGAGCTATTAAATTTGAATGAAAATATACTTTGGTTAATTGGGCTGTGCACTTTAAAGTGATTTTTTAAAAATATTAATTGAAATTTAAATACAATTTTGGCTTTCTTCCACCATTATTGAAAAAATATTAGATTTTTTTCGCACTTTTTTAACATTTAATCTTTATCTGTCTTTCCAATAATACCAGTTTAGTTATCATACAATATTTTTTTATCTATTTATAATTAATTTGTAAATATATTTCTAAGTTAATTAACAATTATAAAATATTCTGTAATGAAACTCAATCATTTCTAATATTATTACTAATATTTCATCTTAGAATTTTTTTCTCCATTGTTGAAGATAAATTTATGAAGATTTCCATAGTTCAATATGTGAGCAGTTATGGGAGGGGGGAATTAAGTGTACCCATTTTGGAACACTATTGTTCTTTCCTGTAATTTAATTAGATATATAAAATATTTTATTGCTCTTATAACTTGAGAATTGTAGTTTTGTTGTCGTGTTCTGAATTTTTTGTTAATTAAAAAAATCTTATAGAATAATCCTCTGAGATATTATGTAAACTAGGAAAATATATTTCTGTTACTCTAATAAAATTTCTGTGTTTAACAATTCTACCTTTTTATCCTTATATTTTTATAAACATATTTAGCTTCAACAAGAAAGTTATTATATTAGTTGGTGTTTAATCATTCCCACTTCAAACTAAAACTGAAATTTTAGGCGAGATGACAAAAAAAAATTATGGAGGATACATATCACAATAAATAGCAACAGTAAATGTTCCATTTCTACCAGAATTTAAAGTTAAAAAATTGTTTGCTTAAGAAATCATTAAGGGCAAATTACATAAAATAATTGATTAAATTTTAATAACTATTAGTTCCAGCAAACCAATTAGTGGCTAATATAATCAATTAACTGCCTGAATATAATCAGGCAGTTAATTGAAAAAAAATAGTTCACTGAAATATTTGTTGAGTGTGAGAATGTGTTTTTTTTTATCTCTTATTCAAGAATAAACAAATGATGAATGCTTACTATTCTATGTTTATATTTAATAAACTTGGAGAACTTTTTGCAAATGAAATCAAGTTTTTAATTAAAGAATTATGTGTAAGGACTAAAAGTATGTGACACTGCATTAAAAACCAGCAGTAAATAGAGAAAAAGTTTCCTTATGGCTTCATTGAATTAAATTAGCTACAAAAAAGTAATAGCTTATATTTAAAGAATATTATAATCAATATTTACAAAACTTTATAGTGTTATAATTAAAGAATATATATCAAATTTCACTTTTACTGTATTTAAATTTAATTTTTTTTTTTTTTTTTTTTTTTTTTTTATAATTTATGAATAGCTGTGCATTTAATTCAAATTAGTATATGGTTTCATTTTTTATCATTCTACTTTGGCTCACATTGATGCAAATGGGTCCTGGAATTGTACAGGTTCTAATTGTATATAGGTTTATTCATTTATTTAGATAAATTTTTATTCATTTATTTTAGACAATATTTGGAATTGATTAAAATAAATTCTGTTTGCTATATTCTGTTGTATTTTGTTTTGTATTTCATAAATTCTGCTCAAATGAATGTACCCTAATAAGTTCTTGATTTTTTTTTTTAAATCCAGACATTATGAATTAGTGAAAGATCTTAGACAAAATAAAGGCACAATTTTGAAAGCTTCTGTTGACTATGTGAGATGCTTGAAGAAAGAAGTTCAAAAAATCCCAGACCTAGAATTTAGACTACGCATGATGGATCAATTAAATAAAAAACTGTTGCTGAAAATACAGGTGAATTTTATTAATGATAATTGTATTTTATCTTTATGGTTAGCAGTTTATTTCTTAGTAATTCACTGCCTCCCCCTTTCTCCTTTTTCCCCTTTTCCTCTGGTTTGTCATACTATCAGCTCTAAAATTGCTTCTCTAGATATATAATTTAATGCATTTTTTTAACTTTTCAATTGTTAAATTGGTGGAAATTTTATGTTTTGAAGGGGAAATCCTGAATCTATTTATGTTGCATTTATTTAAATTTATTTTTCTTAATTGCAAAAAATTGCTTTTGGAGTTTATTAGATGCTTGTCTAATTTACAAAATATTTAACAGATGTGCTGCTGGTTAAAAAGTATTGCCTTATTTTTTCAAACTTCCTTTTTGAACCCATTTTTAATTCTTCTATCTTTATGTTATTTTTGAAATAGTTATTTGACAAACTTGCTTTCTAATGGCTCTGCAATATTGTTATTGAACAAAACATAGAATATATGTCAATTCTTATGCAGGGTGTCCCAGGATTATTGGGGCAAATTTTAAAGGGAAGATAGAGGACATCAAAAATATTCAGATTTGTATGGCAACCCATGATTGGAAAATGTTGTCGGAAAGTAGTATGACAGATACAAGAAATGAAGAGACACAAGATTGAAATCATTTGAAATATTTATTGGTCAAATATAAAACATTCTGTGGTAGATGATATGTGAAAATGCCACAAAAGATGTTCAAAGTTTCTGTCAATGCTAGTGATGCATGCGTTACACCATCGGACCATGGATTGGTGGACTTGCTCAAATACACCTTTATTTTGTTGGCTATTCACAGAAACACAGATGATTCTTGCAACTAAATCTATTTCGGAATCCATAGGTGTTCTGTGCACAACACTTTTCAGTGCACTCCAATGAAAGAAATCCATGCTACTTAAATCAGGAGAACATGATGTTCCACCATGTCCAATCCATCAGTGACCAGATACCTTATTCAAATATCCATGAACATATCTGCCATAATGGGGAGGTGCCTCAACATGTGGAAACCACAAATGATGTCTGACATGTTGTGGCACAGGGTTTAGTATGTTTGGAGTTATACATATCAAGTTATACATACTTCACTTTGAGCAAAAGATGAGATGATCTGCAGATGTTAGAGATGCTGGTAACAAGCAAGGCAAGCAAGAGTAAGAGGTCATCAACCAACCCACTGAAAAGTGATCTCGCATGAAATATGTTTCATCCATAAATAAAACATATGATGGGAAATGCACTTCTTTGTGACACCAGCATGCAAAATGTACACACACAGAATGATCCGTGAGGAACAGTGATAATACTCTTTGAAGATGGTAGGAGTGCAAGCCTTCATGTTGCAAAACATGAATACTACTCTGAGATCCTCCAATGGCAGCAGTGACGGCTTGTACGCTGGTACCCGGATTCCTTCAAATGGTATCCAACACATTTTGTTCCATGCTGACAGTTTGAATCACTCGTGGCCTGTCTCACTATGTCTATTACATCATAATGATCAATATTCTCACAAATTATGATGCAAATTATTAAACATCCGGCAACATGGTGCATCTGCCTGTGGTACTTTTCACGATACAATCTTTCAGTTGCTCATGCATTTCCTTCTGTAATTCCGTAAATCAGGTGCATATCTGCCTGCTCATAGTTTGTAAAACATTATATACTCATTTGCAGGCGATACAGCTCAAATGACCGTGGCAATGCAGGTCTGTTTCCTCCAATGCTCTTGTCAACAATGCCACCTAGCGCCAAATAAAGACGTTTCCGACCATGGGTTGCTATGCAAATCTAAATCCTTATGATGTCCCAAATCTTTCCTTAAAGTTAGTCCCAATAATCCTGGGACACCCTGCATATTTTAAACTTAGTTTATTGTTGAAACTATTTTCAAATTTCCTATCTGTATGTTTTAAGTACTTCATAATAATGCTTGACATATCTCCAAATTCCTGAAATATATACAAAATTATTCACATTAAAAATAAAAGTTAGCAATATTGCTATAGTTAATATGACAAGATATTTTCATTTTGTTTATAAGGAATTTCAATGCAAGTGAACTTTCATTATTTAATTTATATCCTAATATATTATTTAATTTTTTTCTGTATATTCTATTTTCTGTAAATTTTTTTAAATAATAATTACATTTTAAAGTACTTTTTCAATTAAATTTTTATTTCATAATATAATTTTTATTTCATTAAAAAATGACATTTTTGATAACAAAAAAAATATGTGTATATATTTTTAAGAGTTATAATTATTAGCATGGTTTTTATTTTAAAATGCAAACTGTTAGGGTTTCTACAAAAATTTCAAATGAAAAATGATAATTTTGTTTGTCTGTATTTTAATACAATTTAACATTTTCAGTGGCATTATTATTTTTTTAACGTAATGCATATCGTGATTGCATGCAAATTTTTAAATAAAACTTTATACTAGTGACATTGCTAAAAATGAAATAACTTTATAAATTAAAAAGTATATTCAGTATTGGTTGCTAAAATTTTCTTCTGAACTTTTTTAGCTTTGTCCGTATTTTAAAAAAAACACCAATATAAATATCTACTTGTTGTTTTATTCAGAATTTAGAACTCCAACTGCAGGCCAACAATATCCCAATTAGCGATTCTACCTGGTACCCATCCACTGAAGAAGATTTGAATTCCCTCATCAAACAAGAAGACACCCTGAGTCCTCCCTTGTCAAATGGATCTTCTTCCCAAGATAGGTATTTCCCCAGTAGTCAGCCTAATTTGGCCACCTTACCAGAGCACATAAGCACTGATAACCTTCCAACATCCACATCACAGTCACTACCCCATGGGGATTCCAGTCGCAAACGCATGCCCATTATGCAATTCTTGGTTAAGAAGGAAGCTCAGACCCCTTCCTCCTGCAGCCAGAGTCCAGCCACTGGTTGCACAAGTCCTAATTTCACTACTTTCGAGGATCTCATGATGGAAGATGACCATCCTGTGACGGGGGATCCCATGCTATCCTCAAGAGATGCATTCACACCAGAAAATATGGATTTCATGACATAAAACTATCAAAAATAAGGAGTTTTTAAAGAGCTTTAGACTTTTTTTTTTCTCTTGCAAAACATGTGGCCAGTTTTAAATAAAGAGAAAGATTAGAGGTTTTGTTTTGTATGTAAATGAAAACCAATTTTTCATAGGTTTAATATCATTGAAATTTTCATATTTAGGTACAAAAATTCACATTCTCTTGTTTTACTGTCAGCAGTTGATGTCATAATTTTATCATTGATAAAATACAGCCATAAACAATTGTTGCTGACAAATTGTATTGATATAGTAATGTAATTTTGCAGATATTTTTCATTATTTTTCATCCACATATGTTTGGTGATACTTTTATGTCACATGCCCATGACATTTAAAATACACACTGGCTAAATGTGGACTGATTTGTTTAAGAGAAGTAGCAATGGTCATCATAGGTGGTTACAAAATTTATCTTAGCAAGTGAGTGAAGCATGTAAGAGATATATAGCTCAAAGTGCCTGTTTATTTTAAAATATTCATGATGTATATAATTTGTTTGGTTTTATTTTGAAATTTCATTGTTTGCTATTAGTCATTAATAAATTTTAGCAAAATATTGAAATCAAGTTGTTATATTATGATATATCTTAGCAGAAAATATTGCTGCTATTTTATATAAAACATCTTTACTTGTTGATTGCCATATCTAATGCAGATACAAAAAAGAATAGAATTGAGAAAATTTTCTGAATAATTATTTTAAATTTTAATTCTTTTTTTATTTACCATCATTTTATGTTTCAGGCTATTTATTTACTGATATTGATCTTGAATATTTTTTTTCTTGCTGAAATAGAGCTAAGTGTAAAGAAAGTTTTAAAGCCCTAATACAGAACAACCTTAATTAATCTTAACATTATTATCTTAATTTTTATGCATTAATTTTTTTAACCAATTTCATATTTATTTTTTATTATTAAGAATTTATCTAAATTAATATATCTATGGATTAAAAATTAATTCTCATTTTTAAAAGTAATTGTATCTTACTTAGCCCATGATTAATGACCAAACAAATTTGTTAGTATATTCTTTCTTTTACTATCTTGAATTTTTTCATCCATCAAAATATAGCTCTGTTAAACCATCTTAAAAGGCTCATGTGAGATTTTGTTCAGTCAGTAAGCTTATCTAGTCAAAATTAAATGATTGTAGTTTAAGCCTATTACTTACAAAACCTAAATTTCTTATTAATAGCATTTTTTTTTTAGTGCTGAAAATTCTTTAAAGGCTATATACGCTCTTGATTTATTTTTTTAGATGAAATATCTCAGAGTATTAGTTATAGTTATATATTTATAAACTCCCTATAATTTTATTACTGTAAGTTTTTTCTTTTTTTTAATATACAGCTTCTTAAACTATGAATTGCATCCTCTGGTAAAATTTTACAGAAAATTAATTGGGATAAAAAATTTCTCCCCAATTCTTCTTCATTTAATTTTAAAAAAGAAAATTTTCTTGAAATATTTCATTAAAACTGATTTATTTTTCAGTTTTGCAAATTATTAAAAAGTTTCAAATGAAAAAAATTAAGCTTGTTTTTAGAGTAATCCTGGTATGTAACTTTAAATATTGAAAGATTCTTCTCTTTCCATTAATTAAAAAAAAATTCTGATGAAATCTTTTTTGGAATGAAATGAATTTACTTGTTAATTATAGTTTCCTTTGGCACAGCTTATATTAAATAAAAGTGCTGCTGTTTTTTTAATTTTTATGTAATTTAAATGAACTGCATAAAATTGAATTCTTTTAATTAAAGACCTGAAATTGCAACTGAAATAACTGCATTTCATTTATATTTAATTGATAGATTTTTTTTTGTTATATGATGATTTGGAAAGAAAATTACTCATTATATCTGAGCGTTTGATGTTCACTTAGGAAAATACTTTTATATATTTAATTGCAATACTTATAATTTTAGACCACATCGATTTTTATTATTAGTATATCATCCTTATAAATCAGAGCTTCTTAAATTTTGCTTTGGAATCCTACTTGGAGTTAGGTAATAAAAGTGTACAGCCATAAAAATTTGCTGAGATTAATGAATAGTGTTTTATCTAGTGAAAAAAATTTCAATCTCTAATTGCTCATCATAATGGTTACTCTATTGTTATGTTTTGTTTTATTTTGATATATGAACGGAGGTAATTTTTGATAATTTTAACTTCAGTCAGTAGTATGCTAAAACTAAGAAGGTAGCCAAGTTACTGGTCGTTGAGAAAAAATAGTTCCTTTCATAATAAATAATTACACCGATGCACATTGTTTACCTTATCAATTTAGAAGTCAAATGTTATTTTATTGCATAATTGAAAATATTTTTGCATTATAAGATGATGGAGGTTCTTCTTGCTAATACAATTATGCACATCACATAGATTTCTGGATATTCATAAATGGTGAAATGCAAATCACATGATCAATTTTCATAGAAATATATTTTTAGCTCAGTGTGCTTTCTCATTGGTGTTTTGTTAATGGAACTAGTGTAATTAATTTAAAAGTTTAATAAAAGATCTTTATAGATCTTAATTTAAAATCAAATTTAAAATGTAGGACTATTGTTTATCAAATTTGCCCTCCATGTCATATGTTTTTAGATATTTTAATGAATACACAAGTTCCGCTCTTGTTGCAAGTTTCTGGAGAACATCAAATATTCAATAATCTGTAGTATTCGGATAAAATTAACGAATGAGGTTTTTTTTCCAATATTAATCTATTTCACTGTGCTTTAATTGTACATATTTTTTTCTTCTTTTTGTTATTGTGGATTGCAAATCCATTTAAGAAGCTTTGTTTTAGATATCACTAGGAGGTGATTTGAGAATGCAATAAATCATCCTTCATTATCTAAGCACTATATGGCTTCAGTTGTTGAAAACAACCATGTTTCATATGTAGATGTAAATTATTGTATAAAGTTTATTTATGTAAATAATTCCCCAAATATTTGTCAATATTCAGCCATTGCAATAAATATTATGGAATGTTGAACCTATTTTTATCATTTATGCAAGGTGTTGAATGTTTTATATTCTGAGCTTTTATAATAATATAATATTTTATACTTAAAAATTGATTTATTTTCTTAATTGAAAATGTCTGTCATTCTTACTTATATTATGTAAAAGATCTAAAATTATTATCAAACTTATTTAACCTTATTTTCAAAATTTTTTATATTTAAAAATGTTTGTTCAGTATGTATATTTTAAAATATATTGAAAAAATTTACATTCTGCATTTTATTATGTATTAATTATTAGGGATAATTTTATCTTAACAGTTGAGTTTTTTCATTGTATTGTATATAAAAATGCCTTAGCATTATTAAGATTTGTATGTGATAAAAATTCAATTTTAATGCTGAGAGTGTAGATGTTTGAAATGATATGTTGAAAATGAAAACCACTTTTTTGAAATATATTTTAATTAAGAATTCTATAGTAGATAAATTACATATTGATGAATAACATGAACGAAATATATATATATGTACAGAGCAATATGAAAATATACAGTTGACAGATGCAAGATATACACATTTCATTTTTTAAAAGTGATCAGATTTACATCTGACATTGCATAAACATTTAATGCTGTTTGCTGTTAAATGCTTGCGAGCATGCATTCATACATAGCATATTATATCAGATGAAATCTCATTTCTAAAGATACTCAATTTCTTTGTATAATATGTTTAATAAATTATATCTTAAAAATGAATCACTTTCTTTCTTCATTTCTTTACTATTCGAACTGAAGAGTTTCATTCCTAATTCATTTTTAACTTTTAAGATTACAAGTTAGGAGAAATCTTAGATGTTCTCTTAAAATGGAGATTTTTTGTGGAATCAATAGTGTGCTTTTCTGCCCCTTAAAAAATAAAATCAAAACTCTTTTGATTTCAAGATTATTCATTGGCAGTTAATCTGTGCAACCTACAGAAGAACTATATAAATTCCACTTGAAAGGAGACAAATCCAAATCATTTAGTAGCACAAACTTATATGCACATGCAGCATCTGTTCTGCCCAAAAGGTAAACATAAAATGAAATTATCAAAAATATGGAATATTTTATCTATGATCTAAGAAGTTTTTTAAGTCAATAATTAGTTCATTAAATATTGCATCGTGTTTAAACCAGAGTAATTGCATATATTATGCCTTTGCAGAATCACTTGATGATGCTCGCAAATGACAAAGAATTAATTAGGTTTTTGTTGGTGTAAACATGATGAAATACTTTTCATTCTGTGAGAATGCTTATTAATTCTTTTGCGAGAATTCTGCCTGTACAATTCCAGTCTTGACGATGCTGATGGGAAACGGCATTCATTATCACATTATCCACGATGAGGACCCTTTTGAAAACTTAGAGCACTTAAATGGCAGCTACTCTGCCCCTTCGCTTAAAGCATTCTCGCTTCTATTTTTGATGCTGAAAAGAGATAAGAATAACATTTTAGTGCTTGTGCCTATCTTATAATCAATTCGCTTTTACATTAAACACAATAACATTACAATTTGCTGTTTTTTTCTGAAATCAGTGATAACTTAAAGGAACTGTGCCGAGGAAAGCCTTCAAAGCTTATTGTTCTGAATAATATTTGAACGCAGTTAGTCCTCAGCACCACTAATGAATATTTTATATAATAAATCGTAAGAGCCTGAAGATTAAAGTGTATAAAAATATTAATGAAAACGAAAAAGATTAATGGAAAAATGAATCTTGATTGAAATTTTTGCCTTTGGTAGGGATTCAAACCAGGTATTCTTTTTTTTTGGGGGGGGGGCTTGCAATCGTCTAAAAATTAATCCTTCGTATCCAGAAAATGCAAAGAAATGAAGTTTACACGTAACGAAAAAAAAAATCACTCTGTGAATTTATAAAATACCGGAACACACCAAAGAAAGGTGAAATATCAAAAGTTAAGAAATTTAAAATACTGAATAACAAAATTAGTTAGACATCAAAGAGAATTTATTAAACAGTTTAAAAATAATTTTTACCAAAAAATTCTGAGAACAATTATAAAAGACTAGGGGATTTACCGTTACCCTAAAAAAGTGTATGTGATGTGTAGTACAGCTCAAAAAAGAAATTATAGAAATGTAAAATACCAAAATTTTTAAGTAAATTTCTTTAGAAAAAAAGTTAAATATTAAAAGTTACAAATTAATAGTGTTATTTTAAAAGTTATAAGTTAATAGTGAGTTATAGTACAAATATTTCTTCGCAAACAAAATATTATTGCTTAAAATAAACAGCAACACATGAAATTACAAATGAATTTACCACTATAAAATATTTTTTAAATGTATGAACATATATATTTAAAAAAATGAAAGTGGAATCTGAGAATGGTAGAATAGCTGTTTATGAAATGTGTGAATATTCTAGATTATAGTCAATCAGATTATTTTTCCCTTTCAAGCTCTTTAAATTTTGTAAGAATGGTGATGAAAAATGCTTTGATTAAAAAAAAATAATGAGCATTTACTGTACAATTATTCACAATTTAATTTCCTTTTAGCTGTTAAGGTGTGTTTCAAATTTTTAGGGACACCATATAAAAACATAAAATCGGAATAATTTTTACCTAATATCTGTAAAAACTTCTTTGAAATATAATAAAAAAATCTCTTCTATAATAAAAAAATCTAAAATAATTAAATAAATATCAATGCTAATAAAAGAAGAAAATAGAAAAAAATGCCAAATTTGTGTTTCAAATTTTTAGGGACAGCTAGATGAGATGGTGTATAAATTCTAGTTAAATCTTTATTATTGCTCATTTTCATTTACTACCAGTGGTTTTAATAACTTAAAAAGCTTATATTGCAAACGTCCACGTTCGTACTTAATTTTTTGCCGAAGAAATATGGCTAAAGGTAAAGGGTTATCAGATCTTGAAAAAGGCCAAATAAAAGCTTATTACAACGAAAAAAAGTCTTTGAGAAATATTGCAGCCCTCATAAAACGTTCAAAACGTGCTGTGGAAAATTATGCGAAGCAGTTAAATGGGAAATCATCTGCCATTCAAAAGCGAGAACCTAAGCCAAAGCTCGATTCACGTACCCGCAGGAGAATTATTCAGAAATGTGTAAATGGAAAATCATCAGTACGAAAAGTAACAAAAGAATTGAAACCGAGATGTTTTTACACTACTGTTTGGAGGTCAATCAAAAGCAATAAAAACATGAAAAAGGCTTGCAAACCACCACTTGCCAAACAACACAAATTACAACGTTTATTCTGGGCAAAGGAATACATTCATTTCAAAGATGAGTGGATAGAAGTCATGTTCAGCGACGAGAAGGAGTTTAATCTAGATGGGCCAGACGGTTGGAGATATTACTGGCATGATCTAAGAAAAGAACCAGAGATTTTCTCCAAAAGGCAAATGGGCGGTGGATCTGTTATGATTTGGGGAGCTTTTAGCTTCAATGGTACATGCGAACTGGCATTTGTGAATGAAAGAATGGATTTTGATCGATACCAAGAAATGTTACAAACACATTTACTTAATGCAGGACCTGAAATATGTGGTCCAAATTGGACTTTTCAACAGGATTATTCATCTATCCACATCTCAAATTCAACAAAAAAGTGGTTTAGAGATAACAATGTGAAAGTTATGGATTGGCCAGCTAGAAGCCCCGATCTAAACCCCATTGAAAATCTATGGGGTCTTTTGGCAAGAACAGTTTATGAAGGAGGGCGCCAATTTCATTCGAAAATGCAACTTCAACAAGCAATAATGGATGCTTGGTATTCTCCGAGTCCAACACTTCTTCAGAACCTAATATATTCCATGCCAAACAGAATATATGATGTCATCAGAAAAAATGGTGCTAATATTGAACGGTAAAAAAGTTTAATTTGAAGTTTTGAAGCTTTTAATTCCACTGTCCCTAAACATTTGGAACACAAAATTTGTGCTACTCTTTTGTTTAGTTATTTCAAAGTTGACATTTATTTGTTTAATCTAAATTATCTTACAATATTTATTTTTGTTATTTATCTAACTTGTTTCAGAAATAAATGTCAAATATTTATTATTTACGCTTTTATTTTCATTTTTACTGGTGT
>JAPMOR010074694.1:304967-321570 GCA_026543865.1 Argiope aurantia
AGAAAAAATAGGGTTTGCTGCAATTTCTATAAGGGAACAGCCCTTGGTGAGAGCCCAAAAAGCTGTCAAATTTAAATTTCAAACGCCAAAGAAAAAAAAAAAATCAGAAACTTTCGAAACTGACTGCAATTGCAAATTTTTTTTTAATATACTTTCCCCCATTGCTGATTGAATATTGCTGAATGCTAGTGACTTTCAAATTTCCTATATGCCACCAACGAATTTTATTCTAAGTCTGCATTTCCGTGAAGGAAGTATTCCAGTCTTTCAAAAATAGCTCCTATTTCACAAGTTAATGTAACTTCATAGAATAGGGGGGGAAAAAATCAGAAACTTTCGAAACTGACTGCAATTGCAATTTTTTTTAATATACTTTCCCCCATTGCTGATTGAGTATTGCTGAATGCTGGTGACTTTCAAATTTCCTATATGCCACCAACGAATTTTATTCTAAGTCTGCATTTCCGTAAAGGAAGTATTCCAGTCTTTCAAAAATAGCTCCTATTTCACAAGTTAATGTAACTTCATAGAATAGGGGGAAAAAAAGCCAGTGTTCATTAATAGGGATCTGTGTTTCGTTGCATATTTGAATTTTCACTTTCGCGTAGACACGAATAGACAAATGGCACGGCAAAAATGGGTTTCGGAAAGGTTTGGTACGCATTATTGATTATAATGCTAATTTAATGTATATTTCGGAGATGAGAAAATAAAGAGAGAGATAGAAATATTCTACAGGTGTTCCATTATAAATTCTGAGATAGCCAAGCACCCTCCTCCATTCCCATTCTTCTTGTAGTATTTCAAAGCATGTACAGCATTCTAATGCCGGATTTACACTCGGCCAGTTATACTACAGTATGCGATCTATGCGTAGAAAGGGTCTGATTTATATTTGCCACAATTTCATAAGATAGATTCAGTCATTTCATGCTTGGCTATAAATTGCCGTTTGGGCATCCCTGAATTTTTCCTTTTCACTGCGTATCGTATTGAAATGATGGATATTTATACTAATAAACATGAAAAATAAAATTTTTAAAAAAAGGTGAATGTACCTAAATTTGGGAAACTATAAAAAATGGAAAATAAAATGGAAAAAAAAAGACACACACACACACATCCTCGTAATCATAAAGAACGAAGAGCAAAAAATGTTGGAATTAATCTATGATAAGGATCCATTTTTTTCGCGCCCAAAACCACCAAATTCTACAAACGCATGTGCAGTGACGAAGAAATACAATACAGCGACATATTGTTATCCCTTCGGGACAATTACTAGCCATGGACCGAACAGCAATTTTCAGTTTTTCTACGCATGCGTTGCCTACTTGCCGAATGTAAACCCGTCATAAGAGCAAATCGTTATTATTCTGTTACCGATATACAGATTAATAAACATGATATTTAATGGGAAGAAGAATGGTAATTAATTGTAACGAATCGCTTTTTGAAAAAGTCAAAAGCTCAGTAATGAATAATTACATTTATTAAATTTAATAGTACACTTTATTGATATTCCGAGCGGTGAAGGACGGGCTAAAGCAGACCGGTTTACTAAAAAAGACGAATTATCAATGTACGTTACGATATCGGTCAGAGTACTGACTTGACAAAACTTTCTCATGGGCCGTTTTTTTCTCCAGTCTTGGACTTTAGAATTCATATATTTAAATATAGGCCATAAATGTTTTTAGACTCCTATTTTGTAAATGTTTGTCATGGATGTCCATTCACTAAGCATAACATCTAATTTAAAATTATGGGTCAGTGTACTGAGACCTATTCCTTTTGCAAAATGATCAATAGATTTCAAAAATAAAAAAGCACAGAACATGCACATAACTTAAGTATGAATTGACTTGATGCGGACTCGGTGAATCATCAAGAGCAAATCGTTATTATTCTGGCTCTCAGAGTCTGTTCTGCATTTGAGTAATTGAGATTAGTTTGTCGGCGGATGGGTTATTTTATTTATTTACTTTTCATCTGTACCTAGTTGAAACTGAAGAAGTCCTTCCCCATATTGTTTTGCAGACCCAAAATATCTCATTTAATTATTCTAAACCGATTCTATTTTCATTTAACCACCTATTTAGCAAGCATTTAATTTTAGGTTATTGTTGTTTTTTCCTCTGTGTGTCTGAATTTATTTTTAAACACTTTTATTTAATTTGTTTCATGTTTTTACAGATGGAATTCTGTAATCGATTTTCAACTCATTTTTCTGGTGCAGTAGAGCTTTCATTGTAGACGAGGGCGTTTGCAATAGATAAATTAATTAGATTTTAATTGTATATCAGTGACATCTCCTGATAGCGAATTTGAGGAGGGGGGGGAGTTGTCACAAAAGTTTGTAATTAGTCATTTGAGGGGTCAAAAGTATGATATAAAAATAAAAGATATATTTGCTACTACTTTTTTGGCAATTACAATATATGTATATACTATTTTGTATTTTTTATTCATTATATGCAAAGAGTTTTTTTTTTTTCTTCGAGTTGTTTGAAACTTCAGCTGTGGCTCTGGAAATGAGAAATCACTCAATAGGGAAAATACTTAATATATTCAAATAGAAATAAATAAGAATAGCTTACCTGTCTTTCTTTAAAGATGTTGTAGATTGAAATTCAGGAAAACATTTCTGCGGGAGAAAGAAATATGAAACCAGTTGAGTGAGTGCTCAATTTATTTCATCCCTATTCTATGTTAAGAACAATTTTTAATCCAACCACACAACCAGTTGTAAATAGGAATCAGTCTTTTTTATTTGCTTTCCGCTTAATGAAGTTGTAAACTCAAAATGAGAGCATGCATTATTAAGTAATTTTGTATTCTTCAAAACAGCTCTATGTTTTGAAGAATACAGTTTGAATTTCTCTCAGATCACTTTGAAGTGACGAACATTTAAGAGTTTTATGAACGGAAAAAATGATGAGAAATCTGTATATGTATTTTTTTTTTTTTTTTTTTGTCCAATCAAGATAAATTTTTACCGCATGGTTTTCCTTACAGTGTGATTTTTCATTCAATAACTGCCTTTCTAAGAAAGTATTTTGGAATGTTGAAGGTACAATTTATTATTTCAGATTTTTTTTATCACATGAATTATTTTCACGTCTAAGATTGATTAAAATCAACGTGATAAGCTGCATCTTCGATCAGTGAGTATAAAAAAAAAGCTTTATTGGGAAAAAAGAGCGTAATTTCTTTTAGCATAGTTTAAAAAGTTGATAGCATGTTTTAAATAAAAATAATTATAATCTCATTTGAAAGCATGCGAAGTGCACTACATTCCCTTCAAATCCGTAAAACATTTAATCCTTTTTTTTTTTTTAACTTTTGCAAACTTCTTTTTCTAGATTTCAATTATCTTATAGAATGAGAGAGATAAATCATCTCTTATGGATGTACCGCAAATTAATCTGGAGTATTTATGATTGTTTTGTGGTGAATAGCATATAAGCCAGTTAACAACTCTTCTACCCGGACGATCGTTTTGGTAAAATTGTTAAGTTACTGGACTGCTAACCAAAAGGTCCCAGGTTATATCCTGCGCGCATCCCATACCGCCTCATTGGTGACCTCGGATAATAAACCTTCAACCTTCGTACAGCTGTTGTGGCGCCATCTACCCGCAACCAAAGTCGTCAGACTCACTTGACGCAGCAAACTCAAAGTCGTCAGACTCACTTGACGCAGCAACCCAAAGTCGCCAGACACATTTGGCGCATTAGCACCCACACACGCTCGCCATAACGCTTGGCGCTATTCAACTGGGTGCTGGCCCATTAAGCCAACAGCTAATATTACATCAAGACTCAACATCCATATCGTTCGTCTCACCTCCGACTCACTGGAGGGAGAGTACTGTGGTGAATAGCATATAAGCCAGTTAACAACTCTTCTACCCGAACGATCGTTTTGGTAAAATTGTTAAGTTACTGGGCTGCTAACCAAAAGGTCCCAGGTTCTATCCTACGCGCATCCCATTCACAAAATCTCTAAACCAAGTAGAAAGAATGTTTCAAACTGTTTCTCCATAACTTAGAATATATCGAATTTAGGGGCATGGCGAGCATCTCATTTTTTTTTGGGGGGGGGGGGGAGTTTATATTGTAAAAATGCTAATTCTAGTGATGACTGTTGCCGACTTAAAAAACAAAACAAATATTTTCATGGGGTCTGATTTAGAAACGTGCTCGTACTGATATAATATCCATTCCGATTTATTGTATTTTTAATTGGAAACTGGGAGATTATATTGCATACAAAGACTATTGCTGTACTATATGCAATCAAGGAACGTAGACAGATAATGAGGGAATAGAGGAGCAAAAAATTTTAAAAGTATTCAGAAAATGAATCATGTAAAATTTTTATAAAATTCATGATTGATAATAAGTACAAAAAAATTCTACCAAAATATAACTCATTTTTAAAAGTAATAAGGGATTATATGGCGGATTAAAAAAAAACAACAGATTTTGGTCTATAGCTTTACTTTAAGGTGTTTTAAGTGAAATCATTTGTTTACAGAATCAATGTCAAATATGCTACTGTCTTTTAAAGGAAACAACAGCGTTAACTAATTCAAATGCTCACAAAACTGAAAACCAAATTCAGTTCACAAAATTATCTTTTTCAAGACTTTAATAATAAAGGTAATACTGCAATGGTACGCTCAATTGCCAAAGACGAGTATAGAATATTTTGTAATTTAAATACTACTGTGGTGACGCTTTATAAGCCAGATAACAGCTACGACACAAAAGTAATTACTCATGTCTCGTAGTGTCACCACACTACTTTTGAAATATCTGCAAAATGCCATTTTTACTGAATGTAGAAGAATTTTGAGTTCAATATATAAATATCTTTATCCTCAATCAAAAAAAAAATCTTGAGATTCTATATCCATATTTTGCTAATTCAGTTTGAGAATTATTTCTCTTCGCTGAAAAAGGCAATTATATATATATATATACAAGATTCAAACACTGAAGATCTAGAATAAATCAGTTCGAATAATAGTAAATATTCTGATTATTTATCACTATTTTGATGATATATCTATGTATGTATTTTTTCTAAATACAATCTATATACATGCGCTTACAAAGGTTTTATGAAAATATGACTAGGCATAATATTTTTACAAAACACAACAAGTTTACAACTGTTTTTCTAATACAATATAGTTAAAAATAGATTTAATGATTAAAAATAATCATTAGTAGAGAAAATATAAATGATTACTCTGTCAATGAATAAAAAATTAAAGACCTTATGAAAAAACAAACTAATATAAAAATAAAATTGAAAATGAATGGTGCGAGTGTTAACTTTTCAAGAGTCAACTTTTATTGACAATAATGGGAAGAATCATCCAATACTTTTAAATAACCAGTATAATCTGAAAGCTTGGTTATGGTTTCAGGTTCAAGAATATTTGAATGTAGCTTATATAACTTTTAAGATATTCATTCGCCAGATAAAATAGTTTTGTTTAAAAACCGGCTAGAATTGAAATATTATTGTTTTAAGTTATTTAAAAATTTAAACGTTACGGCATTTATTTTTCTCAAGTCGTAAAATAATGTCAGTTTTATTAGAATTACAGCAATTTTTCTGCTCAAAAACCGAACACATTATAATTATTGCCGAATGCGACTTGCATATGTCTACATGCAACATTTCACATTCATTATCTGCGTGCTTATAAAGGCATCTGTATTGACCTTAAAGAATAAGTGGGGAGCTGTACGTTTCAAAAATTTGCTAAAATAGTCGGAAGTTGAATTAAAATAAAAAGGATTACTTACTGCAAAAGAAGCTTGCCACATGGGCAGGGGTCTCTGGACTTCCCCTAAGACACAGGCCATTCGACCCAGAGCAGCCAGTCCCATCACCTGCAAAGGTCAAAAATTGTAAAGCATGAATTGCTTTATATGAGGTACAACGAATTTCGTTTGGTTTAAGGAAACGTAAACTAATGATATACAAAAGAAATCGAACTGTATTCATCAGCCATTTAACTTTCGTGTATTGGTGACTATGGTGCCCATCTGTCTCATCATTTTAACACATAGCCATATTGAGGTGCTTTCGAATGAATGTTAACGACGGAAATCATCGAATTAAAATTTGTAAGTACCTCATTTGCTTACTAATTTCTTAACATCATCATTAAGACATAGTTTCTACCATGCTTTTAATTTCTAAAAAGCATACCTGAAGGCTATTCGGAACAGACTCAGTGTATAATTAGAAACAAGACAGAAATTGTCCTCAAAGTCCCTACTTTCGAGCCTGGTGGAACTCAATCATGTTCACGTCTCATATGCCACGCAGATTTTATTTTTGAAAACCTTGCACGAAGTCACAATACTACATCTGAACACATATTTAATAGCACGCGAGGTTGCATTTGTCATGTAATTGCGAAGTCACTTGAAAGGACTCCATTAAAATTATAAATATGAAATGAGTGTAAATGCTTCGTTTTGAAAAGAATATCATAAAAATTTCATTTTGCTTTTTCAACTTGAAGCTATATTCCAGTTAATGAAGTATACAGTTTGCATATAGTTTTTCAAGCTATATTCAAAAAAAATAATTAGGAAGAACATTGGTAAAACCATATTTTAAAATGTGACTTAGATTGTTTACTCTTATCTATCTCGTTTCTGAGACAGCATGTAGCTACACATAAATAATCAGAGGTCTAAAATATGAAAACTTGGAAGTTTTACAACATTGGAATATTTTGGCACAGCAAATGGTAGCTTCGAAACTGACAAGAAAAAGAAATTAAATTTATGAAGTGAAATTCTGTATTTCTCATTTCAATTTCGAATGAATCCTTCTTAAAATCGGTTCAGGGGTCTCTGTCGTAAGCGGAAAAAAAAATGTAGCTATGATGTTTTTTGAGAACCATGTCCTGTTAAAAAGTATTGGCATAAGGGCTATTTCACAAATTCAACACTTCAGTTTGAAAAAAAAAAATTGTCATTTAGCTGGACGACTCCGGTGATTTTGTCCTTTCTCTCCTCCTCCCTTCTTGGGAAGCATGCATAACCAAATGTGAATAACTTTGATAAAAAAATTTATTTTTATTGTAAATTAACGAAACACTTTGAGATCATGTACATGAAACTAATTATCAATAATATTCAACAATTTGCTGCTAAAGATGAGTAACTGAAAACATACTTAATACAGTTACAGTTATCAGTTTATAGTTTCAGGGAAGTCAACTATAAAATATGGTTCTGTTAAAAGTATTTTTATCGCTGCTGGCGTGTCGCTGTGTTTTGAATGTAATTATGAAGTTCTCTACAGTGATTTCAGAAACAGATTTTTCTCCTCTCCCCCCCCCTGCCTAAAAAATGAATCAATTTAAACTTTAAATTATACCTTGATTGAGTTAGATATTCGTTTGAGTGTTTGCGCAACGCCGTTTTCCTTCACTACAGTGGAATCCTATAGAAACCACAGGAATTTATATAAAAGATATTTTTTTTAAAAAATCGCATCTGTTAATGATGTCAACTGCGCTGTTCTGAAGAATTTTTTTTTCTAGCTGTCATAATTGCACCAAAATAAATGTATTCCTATTTTCTCTTAATGGAGTGGCAATGCTTAGGTAAACGAATAAAGCAACTAAAAATCTTTATGATGTTTCCATCCAACATTAAACGCACGCAAAAATAATTTTTTTCAAATACAACAACTTTCTCAGTCATTTCACAGCACGGAAGAGGAATCGCTATTGTTTCCAAAAATCTTCTGTTCCAAATTAGCTAATATAGATACTCCAACTCAAATATTATCCACTAAGTTTCGCGTTTTGATACGCACAGGCTAAGCCCCTCCCTTCCCTCCACACACAAATTATTTTTTCGGGTTCATGGAGGTTAAAAATGTCGAAATCATTTTTAAAGGAAACATTCATTTTTGATCATTACATCTTCTTTGTATTCTTAAATAACAAATAAAAGTAATTCCTAAAACATGCAACATTTTGTAGTTAAAGCGTAGTAAATAAAGTCATTTATCTTCGACTGAAATATGTAAAAATTTAAACGAACTTCATTTCTTTTACTAATAAACCTGTCAACAATTGGAAAGAGTATTGACGTTCCGTCAAGTCCTTTCACCCCCGATGTTGTCGGAGAAAGTGTTTTTTCCCTTCCTCTGGAAGTGAAAGTGGAATGCGGGAAACCCATCGAGCGGAGACCCGTTACGATGACACCTGTTGAGAGAAACTTTCTTGACCCCGTTTTCGCTTTCACGGGCCTCTGAAGGAGGCAATGGCTGCGAATACTTTGGCGACGGAATCCCAGCACCTTGGCGAATAGAGATTGCAACCCTACTTGAAAGGGGTGAACATTTTTATTATCTTTAACTTAACATGTCGCTGTATCTTCATTTCTTCGTTACTTTTTTTTTTAAAAAAAATAACATTTATTGCTTCAGTCTAAAGTATATTTTTCAATCGTATTTTTTGTCAAAAACGTGCCATTATTTCAAAATAATAGTGAAAGAAATCTACGGAAAAGAAGTGAAGGAGAAAAATGTTTTTATGACTTGCATTAGGCTATAGGAGTTCTATCTCCTGTTATTATATTCGCGAAAATAATGCTATCATCTATAAGAAGAAACGTGTTCAGTTTAACTAATATCTCAGCATACTAACAAGGTTAATGACATTTCCTTAAAGGGGGGAAAATCCTATCCTTACTCGTATTAACTTCTCCGAATTAAGAAAAAAATATTTTTCAATACACCATTATTTTATTTATCTTTTTTTAAGATAACGATTATTATTATTTTATTTCATTTGGTGAGATAATCCTGCTAAATTTTCGATACAAATATACATTAGGTGCTTGCATGTATTTTAATCAGTGACATCTATTGGTAAACATGAGAAGTATCTATATAAAAGACAATGGTTTTGGGTTTTACCAATTTACTTTTAGTTTATTGTTACAATTTTGAAAGTTTTCCATTTAATATTATTGAGTTCTTCAGTGTATAAAGACCCCAGTCATGAAATGTTCCAAACTGCAATTGCGACCATTCATTGCTTTTTTTTTTGTTTGTTTGATTTGACGAAATCTGCTGACTAAGACTTATTTGACGAAAATAGGAAAAAATTGTAGAATATAAAGTCGCCTTTTCATGTACGAAAAAGTCGAGTTGCTGATTTTCCTTTTGACTGAGATGAAACCTTTTTTTCCTCTCACACTCGAAAAGGTTATTTCTAAGTGTTCAGTTTCTCTTTTTATCCTCCATTAGTAATCAAATCCAATTTTCTATGCCGCTCCTGACAGATTCATGACAAATCGAGAATCTGCACATTCTAATGGACTCGAGGCATCCGTACTATTCGGCATCCTGCGCTATTCATCTCCGTGCCATTCCAGTTCACCGGATGGCGAAATCCGGATCCGCGGAAGGAAGATTCCGAAATATGGCAGGCATTTCCACTTCTCCATCTCTCTTCTTCAAACGACAGATGAAAGGCAATTACTCAGCGTGGCGGGAGTTCCATCTCTGGCAGCCCTGTTACACAATGAGTTGCATCGAGAGGGGAGAGCAATTCTTCTCCATCATGACATTCTTTTCTTCTTTAATATTTATTACACGTGAACTATACCATGCGATTCTCTGACGTAACATTCTTTTAAAACGCTCCACAATGATTCGAACCTCCAAATTGGTACTTAGCAGCTACTTAATCGGGTGGTAGGGGCTCAGTGTAGAAAACAGTTTATCAAACTTTTAATTAGATTTATAGTTAGTGATGATTATAATTTTAAAGTTTATCTTCAATAACTTTGGGGCATATAATCAAACAAAAACAATCTTTACGCCATTTTAAAATTTAAAAAATAATAATTTTTCATCTGTATTAATTCGTTTTTATGCCGTTTTTCTCTAATTTCAATAAATTGTCAAAAAATATTTGTTAATATACTTTATAACAGTACGTTTTGACGTATCAGTTCCCGAATTGTGCATACACATTTAATATCGTTATATTAAATACAAATAACGATAATAAATACATTGCTTGCGCTTTAATATTTATATAATAAAAAAAGTAAAATTTTAAAAATAATATCAACAAGTCTGAAACTTTATAACATTATGAGACTGGGAACTAGAGGTTCTAATGTCCATTATTTTATTATTTTTTTTATATAAGTTAGGATTAGTTTTTGACTACTCAAAACCACGAAAAAGGATAATAGCTTTCTTTAGTGTGAGAAGTTAGGATGCTCATTTGATGACGTGCGTTGAGTGAAGAAGCGGAGAAGAACAGAGCCACTCCCGAATATTCATTACTAAAACGATTCAAAAGATGTTCCACATACGCCACTTTTTAAAATAATTTAACTTTCAATAACAAAGCAATGGATAAGGACAAATATTTCAAAAGGTAAATTTGATCTCATAGGTCAGTATTACATAAAAAAGATTATCACGAATTTTATTCACAATCAGCACTTTTCTACCCAATCACTTTGAACTATCAGTTTCATTTTAAAACTGATTAATTCTTTGGGATTCACTTTACAAAATAGAGTTCCCAGTTATAAAAACTATCCATTCTTTTTTCCATTATGAAAAATTCTTGTCAGTTTTTGCTTTACAGTGTCTTTTTATTTCGGACTACTTTTTACTATTAACTGCAAACAACATTTTATTATTATTATTTTGGAGATGGGGAAGGAAATAAATTACAGTTGTACAGTTTGAAAACAGAGGCATGTTGTCGAAAAAGATTTTAATACTGGATTGTGTTTGATGGATTCAATCCGCAAATAAATACTTTTAATCATACGGAAAAACGAAAAAAAAATCTTTATCAATAAATATACCATCACATGTACATCCTAAGAAGAGCAATAAAAGAATTAAAATCAGAAATCGAGAGAGCAAAAGTTGCTTTGAAAAGTTAAAAAATAAAATGGTGAAAATTTAGAGTCTAAGAATTAGATTTTGCACATTATTTTATTATCTCAATACTGAATTTGAAACTGTTATTTTTAATTAAAAGGTATTGTTTATTGGCAATTAAAATAAACCAAATAAGAAGAAAAAGCAAGTTGTTTGAGCAGATTTCATCTTAGCATGGACAAACATGAAATAAGATGGAAACATGCCTTGGTTTCCAGTAACTCTGCTTCTTACTTCTATTTTTAAAACTTCAATCCTACCCTTTTCAGTCAGCGTCTCATTACAATGCAGTACACGTACCTTCACAAGTGTATTCCCAACAACACACACTTATTACTCCGGTCGCCTTTTCGTAAAGGGTTCACTCCAAATGACAAGCAGTGACAGAAGTTAGATATAGAATTTAGGCATGTTTATAGGCACGCATAGAACTTAGATATCCAGCGTTCCGCTCCACACCACGCCATTTCTAGCCGGTTTCCACATTGGTTGACATAATTATGATTTACTTGATGTAGAACACTCGTGAATAGCCATCTAATACAAGTTAGATGGCCACTGCGTTTGTCGTATGACTGTGACATTGTGCCATTCGACTACAGCAGATATTTTGAGCGGAAGTTAAAATGCAAATGATTGTTGTTTTCAAAATTTCATGGATGAATGCTGCACAAAATATCAGCTCCTGTTTCGGGGAAGAACGATTAAAAAAAAAAAAATGTCAGCGAACTCACTCTGGTGAGCTGCGGCGGTGGACTGGCGTGCTTGGCCACCCATTCGGGCACGTGAGTAAGCTGCTCACAGAACTCCTTCACGGAATGAGTGGTATTCGAGTCTTCTCGGCTCGGATCGGCCATACACCGCTCCATCACTGGCACCACCTGCGGAGACGAAAATAAGATCAAATTTAGTTGATGAGATCAGCCAATATTCTTCTGCCATCAGCAATATTGCTGAAATTCTAAAAAAAAAAAAATTACATATCCATTTTAAAGTATAGATCCATTTGATATGTCATACAAAATGTTCACTAAAGTGAGGGCAAATTTCTATCACGACTAGAGTTCTCAATTTGACAGCAACGCAAAAAAAAAAGGTAAAAGTCATCTTCAGGTGTCTCAAAGAATACGAGAAATACGTTATACAACATTCGTTTTATTGTTACGAATAAGTATAAATATAAGCAAAAATCTTTGAGCCGAAACTATAAGCAGTCTTCGTCGGGTGATAGAATCATGGAGATGCAAGATGATGCTTTAGTCGGAGAGATGAAAATGGTGTGCTGCCTTTTTCAAATATATTCTGGCTTAGTTTTCAGAATAAAACTAAGGAATAGGAATTATAAAATGAGGCGAAAAGATTATTCTTTAAATTTGTGAATAAGTGGTAACTTTCAAGTAAAATTTAATTTTACGGTTACAGCT
This sequence comes from Argiope aurantia, assembly GCA_026543865.1. Taxonomy (NCBI): domain Eukaryota; kingdom Metazoa; phylum Arthropoda; class Arachnida; order Araneae; family Araneidae; genus Argiope; species Argiope aurantia. The sequence continues at coordinate 317,369 of JAPMOR010074694.1, forward strand.
TCATAACCTGTTTTAGTTTCCAGATTTTGAAATGAATCAGATGGGGATACTCATCACAGGCAGCAGTTTAAAAAAACGAAGTGTCTAGAAAATTCATTATGAACTTTAACACCCTGCGATTTGCTTCTGGTTTTTCCGTATTTTCTTTTCTCTATATATTGTTAAATACATTAATAGGTTCTAGAAACAATCTAGAAATAATACTATTCTCTGAAAAAAAAAGAACAAACTCGTCTAGTCCCGAAAAAATGCCCGGTTGCCTGGTGTAGATTGCATTTACGTGACATCATTATATTAGGTGCTTGCAAGTATTTTAATCGGCGACATCTATTGATAAATATACGAAGTATTTATATAAGCGACAATGGTTTCGGTTTGACCAATTTACTATTACTTTATTGTTATTACTTTGAAAGTTTCCCATTTAGTATTATTGAGTTATTCAGTGCATAAAGACCCCAATCATGGAACGCTCCAAATTGCATTTTCGACATTCATTTTTTTGGATTTTTTTTCGTTTGATTTGATAGAAATCTGCTGCCGAAGCCCATCGGACACTTTCAGATACTTATGGTGATGCCGCTCCGCCATGCCTCAATGGTCGGTTTTGGTTTCAATGATTTAAGATTTATGATTTCATGTTAATGACAAAGAACGGCCTGGAGGACCAAAAAATCAATTGCAAGACTTATTGGATGAAAATGGGAAAAAGTTGTAGAAAGTGATAAATATTTTGATTGATATATATTGCACCCATTTTTCTCAATAAATACTTTTTAAAAGTGAAAAAATTATCAAAATGCATGCAAGCATCTAATAGTATGGCAAGCATAACTTCAAAATTCGTCTAACATCTAACTACAAATTGAGTGGCGCCCTTTTCCCTCCTGAAAAATGCGGAATGAAAACTAATTCATCGCATTTTACGTTCATCACGTGAACATGATTCGGATTCGTTGTCCTTAACTCCAACCAGCAATATGTTTTGTTTCATTTATTATGGCCTTAAAATGTATGCATGCTAGAGCATATCATCATTGAAATAAATTTGCCGTCGTTGCTTCGGTTAATCATCGTTATTACAAAAATTCTAAAATTAAATATCCTCTTTTACGAAATAACAGTCCGCGTTTTCAGCAGAAATGGCACTTCCCCCAGCGGCATCAGGAAAACGAGGAGATAAATTAGCTTCATGGAACTTGATGAAGTAATAGTTGAAAGATGATGGTTATAATTCCAACGGATGTCATTCACTTCAGCGTTACGCAACAGCGTCTAATTTTCCAGTGCAGATGTACCAGCGGAATGCGAAGAATTCTTGCCTAAATGAAGTCGGTGTGTCCCTCGGAACGGAGTGTACGTATACATCAAATTAGCTTAAACAGGATGCGCCCCTTAACAAATACATCCTCTTTTTTTATGAGTCTTTACAGAATTGCAGACTCGATCTAAAAAAAAAAAAATGCCGTGTTCACGTAAATTTTGTTGGGTAACGAATAACCAGCAAAAGTTCTGCGCTGATGACTTAACGACGGTTACGGTTATACGGTGAGTTTATAAATGACCAGAAAATATATATAAAATAAAACAATTAATAATAATTTACCACATAATAATATAAAATGATATCATAAGTCAATATGAATCTTGGGAGTACAGAGACTATCGGATGATTTTTTTAGTAAATCAAACAACCTGGTTACATTTGCTGTTTTTAACATTTACTATTTTTCATCACCTGAAGATTTTTCACAAATAAAAAAATCATTTAAAAAAAGAAGGATAAGTATTATCAAATAAAATGCATTATTAGATTTTAAAACTGATTTTTGAGTAAAATGACATTAATAACTATAAATAATATTAAAACAAAGTTCTATAACAGCAAAAAACAAACAAACAAATATTGCGATTTTATCTATCATATCTGTACTACAATGCCCTGATATACTTATGCTTTCAAAATATTTTGATTTATCATTTGTTTCTCAACATTATAAAAAAAGAAATTTTACACAGAAAGTCCAAATGATACATTTTTAAGAACAAAAATTTGCGCAAGGTGAGCTAAATAACTTAGCAGGCGATTTAAATCGTAAGAAAATGCTCAAGTTTTGTGACCGTGACTTAAAAACTTATTTGCTTCAGGAATAATGCTTTCTAAGCAGAGAAACTGGAAACAAGAATTTATCAGATACTTTTCTTTTCAAAGACTTGTAGTTTGTACAGATATTTTCAGACTAAAAACTCATTTATTTTCCTCCTTTAATCATGATACGCGCATGATTAATCACGTCTTACTTAAGAGTTCCCAAATTTGGCAGATATATATATCGGAGGATGGGAACGTACACACTTGATCGATTTTTTTTGAAATTTTAATTAATTAAAAATAAGCGAAATGTTGGTAATTTTCTGCGATAAGTTTCAAAAATATTATTTCACAAAAATAAATTTTATATCCTTTCAAAATCAAAACTGTTTTCTTTTTAATGATATCAATTTAATAATTATGAGGAGTTTTGGCCTGTAGAGCGCCAATGCACACACACACACTTTCGCCTTTATTATTAGTTAAGATTTAATTTCGTAATTTAAGTGCAAATTACAAAACAGTAGCGAAAAAGAGAACGAAAAATTACGAAAGGGTAGTTAAAAAGGTATATTAGAGTTAATAGAATATGGTTTGTTAAAAGAGGAGGCATCATTAAAACATGCTTCTTTTGAAGAACAGAAATCCAATTAGTCGTATTCAGATGCATTTTTTCAGCTCGAAAAACGATTACTCTCAATAATTTTTGATTCTAGTCGATAGATCAGAGTTTGCGAACAGAAACTTCAGCAGGATGGTCCTCACTTCATTACGAATCGTAACACGATCAGATGTAATGTATCCATCTGATCGTGTTAAAATTCACGGTAAAGTGGAGGCATCCATTTCAAACTCAAATAATCCTCCAGGGGGGGGACTTAAAATATCAGGATGCGAAATCGCAGGATAAAAAAAGGGGCTCCTCGTTTCCCTGCTGGTAAAATACCAGAAAATGGAAAGGTGGCAACACTGCATTTTTAAAATTTCATTTCTCATAATATAATGGATACAGCAATGGCAATGTGGCTGTATTGGAAACTTCTATATAACAGGTCACGACTCCGATTAGAGGATTGGTAGAAAGACGACTCATGGCTCTTTTATAAATAACCTTAATCCCGGTGTTGTTACTCACTAAGGCCAATCATTCAAATGCATTGGACGCATAAGTGCCAGGACATGGTAATTTCTTTTGATTATTCCCAAATGAAGCCTCTGACTGAATACAAGCTTCCACAGGATAACAAGGATTTTTCTTCAGGCGATTTAAATAAAAAAAAGATCAGTTTAGATTGTTTAACATTAATTTCAAAAGGAAAACTACAAGTGTACAGAGCATAAAGTTCCCTCATCTAGTGACTTAATAGCCAATTCATTGCAATTCCTTGAGTTAACCGATGAAATACTTAATTGCAGTATCCGTTTGTTAGATTCGATCATTCCTCATTGTTAAAGGAATGGCTGAAGAAAGAAACGAAGTAAAGAAAGGTGGATCTTCAGTTACATTTCTTTTCCAAGAGCCTTGACTCAAATTTCCGCTCGAAACTAGGTCTAGGCTTCTCAGAAAGTGATAGTGGATTTTCTTCGTTTGTTTTTTTTTTCTTTGTTTTGTACGAAATCGTAATTTTTTAGATAACTGATAATTCCGCTTAGCCATTATTCAATCGGCATTGGGAAAGCAATGCAAAAAAAAAAAAAAAAAAAAAAAAAAACTTTTGTAATGGTTGTTTCAAAGGTGCAGAGGAAGCCTTAGGCGGCCGCTGAGGTCCTTCGAAGTTGCTTCTCTGTTACGTTCGGCCTGTCTTTGCTTTGCGAAACGTTTTGGTTTATGATCTTTACCTGTTATTGATGCGAAGGTCGTTAGCATTTTTATGCGGATGGTATCTTTTACGGATGGCGAAAGATTTTTTCTTATCGCAACACGAAGTTACTATGAAAATATCGTAAATAATCGAAAATTTCATCTCCAAATTTTAAAGAATCTCCTCTCTTTAGTGTTTAGTGAATATATATATATATATATATATATATGTGTGTGTGTGTGTGTGTGTGTGTGTGTGTGTGTGTGTGTGTGTGTGTGTGTGTGTGTGTGTGTGTGTGTGTGTAAATA
>JAPMOR010074711.1:0-21152 GCA_026543865.1 Argiope aurantia
AGGATGATAAGCTTTTAAGTTCACCATGCGATTGCCTTCCTATTCGTGTTTTAAATAAGTTATTTTTCTAAAAAATAGCTCTTTATTACTATGCCTGACAGAGCCTTTTTTTACTAATTTTTCTAGATGGTATAATAATGAGATAAAGATCAAGCTTTTAGATATTTTAATATTTGCCTTGGGAATTTGCAGGTTTACTGCTAAATTACAAACAGGAAATGCTTGACTAGTCACAGAAATCTTTAGAAAATGATCACTTCCATTAAAATAGGAAAGATTTTCAATAATTCTTTTCAATAATTTCAATATCCCCAAAACTTGAATGCTTAAATAATTAAATCAAGTACTTTAGCAAAAATATGTTGCATTAATTCACAAAATAAACATTTTCAACACAAAATAAACATAACTTTTCAAAACAATCATATAAGGAATTTTCAGATAAACATAAAAATAATATGTGTGCAGGTACTACTGAACTCAATAATAAAACAAACACAGACTTTTAATTTTATTTTGTGTAATCATAAATTTCGAGAGCAACAATAATCAAAAATCTAATTTTTCTTGTAATAAAAAAACTAATATCACAGTATCTGTAACCCAAATGACACTGAAATAATATGTACCAAATTTTCACAAAATTATTATAAACTATTATTACTTACCTGTCAGTTTCATTTTTGTTTTTCAATTCTGCATTACAGTAGTCCCGGACTCTATACAAAGCAGCATTGCGGCACAGCTCTCGTAAGTCACTTCCAGAAAATCCATCAGTTAGCTTAGCTATTTCTTCAATGTTTACATCCTCAGCAATCTTAAAATGTTTGAAAAGTTGAATTGATATTAAAATATTTTAAGCATGAATGAATAAATCTCTTTTGAAAACAAACTGATTGAATGCATTGATTCTGGGGACTTAATGTTTCATTATTAATGAACTTGATTTATTTTTATAAATATCTTTTATATTAATAAGAAATACATCACAGTTTAATATTTGTTCTGGAAATTTCTGGGTAAAATATGAAGATATTTAATCAGAAAAGATGGAAGTAATAGTTCAAAATAAAAGCAATAAATTTTCACAAATTTCAATAATTTATTTTTAGGACAGTAATAACACTTCATACCAATTAATTACAAATCAAGCATAAGCAATGTAATATGCAGAATCCACTGGAAGCTATTTTATTTCGAAAAATAAATACTATCAACTTACCACTTCATTTTCCAACACAAGTTTTAGGACGCCACACCTCTGTTTTGGATTCTGGTAAATAAATAAATAAATATACAATTATTTTTCCATAATTAATAATCATCCTCTACAAAAGAATATAAATTCAATATAGAATGCTGAAAGAGGAATGGATTCATGTAAAGCCATTTTCAATTGTAAAATAATCAAAATCCTTTTATTTATTTGTAAAATAAATCATGACTTTATTTCAGAAACTTTCATTGCACCCCCTTGACTAATCTATGGGCCTAAATTAGAAATCATTGTGTGACAAAAGATATGAATTTGTTCAGAAAATAAATCTGTAGCTTGAATACGAACCTGATAATTTTAATAAGTTATGTTGTTAATTGTTTTTGCTTGACAATACTTCACAAACATTTTTCATCACTTTTTATAAGAATTTACATGCTTTTAAACTAACATTTCTGTGATTTTCAGCTTATATGATTCACTGAATATTAAAAAGATTTATCCAGAATAAAATAACATTTTATGCTGCCATAGTGTCAAGCTAATTCAGTACAGATTTTCTATATCTAAACCATATTAATAATACAAAAATAAATTTATCTGGAACTTGAACTGAGATCATAAGTACATTTTATTGCATATCTGAATCTATAAAAAGTCAATTGTGCTTACAAAAATATCATAAGTTATACTCTCTTTTATAATTTCGAATTCCTTAATGTTGGATTTCACAGTTTCATACTAACAACTATACTAATCTGGGTAAAAATAAAGTAGCTTTATAAATTTCTAATAAACAAGAGGGTTTTGTAATTTTTAACAAGGAAAAAGAAAAAATGATTGAAAGGAAAAGTTCTATTAACTTTAAAAATAGTTTTAAAATTTAATTGTTAATTACCTTAAAAATAAATACAAAGAAAGGGGATTTTTTTCAATTCAGAATTTCAATTCAATTGCTTGCAGAATTAATATTTTATAAAACCGTTAAGAGATTATATAATGAGAATAAATATCAGTTAATAAAAACTTACAGGGAGGCCAATGTGGAACATGGCAGGCATACGTCTTAGAATAGCTCTATCAACGTCTTGAGGGCGATTAGTAGCCCCCATCACAATAACCTGACAGTCTGGATCTGTTATCAAGCCATCCCACAAACTCATAAATTGTGCTTTCATCATAGCTGTAGCTTCATGATCAAATGTATCTCTAGAACGGAGGAAAGAATCTGCAAACAAAAAAAATACTTAAATAAGCTTTTATATAAAAACTTTCCATTTTCTAGCAATTTCAATAAAAATCAAATACATTTTTATAAAGTTATAAGAAAAGAAATTTCTGACTTCATAAACAGTTTTGCAGTCCTGTATTTTGATGACTTTTAACTTTTAATATTGGCAGAGTAATTTTGAAATAACTAATAAAATGATATATTAGTTTAAATATTATTAATGTACAGGGTGTTTATTTAGTCCCGGACCTATTTTGATGTTTAATAACTTATAAAATAATAAAGATAGATTAAAAATCAAGTCGATAGTCAATTTCACGCCAGGTAGCGGCAAGCATGTCGGCATCCACAGAGCCTATTGCGGTTGTAATTCTGGCTTTTAGGTCATCAATGTTCGACACTCTCCTCCTGAAAACGTTGTCTTTTACAAACCCCCAAAGGAAAAAGTCCAGCGGCGTTATGTCAGGTGATATGGGTGGCCAAGGAATTGGACCTCCTCGCCCAATCCATCTTCCTGGAAAATGGCCATTCAAGGAAGTACGAACGATGGTACCCCAATGAGGTGGCGCACCATCTTGTTGCAAAAAGACATGTGGCTGAAGCTCTTCTAGTTGTGGAAATACGAAGTTTTCCAACATGTCTAAGTATACAACTGATGAGACCATCTTTTCTGTAAAAAAGAAAGGCCCAATGACTCGGTCGTGCGTTAGTCCGCACCACACATTAACCTTTGGGGAATCCCTTTGTGCCTCACGGTATTCATGTGGGGTTTCAGATTCCCATATGCGCACATTATGGCGATTAACAATGCCAGAAACATGAAAGGATGCTTCATCGGAGAACATTATGCGCTTCAGAAAATAAGCATCATCTTCTATCTTCCTTAGCATATCTGATGCAAAGGCCATCCTCCTAGGCCTATCGTTCGGGTCCAAAACTTGAATAATTTGAACTTTGTATGCATGCAGTCTTAATTTTTTCTTAATAACCTTGTACACTGTCGAAATTGGCATATCCAATTATGTTGCCGCTGATCTCACAGATATTCTAGGATTGTGTAAAAATGTCTCTCTGACACGCTCAACATCAAAATCACTTGTGCAAGGACGTCCGGAACGTTTCTTATCTGCGATACTTCCAATTTCTAGAAAATTCTTTTTCCACCGCAAGATGCTGTTTTTGGATGGAAGAACTTTTTGGTAAATTCTTCTGAAATTTCTCTGTGCTTGCACTATCGATTTCGTTTCTATGAACAACCATAAAATCTGTGCTTTCTCTTGTGGTGTATGCATTCTCCTTAATATCCGCTCGAATAAAACAACATATACAAAAGTACTACATAGAACAAACACATCAAAAGTAAACATAACATTTCAATAGTTGCCAAAAACAAAAGAGAGAAAAATGCAATTAATAAGCAGACAATATTTAGAAAAGTACAGATATTTAGACTGGAAAATGAAATTATCTGAAGTTAACCACACGTGCAGACGATATTTACAAAAGTAAAAATATTCAAACCGGAAAAGGAAAATATATGAGTTATTCCATCAATAAATGCCATAAGTTTGTTTATATCTTCATTATTTTATGAGTCATTAAACATCAAAATGGGTCCGGGACTAAATAAACACCCTGTATATTAAATTCTTATATTTAAAAGAATGCACAAATTCAAATATACTCTCAGAGTACATCAAACACCAGAATTCAATGAGAAGTCTTTTTAGGAACAATTCTGAAAACTTTTTCCACAACTCGGAAGGAGTAGATGAAGCTTATTAAAAGCCATTTGTAATGAATTTCTTAAATGTGAGCTCTGCTAACACTATACATATATGCTTGTATATTTGTCTAATTAACTTTTAAACTTTAAAATATTATAATTTTGCATACTTTTATAGCATTTCATAAAAAAACAGTTGCCTTTTCATTTATTTTTTAAATTATTATATAATTACTATAATATTTTTTATTATTAGATTGCTTTAAATTTTATTATTTTATATTGATGTGTGTTCAGTAATATATTAAACAAATAATTAAATGCAGTACAATTAATCGGATTCTTCATGAAAAAGAAAATGCAACGGGCATTCTTCTCGGGAAAAAAGTTTTTTAATGTAATTCAACAGAGAACAAATATTTCTAAAAGTTTTAGATTTCTTTCTAAATGATTCTTTATTTGGTTATAATCAACAATAAATAAAAACATTAGTTTGAGTTCAAAATGCATAAATATATCAAATGCCATGAACCAAGAAACTCAAACTTCGGGCTTCTATGCCACACACAAACAAAAAAAAAATTATCTTGTACTATTTTTAACAAAAATTAGTTGCCATATCTGTATAATACAGAACTTAAATTAGGAGATATGTCAGGTTATATCACAGTTATCTATAAAGGAAACTGATGGCTTGGAGTACATTTTACATAAAAATGTATCCAAGTTAATTTTCTTCAATCATCTAAACCATTAACATCATTTTCATATCCAAGAAACTATGCTTTGTGGGTGTGTGGATACCCTTTGATGCGCAGTGGTATGACAGTGAAACCACCACTTTCTAATTATTTCTAAATGTGCTGTGGTTATTGATCGAAACCAAAGGCTCTAAAATAATATTCTAACTTTAATAATTGCCTGTACATGCCAGTACAACAGTTAATATCCCTTGTATGTATAAAAAAAGCATCATTTTTAATGCTTTTTCTCAATACTTTCCTTTTTTTTATCCTTTTTAATGCTTTTCTCAATACTTTCCATTTTTTTAAATCATTTTTAATGCTTTTTCTCAATACTTTCCATTTTTTTTCGGCAAGCAAAAAACAAACAAATTCAAAATGCACTTGTAAATTTGTTGCATGAAAGTAAATTTAAGTACAATAATGTAAGTAATTAGGTACAATAATGTAAAAGTACAATAATGTAAAATAAAGTAAAGTGTAAAGTACAATAATGTAAAATAAAGTAAAGTGTAAAGTACAATAATGTAAAATAAAGTAAAGTACAATAATGTAAAATAAAGTAAAGTGTAAAGTACAATAATGTAAAGTAAAGTGGTACAACATACATATTTTTTTCAAATCAAATCACAAAAGAAGAGTTCTTCATACTTGACATCTTTTTAGGTGGTTTCAGAGACATACCACTGCACATTTACGGCATGAGATTCTCTACCAATTGAAACATGTTAGCGAAACAGATCTGCTTTCCATCCTCCGACTCTTTTGGTCAAGTGACTGATATGGGAGATTATGGGAGTTTTGCAAAATATTTTGTGGGTGAGGAATTTATTTACATTTGTGTAAGATTTATACAAATAGAAAGATTGAAATCTTTTCTTTTCAGTTGCGTTCTTCTTGTATTAGCAAGGAGCCATGTACTGGGGATATTAAATATATTTTCAAACATAGTATAATTTTCTTAGTTTTTAAATATTTAATTTAAATATTAAGTTTCTTCATAACATGAATATAGAGTTGATTGTATTTAAAGTCTAAATGCCAAATAACAAACTTGCCATTGCAAATTTTATTTGAGGATCATTTGTTATTAAAATTGTTTATTTTTTCTTTTATAATTTTTTTTCATGTTGTAAGATTGTATAAGTAGCTGTCATTAAAATATTGTATTTGATATTTCCATAAATAAATAATGAATAATTATGTTATAAAATGAATTGAAAAGTATTAATTATTCACAAAAAGAATATGTTGTACGTGCGAGGAGGTACTCCAGTGAAACCACCAACCCCCTCATGGTGCAGTCCACTATAAATTTTTTTAAAGGTATTTTCTCTTTCCTTAGGCCCTAAGCATGCAAATTAATTACATAATTTTTAAAAAATTAAGAAAATTTATGTTTGTGCACTTTAAAGGATTAATAATGGTAGTTCTGACAAAAACGAATTCAGTGACTTCTACTAGAAGTTATATTACAACTGAAAATGATGTATGTCAAACAGATGTATCCTTTCTATGCATCATATGAGAAACATATATACTACTAAATGCTTGAGACACATTCCTGCAATTTTTCTTTAGGATTTTTTTTTCTTTTCTTGTTCATATTTAGTTTCACAGAATTGCAAAAATTGGCTAAAATTCTTGAGTTACTATGCTATGTACAGGATATTACTGAAAAATCAAGTTTTAGGTTTAATTTTTTAACAAATAACTGATCTTCATCTAAAATACATAGTTTGCCAGATGATTTACAACAACACTAACTATTCAGGGAATATATTAAAAATTTTTTAATATGTATTCAGATTTTAATTTTAAAAAAATATTCTGTCAATCTGTACTAAGTTGCATATCACAAGAAAAAGTATGAAAAATGCTGTAAAATGACACCTCTTCTAGCTCTAACACTTGATTAGAAGAGCTCATAGAGCAATTTTAAAAAAATCGGTTACTTTATTTAGAAAATTTTTTTAAACTTTACATAGCTATAATTCAAAAGCCAGTTGACCTTACTTCTTTTTACATGTTTTCAAAATAAATCTATTGACTTATTTTTCTTTTGTGACTCATATAAAATTTGTCTAATTTAGAATTTGTTTGGCACCCTTGCCTTCACAGTAATTTCTTTAATATTAAGTTCAAAATCAAAATATTTTTTCTATTGTAAATTGACAGTATTAAATATTAGGAGATACATCACTTTAATATTTTTTTATCTAGATTGATATTAAGTATTAATATTACAAAAAAATAAAATTCACATTAAAATCTTTTTAATGGAGAATTTTATCAAAATATATAAAGAATACATGAATTTTTAAATAAAATGAATGAAGAACATATAATTTTAAACATGATTTTTTTTAATATAAAGAACAAGATAAAGGAAGTCAATATGAAAATTCATTAATGAAGAAATAGTTTGGTTATCAAATGAAATATGTTCTTACCTATTTCATCAATGAAAATAATGCATGGCTGTATTTTTATTGCCTGCAAATAATGATAAAGAAAATAAAATAAACATTTATATTCTTTATGAACAAAAATAGATCATTAAAGTATTAAAAATATCTGCATATACCAAAGTAAACACAGCAGCAGCTAACTTCTGGCTTTCTCCATACCATTTATCCGTTAAGGAAGAAACCTCCAAATTTATGAAACGAGCACCTAACACAAAACTGAATATTATTAAATGTAAAATATAGCAACCATTTTCAACAATATAAATTCAAATTATATATTTGTTACCTGCTTCTCGAGCAGTAGCTTTTGCTATCATAGTTTTACCACAACCAGGAGGTCCATGTAACAGCACACCTATACAGAAAGAAAACATTCTAACTTAATACTAATGTAATTGTAGGATTGCAATAATAATAATAATAAAAGAAAGAGAAATCAAAAATTTAAATCAAACAAATAATAAAATATGGCAAATCCAAATCAAACAAATGCATCTATAAATATAAAAATGAAATGGTCTTTATCTATACTTATATAAAGCTCAATGTGTGTGTGTTTGTGTGTTGGCGCTCTACAGGCCAGATCGTTTGACCTACAGCTACCAAATTTGGTACATGTATACCTTGGAGGTCGAAAATGTGCACCCGAGTCCCTTTTTTTTTAAATCTTTAATTAGAATTTTAATTATTAACTAAAAATTAACTTTTCTACCAAAAAAAATCTTTTAATTTTCCCCACCACCAAATGAGTAAAGACTTCAGTTTTTTTTTTTCCCACTCTAATGAGGCTAGGCTTAAGATTTTTCGGCTGATTATTTCAAATGATTCTGTTTATTTTCTTAATGTTTGATACATTTAAAATTAAACATTGTTATTAATCAATCTTTCAGATTCATTCTGAAGTACTTTTGAATTAAAATAAAACAGAATAAAGGAAATTAAAAATTTCTAATCTGCATATCGTTACCCCAATTTGCGTAGAAAAATTAACGCATTTGCGTTATCGTAACTGGCGTTGAAAATTCATGCATGCGCATTTGTTCTTATTGTTGACAATCATTATCAACGGATGCGGACTTGATTTAAATTATTTTTAAGTTAGTTGCATGCTTTTGTAAATAAATTGTATTTATGTTAGTTATATGTACTTTGCATATGCTTATAATTTTAAGTGCATCACTTTTTAAGTAGTTTTTTTAAAACCTTTTATCAACCGATTATTTTAAATAATTCATTTTATTTTCTTAGTGTTTGATGCATTTAAAATTAAACATCGTTAATTAATCGATCTGGTCATGATGAATTTGAGAAAATTTTGTTGACGAATTCTTGAAATATTACATAAATTAAGAAAGATATTCTTTAGTGCCCATGAAGTTTAAACGCTCAGTGACTGTTTTCAGTAATCATATAACAAAAAAATACTTTGTTTCAGTAAAAAATATTATTATATTAATTGTCGATTAATCCTTTCCACTTTAATTTAAAGTATAAAATCTACAGGAGCTAACAGAAAATTAGAGAGATACATATTTAGTTATGACTGAAGGCCTTTATAATATTATGAGTGAATTATATGACTATCAAAATTTGAAGTTTTAAAACATTTTGATGAAGAAACTATTAAAGTAGGAATCACATAAAATATTTAATTATTAAAATTTTAATGAACATTAAGATTGGCAAACCGGCTGGTCGCCAAAGGCGGCCAGTAAATAATATTTATTATTGTGTAAATTTTAAGAGGGGGGGATAAAACATTTTGAATGAATTTCAAAAATGTAAAAACAAGCTTTTTCTGATTCAATTATTTTTAAAAAAATATTTTTTAATTACTTATATTAATACTTTTTTTTTAATTTTCGAAGGAACTAATATTCCAAATATAGCACCACTACCACACAAAAAACTGTAAGGTAACAGAAAATATATCTTTGAAATTAATTAAATTTGCAAACTATTTTGCTTAAATAGTCTAAAAATAAGAACTTTACGAACCTTTTGGTGGTTGTATGAGATTGGAACCAGAAAACAGTTCACTTTTTTGAATAGGAAGAATAACAGTTTCCCTTATTTCCTGAATGATGTCTTCCAATCCAGCAATATCATCCCATGATATATTTATCGTTGATGGATCAACTAATTGAGCAGCAATAGAAAGTTCATATTCACTCAGCTGAAAAAAAAACCCAAAAAATATTGCATAGGACAGTTTATTAATTATTTTCTTATATTGGATGCAATTATCTATCAGATAAAGCAGAAGAGAAGGAGACTTCATCATAAAGCAGTATTATTGAATTCATTATATGAGATATTATATTGAATTCATATATTATATTTATATATTATTTTGAATTTATTATGGGACATTTCATTATTATTGAAAACATTCCATTAATGCAAACTATACATAAAATGCAAAATAATTTCTTTTGCTAAGCTAAAAATTTTATAATTGTGCTAGCAAGTTAATTTTTTTCAACTGTCCACAATTAAATAATTTGTATTTCCATTCAAGATTTTGGAAACGGATATAAATATTACTGTATATAACATAACACACATAAATAAAATAGAAACATATCATTTACATCAACTATATATTTATTTTTTTCTTAAAATTTTTGTAAATCACAGCTTTTAAATGTAACTCCCTTTAAATCATTTATTCTTTTTAACATACCACCTGGGTTATTCTTTTTATAGCAAATTAAACACTAATACTAAAACAAAATAAAAAAAATTAAATTTAAATAGCTTAAAATATATAATTTTTCCAAAATTGGAGGCAAACTTGTAGTAGAATTATTACATTATGCATCAGTAATATTTTTAATATGATCATATTTCTTAAATTCTTTATAAAAATCTCCAGTGCTTAGTGCCAACTGGAGCTAACATCCACATAATAATCCGCAGAGAAGAGTGGCAACTAAAATTGGCAACCTTCATGAGCTAGTTTATGAATAGCATTCAGTGCCTCTAGTGACCACTATGCAGATTACATAATGAAGAAATATATCATATAATATGAATTTTCCTTTATTATAATTTATTTTATTTTTTTATTAGCAGATAACGTGATGAAGCAGTGAATAATAATTTGAAAGAATTTTGTATCAGTACTGTCTGTCTAAATAATATTGTCATATCTTGCAAGAAACAATTTGCTTTTCATTTCATGTTTTGCCCTCATCAAAATGATTCCAAAGAAGTTGTAACTAGGAATTTAAAGCTGATTTAGATAGCACTTCACAAAAATGATAAATGTACTAAGTACTAGAGAGTCTGAAGAAATACAGGATTAATTATAACAAAAAATATAGTCTCATCAAATATAATACAGATGATGGCAATTTAGTCCTAAAATCCATCCCTTTACTACACAGAATTCCAAAATTCAAACAAATATATATTATTCGTGAAAAATTATACATTAATGCCAATTATTTTTAGTAAACCTTTAAAGTATATTGTGGAAAAAACAAACTACAGATAAAAAAACAACAAGTTAGAACATAGTTAAACAAACTGTGTGTTGTGTGTAAAAAAAACATAAGAGATTAGGATTAAATTATTAATCACAAATTTTATATTGATTTAAAAATCTTATGCATAGAAATTATGACATTTAAAAACATTGAATTTCAAGACAAATATCTCATTCTTCAAGATAAAATATTCACAAAAACTTTTGTCATTGGGTCCAATACAGTGCTGATGTTACAGCAAACAAAAATGCCAATACGAAAAGGTTAATATTGCCTTCTTTTGAAAAGGGAAATAATTATGTAAAGAGAAAAACTAATCTGTAATCTTATTGGAATTCTAATTATTTCATTTACAATTTTTATTCAAATCATTAAAAAAGTATATCTAATACTTACCCGAACATTTTTTACTCCTATTCTGTTCAGAATTCGTTCAGCCTAAATAAGAAATAAAAAAATGAATATAATAACATGCCAAAACAAATATCTTTAAACTTAATTGATATGAATATTTATCTTAACACAAAATAAAATAAGAAAAGGTCAGCAAAACGTAAAAATTTTAATTATATTTCCGATTACTTTGAATTTTGAAGCATAAAGAGAAGAGCTGTCTTTTCTAGTTAATGAATAGTATTAGTAGTATATATTTTAAGCACAAAGAAAATTTGCTTCTATAAAAAAAACTCAAAAATGTATTATATTATAAATAAGTCTGTTAAAAGGAGGGATTAATATAATTTGCACCAATCAACTCAATGCTTATTTTATTTAAGGTTTTATTACTGTTCTTTAATAATGCCCTCAGGATACTTTATTTTATCTAAATTTTATCCAACCACAGTCCATTGGATAAAAGTTAATTTCCAACACATTAGAAATAAATTAACTTCCAATTGGAAAAATATTTTAACTGACAATTATATTTTATGCTGTTTTAGTCAATGAAAGTACTTCTGAAGAAACTATGAAATCCACCTAAATTATTAGTAAAATATTATAGGCAGACACTCAAACACTTTAAATAATAAACTCTTTGGCTAAAATTGAATTAAGCAGGTTACTTTAGAGCTATCAACAACTAAATGTGATAGCCCAATCAGCTTTAGAACTATCACATTTAGTAAGCTGAACTATTTAGTAAGCTGAGCTCTAAAAATAATGATATTCAATTAGTATTGATTAAAGTCTATGTAAATATAAAAATTTAGATTTTAGAATTTTTTTATTAATACATTTAATGACTCAAACAAAATAATATCATTAAGAGCACTTTTCCAATTAGAAATATAAGTAATATTAAAAATTTAGACATTAGCTAGAGAGCCAGACCAGAATGGGCACCCTAGATATTTTAAAGCTTTCTGTGAAATTAGATATTAAGATAAACATCTCAATGAAAGGAAAATATTTTAAATTGTTTTTTACAGTTTGCCTTACTACATATCAAAAGGTAAGCATGCTCACAGAAATGTGGAAATGCAGTACAATACAATTCAATATCTTCATAGTTAAAACAATATTTTTTTTATCAGCTTTTACATAACATATCTGCAACTCTAGACTGCAATGATGAAGGGTTGAAAATGCATGCAGGTTTTGCTATTTTAAAATTACTGATCTGATTATTAATTAAATTATAAAAAATTTCTAAAAATGTAATGATTTATGAGGGGTTTCATTCAGTAAAATATCCTTCCTCCCATCCTTTTTTTTCCCTTCATTATTATTCCTATTTCTCTCTTTTTTTTAAATATATTAACTAAATCCATTTACTATTAATAAATTTCATTTAAAGTCGCTACCTTAGTTTAAATAAATGAAATCTCATGAAACAAGACAGAGGAATGTTAAGAACAATTTGAATTCTGCAAAAGAATACTCTAAAATCAGGAATAAAAACATTTCATAGTTCAAACTATCAACAATAGTTAGCTTATAGTATAAACATAATGGTGAAATTTCATTCACTACAATAAAATTGAAGGAAATGACTGTAGAAAACTTTTAAAAAAATCCAGATGTAATTTTTACCATTACTCATAGAGCATTTGACAAAGGATAGAAAACAGCCAACAAGAAAGACTAACAATTCCTTGTATCTTTTACAGCTCATTATTAAAATTCAAACCTAAATTATAAATTTCAAATACAGATTATTTCCTATAACCCACTTTCAGAATATCTTAAGAGGTTTCCTTTTCATTAATGCAGAAACCAATTTTAAAATCGCTCACCATTTAATGCTTTATTCATACCTTTTTAAAAACACTGACTTAAGATTGTAATAAAATTTTATTTTCAGCTATATTCTATTTCAATAAAGCTAATACTGTAAAATCCATCAATCTTTTTTATTTGTGTACTTTTTTCTTTCTTATGTAGGTCATTCTTATAAAAGAAATGTTTGTCAAAAGAGTATCATTTATGGATAAAGTAATATAACATGGTACTAAAAGCATCTTAATCAGAATAATCCCATCTTGAAATGTAGATGTTTTAACAGTGGTAAGAGCATATTCACTCAATACTCGTCTATGAAGGAAAATTTTTATGAGTTAAATTTATATTTTTCTTAGTTTTATATGTATTATATTTATTTGTTTTATATTTACTTCTCACAGAAAAGTTCCTTTATAATTAATATCCTGAAAAAAACTATAATATAAACTAAATACTCTTTTAATATATCTGCATTTTCAGATAATTTCACAACAAAATTATTCCCCAATTCATCATACAAAGAGAGTAAAATAAATTACTTACATTGGAATATTTATAAATCTACTATGTCTCTTTCAAATAAAATAAATATGTGATTCTTGATAATGCATTTACAGGGGGGTGGGGTGTTAACACTGTTTCTATTTGCTTCATAAATATAAAAATTCTAAAATTATTTAAAATATTATAGGTTATTAGACAGGAGATTAACTAAAATATCACTAAAGACATAAAAATCTAGAGAAAGGAAAAATAGATCTACATTAGCAATTTTTTTATGGAAAAGAAAACAATCTTGCTATTAATTGAGTAACTCTCCCTATTACTGTAAAATCAGTTCATTGCTAATTTATAGAACACATGATTTATGTGAAAATTATCCACACAAAAATTTCTTTTTTCACCTTGTTTCCTCATTTCACCTCATTTTTACAGCTGTTATGCAATCTTTAACAAACAAGAGATATATCAGTTGTAACCCTTAATTACCACTGTATTTATATAAAAATGCTAATATAATATGGAAATATGAGAAGTTCAAGCTGGGAAACCTTTGATAAAGACAGAAATACCGTGTTTTTGTATGAATTTCTAAGGGGAAAAAATCAAATCATTCATTCTTCACAACTAATTTTTGTCATCAAATTGACAATGTCACATTTTAGGAAAGTTTGAGATTGTTTTTTCCTTTGTATGCAGTGCTTGAAAGGCTGGGAGAAAAGCCAGAAAAGATTGATTTTAATTCTAGCAACAGATGAAGAAGTCTTCTGATGAAATTTGTTAGGTTAATCTGATTGTTAGTATGAACTGTAAGTCACAGAAGTAACTTTTGCTGATTGAAATTGCAATTATTTTGAAGTTGATTTCTGACAACACTTATTAGAAGAATAAGATTTCTTCTGGATAATTCTAATTTAAAAAAAAATGTTAGAAAGCAATTATTTTGTTCATCTTGCAAAAATTCAGAATTTTGCAACAATTATCACATTGATTCATTAACATAGGTTTTAACATAGTTAACTTCTTTCTAAACTTTTGTTTAAAATATAACTTTCCTCGGGAATTTGTTTTTTTCTTAATTAAATTTTTGCAGTTTAGGGATCACTTTCTCTGTGTTATTACTTACTATTGAACACATACTTTGACAACAACAGTTTGTTTACTTATGCTTTTTGAAAAATTTAGAAATGCCATCCTTATTTCATTTTAATCTATTTTTTTCTTTAAATATTTTCATAACACCGTAAAGTTAACAAAACTTTTTTGCTTTCTGCATAGGCAATTAAATTTTTGCTAAATTTCTCTCACACTTTTTACATTACATTAATTTTAGCAATGCTACAATTAAAAAATTAATAGTAAAGGTAAAACATATCTACAAATGTATTTGCCATATTTACAATACAAGATGATAGCTAATAAATTTTTATTTATTAAGATTAGGTAATAGGAAGTAATTAAATTGTGCAAAGTGTTTTTTTCCTCCCTGATATTATGCTAAAGCTTTGGATGAAATGGAAATAACTAAACAATCTTTATTGAATCATTAATTATATTACCACCAATTCATTATTTGATATTATTCTAAAAGCAATGGTAAAAGTGAAATTTAATGTGCCCCTTGCTGCACCCAGGTAGCCAAGTCGCCAATAAAGATGGCAGACAAAATAAACAAACACTTCTGTGAAACAGTTATGGTTACCACTTTATGCATTAAAATTATGATCTTTACTGATAAGTATTGTAATTTTTATTTTAATCTGAGATTTATTTAATCTGCCTCTGAGATTTTTATTTAAATTTTTTTAACCTTTGGAATCACTATCACTGTTTACCTTAACAATTTTGAAGAAGTTTTTCAAACCACCTGCACCAGTCTGTTGCGTAAAGAGCAAAATTTAGAGCCTGCGATGCCTTTCAGCATTTGAAGAAGGCACCAGGCAGAATTTTTTAATAAAAAAGCATCCTATTGCTTTGCTAATGGCGGGAGCGGGAATCTAGTAGCTTCACCAACATATTGAACATAAGGATTGTGTGGATATCAGGAATAGTACATGCAAACAAACATCCTTTCCAAACTTTATCAAACTCGTAAACATATATATATATAAATATGCAACATATTTTTGGTTTAAGTAGAATGCAGGTTCAAAGCAGTGAAGAGACTTGGTATTTTTAATTTAGTTTTCATTCTATTCCGAGTGAAAAGCATAATTATTAACAAGAAGACACAGTGCGGCACAAACACAGAAGTAAGAAAAGAGTGAAGAAGGGACAAACAAATGATCACTAGTCTTATATAAAATGGGATTTCTGGCCAGGCACCAATTAAATATGCATGATGACCTTTGACACCTTTTCAAGGGTACCTAAGTATCACTTTCATTTGAAACGTAGTTCTGATGGCACATTATTTTTTAGAGGAATTAACTAAACTGAAAGTGGAATTGGATCACGAAATAAGAGAATATTTTAGAATGAAGTTACAATGGCTAAATTAAGATAAAGTTTTGGAAATTAATTTGGATTAAATTAAGAGTTTAAAATACCATCATATATATATATATATATATATATATAACCAATCAAAAATAAGAAATATTTTGAAAAAGAAACTAAAACGAAATAGTCTCGGAATCACAACTAAAAATTATTTCGTATTCAAACTAAAACCAAAAAAGGAACAGGAAAAACATCAGAGTATTTCGAGTGTGCAAATGCAGCTACATCTAAAACACAGATGAATTGAGACAAAAGTAATAAAAATCAAGTTAATAGGAAAATCAAATTAAACCAATTTTTTTGGCTTAATTTGATTTTTCTATTAACTTGATTCTTATTACTTTTGTAATATATATATATATATATATATATATATATATATATTCTACTTACCCTTTATCCATTCTGCAGATTCAAAATATTTACTGCTATCCCATTCACCAGACATTCATTCTTGCACAATTACCGATACAACAAATTAGAATACCAAAAGAATTATGAGAACTGCGAAGAATTCCACTGCAGAAGATTTTTAAAGAAAGAATGCAGACAAGAGAGATACTCTTAAAATGAAATCAATACATTCTTTGGTCACTGTATAAATCACCAAATTTTAGAAAGAAGAGGTCACTCAATATCATGATTCTATTAGAAATAAATATAAATATACTTTAAACCATTGCTTGTAACAGTTTTCAAAAGTGAGAAGTTAACATTCTCCTCAAATATCATGATTTAGAAAGCTGAAATTATACATACATCAGCAGCACTCAAAATAGGCAGCAATTAATT
The DNA here is from genome assembly GCA_026543865.1 of Argiope aurantia. Taxonomy (NCBI): domain Eukaryota; kingdom Metazoa; phylum Arthropoda; class Arachnida; order Araneae; family Araneidae; genus Argiope; species Argiope aurantia. The sequence goes on from JAPMOR010074711.1 coordinate 16,900, forward strand.
TTTTTAATATTAAAAATATCCTATGTCTTTGTTAGAAAATGAACCATGAATCCAGAAATATTTACCGTCATATTGAAAAATAGAATTTTTAATTTGGAACAACAGAAATAAAAAGGTGAAGATTCCAGTGTCCAATATGAGTGCAAGAATTATAGAATTTGGAAAAACATTATTTTGCTAAATATTAGTATAGGTATTTAGTAACTTGATTTTTACAACAAATAAACTTAGTTATAAAAAGAAACACCAACAATTAAATATATTAGTAATCCTTTGGTTTGTCTGTATTGCCATACTTATTTTCTAAATAACTTTTTCATACTAACATCAAAGGTGACAAACATCTTATTCTCGTGTTTTAGATTAAATGCACTTATATACATATATATGATAACTTTCATATTAGAACAATTATCAATATCTGCATATATTTGATCATCATTTAATCAGTCCTATACTGATGTAATTCTATATGATGTCTAGAAGTACACATTATACATATACTGATTGATAGATATAAATCACTAGTACCAATCTCATAACTTTTATGTCTCTATCATGAAGACAGTATTATAAAGTCTAAAACCAAAAATTTTCAAAATAAATACATTTATAACATACTTGACAGCTTTGTTTCACATCTGTTTAAAAGCTTGCAACATATTTCTTTAAAAAAAATCAAAATCTCCAACTAAATTGATTTTAAAAACAATTAAAAAATCTATAGCATCAAGGCAGTAAATTAAAAAGAAAAAAAAAAGACTATTCCAGTTGCATTCAATAAATTAAATGCATCCAAGAATGTAAAAAAAAATATTAAAATATATATTATAGTAAAATTGTTCATAATATGTTTGCATGCTTCTTCCATTCGTAAAAAAAAGTAAATTTGACACAGAGGAATAGTTTATAAACGCCTTTTCGCCAACAATTTTTTTTTTAAATCATGCACCTGCCGGGGAATACCCTTAATTTAGAATAAGGGATCGTACTTCGTCCTACAGAGGTCATTCATTAAAGTTTCAATTTGAATCAAAATATTATGATAAATTCATAGATTATGATATTTTATCCTTAATACTTCATATATGACGAAAATGCATTAGAAGCAAATATAACAGTAAAATATAGCCTCTTATACGCATACAACTTGTAATTACTCGCATTTTATAACTTAAAAACACAGAATTAAACACTAAATTAAAATAAAATTTTTAATATCACTAAATTTTTAAACAGTAACAAATTCTAAAAAAAACATTTACAAACCCGTTTTTGAGCTTCAACTTTCTGTTTTCGAGTTGGATCAATTGCCTTTACCATCCATCGCACTCCGAAGTATGTTAAAGCACCGAATAATGTCAAACGAAACACTAAACTAATAACTTCGTTTCTAGTTATTTGAGAAGAAACTAATTTATCACCTGACATATTTATAAACAATATTTAGATTTCAATTAAGTAATAAAGAAATTTGAAGGAACGTTGAAATGTGTTTCTTTACAATTTTTGCATCACATTCTTTAGTAATTTTCATCACACAGCTTGTCACTTCGTGAAGACGGAAAATCTGTTTCATTTCAAAGTTAAATACAATAAAATTGAATAATGGAAAGATGTTAAATTAAATAAATTATTTAGTAATTTTCTAACAATATATAATTATTTCATCATCCTGAAGTTCCTTTTCTGAAAATTATGAAGGAATGTATTTTTCGATAACAAAAATTACAACTTTCAAATAAACAAAGTAGTAGAAATGAAATGAAGTAATAAACAAAACACAAACTGAAAAGGGGGAAATCTCGTGTGCATAGAATTTGTTATTTAGTAATTTTTAAGTTGGTAAGTAATTTGTGATAAATATCAGCATATTAATTAAATTTTAGTTTAAACAATCATTCAGCGTTAACTTATTTTAAATATTGTAAAATTAACACATGGTTTAAAATGTAATGTTTTATTTTGTGAACTGTCACTCATTGTAATTTTTATCATAACATTTTAATGCTATTTGTTTCTTATTCAATAATGTATTTTTGAATCGAAAAAAGCACATTGGTGAGTATTCTTTTAACTTAAACAAATTCTTGTTATTTTAGGTATTTTTACCATCGATCAAAAATGATTATTCCTGTTAGATGTTTCACTTGCGGTAAAGTTATCGGAAATAAGTGGGAAGCTTATTTAGGATTATTACAGATGGAATATACAGAAGGGTGAGCTATTTTGTTTTATCTTTGTTTATATTGAAAGGTATATTTGTGCATTCAAAAAGAAATTTGTTATCTTAAGCTAACTTTGCAAATTTTGTCCAACTTAAATGAATGTGATGCTTATATAAAGCATTTGTAATGAATTTCCTGATTTTAAGAAGGAAAGTGAATCTGCTATTCAAAGATTAGATTTTACAATGTTAATTAGTTTGAGAATGTTTGTCAGTAACTGAATAAATGTATCCTTCATAATTAGGAATTTTTTCCTTGATTGTAGGATGTTCGATAGAAAGATGTGTATTAGTAAAAGAGTGGAATGTTTCATTTAAAATTTTGTACACATATTTTATTGTATATGTATGTAGCTTTAGAAATATACTTAAATAATTCAACTATGAAACAATAGAATTCAATAATTCTGCTCCTAAAGATTAGAATTGAGCATAGTTTTTCAAAAATAATTTCTTGGAAACAAAAGTTCAGAATTATTTTTAGCGATTCCATTTCAAAATATCGAAATTCTATTAAATTGGAATTTTTACAGACATTACTACTGTTGAACAGAAAAAAAGCCATCCTCTGCCTCCATTATGTAATGTTTATTAGACTATGAGTAATAATTAATAAAATTATATTTGTATTATAAATGTCCTGGGTAAGTGATAATTCATTTTTGTTTTATATCAGAATATTTAATAAACTGACATGTTAAAATTCTGATTTTTTTAAAATTTGAAATGATACATTAAATAATTTGCTATTTTTCTTTGTTACAATTTATTCATTACATAGATCTATTATTTATTAAAGAATTAGTATTCAGAATTATTTTAAGGATTATTATTTAGAACTATTCAAATTATATTGACATTATTGAAAACATTTTTCAGTCAATCAATACCCATTGTGAAAATTCCATTTTTGCTAATTCATAGTACATTGGAAATTTATGATTCATGGAATATAGTGTAAAGAATAATATTTTTTTCTTCATTTCCTTTAAAAGAATTTGATCACTTGTAAAAGTGAGCCATGTTTTAACTTAATTGTACTACCTTAAAGGGATCTAATCAAACTATTTCTATAATTCATTTTATTTTATCTTCCATGGATTACCACTCTGATATATAATATTTCATGTATTCTTTAAACTAACATATTTTAATTTATACTAATTTCTGACTTGATAATTTTTGTTTTATTTCTATAAAAAATTCCCTGAGTAGGCCTAATTGATCGATGTCATTTAAATGCATAAGAAGTCTATGTGTATTTTATTTTATCTATATTAATTAATATTATTTTTTAATATTCTCCAATTTTTATTTTTATTATAACATAAAATTGGCCTGTTCCTAGACATTTCGCAGTGCAGCACATAACAGAGCATAGCTTTTCAGCATTAAAGCATTTTCTAGTAAATGATTTGATTAAATTGATTTTTTTTTAAAAAGCTGATAAGGAAATGAACTCCAGACATTGGACTCCAGTTTACACCAGACATTGAAGGATGGGGGGGGGGGGTACTGCTAAATTAATTTTGAAATATACTACTCTAGTTTTTGCTGAGGATTTTAAAGTTTCTTTTGGAGTAATTATTTATTTACATTCAAGATTTTCATTGCTCTTTGGTCAAATGTACTAATTTTAGTCTAAGTATATAAATCGTCAAGCAAAGTCTCTCGGAATTTTGAGTGATTATGCACGAGATTTTTGTTTTCTTGTGTTTTTACTGCAGTTTCAAATTATTTAATAACAAAGAAATTATTAATGGCTTGGTTTCTTAGCTGTATAGATTAACAAAGATGTTTATATTTAATAAAAATGTAACAGTAGATGAATAGTTTATGCCTAAAGAGAAGACATAGAATAAAAATATAGTTATCATGTTTAAAAATGGTTCATATTTCTGTGAATAAAGCTTCATAGACTTTATTTAAACAAAAGAATTATTGAAGAAAAAAGAAATTAAGTTGGAAGTATGAGAGAAAAAGAATTAGTAATTTCTTCCTTTCGAATTTTAATCATTATGTTACA